>JAJJWX010000794.1:0-20325 GCA_023529315.1 Papaver bracteatum | reverse complement strand
CATCACTAAAGGGAAAATGGGAGAGTAAACCACCACCAGATAAGAAGAAATATCACTAAAAAAACGACTATTTCCATCGGGCTTGGAATTTAGAAGTAGTTTTTTCCAAAACGACCAAGCTTCTCGCAAGGTTGATTTCTTTAAAAACAACTAATGTTTTTCACAGTTACTAATGTCCCTCTGACAAACACAGTAGTTTTTATTGACGATAATTCAAAAAAAAATTGATTCAAATTGAATCCAAAGCAATTCAATCAATCAAAAACTAAAAACCAATCACAAATTATAATAATCACTTTAAAAACCGAATTTCACAAAATTAAATTGATAGGAATTTAAAACGGAATTGGTATTGAAAGTGCATTCAGTTTACAATTTCAACTAAATACTGCGAGTTCCAAGTCTGAAAAAATATCTAACATAAGTTGGAAGACCTTAACGGCTTAACCCATGTTCCTATTACAAGCTTTACAACCATAAGTTTCAAAACATGAAGGCAAGAACAAAAATAAAGATAAAAATTCCACTTCAATGCCAAGATCAATAACCACATGATTCTGTGAAGAAAACAAAATGGCAAGTTCAACCTGTGAAGAAAAATGCCAAGTTCAACCTGTGAAAAAAAAATACCAAGTTCAACCTGTGAAGACCACTTTGTTAAGGTTTTCCATCCTGAATTAGACCCTTTAATTGAAACAGATTGAACATCACCGGCACCGCCAACGTTGGTGATCAACACCAAGTTGAAGTAAGAGTGGTCGTTTATGGTAAACCTTATGCCTCCCATCTTTATACAAGACACCCTATAGACAAAGTACGCGAATATTTCAGAATTATGATAAATTAGATGTCGGAATTTTTACATTTTCGATTAATTTATACAAAAAGCATACCTTCTGAATGAGACAGGGATGATTCCAGCTTGGTATGTTCCGATTTGTAAGAATGCAGGCTCAGCTAAATCAAAGTGTTGAAGAGGAGTATTGCACCAACCACCATTATCATTCGATCGAAGCAGGATTAAGAGGACAGAATTTGTTGTCAGAATTCGAGAATCGTCCTGGGTGACACCATCTAGGATCATTTTCACATCTCACTCAACATGACCCACAACTCAACCCATTGTTGAACAAGGCAGTGCTGAGTGCTGCTGTATTAGTTCCATATCCTTGACTACTCAAATTTTAATACCCACGAATCCTCCTCATTCATCTACATGCAACAAAAAAAGATAAATCAACATACATTCCAAATCTGCATATAGTGTTGAATCATATAGTTAACTTACCCATTGTGCCGATGCATCACCACCGCTATAAAACGTGGCGTGAGCACCCATCCAACCACCGCCATAATCTCCATAAAACACAATCTGAAACATAGGCTTTCCACCGACAAGATGAATAAGAGAGAAGATGATATGAGATTCCGATCGACAACATAACTATGAGATAAAGGCGGGGAAAAGAGGAGAAATGTGAATGATTTTTCAGAATCGTCATATAAAATTCAGTTCCTATTATCCCACTCTTTGGGGTACTTACAGTGATCAGATTTATTTGAAATTTTTACATCTGAATCATAACCACAATGGGATATTCATATCCAAAAATAAGACAATTCGATGCAGTTTAAGTGCCTCATTTTAAGTTCAAGAACTCTGCGTCGAACATTGGAATCCAAATACAAAGAATAATAAGTGATGGAGAAAGAGTATATTACCTCCACTAATCCTTTACCCATCCATACATCTACGCCTACATATGGGAAATCTGGTATAATTAAGTTGAACGAGATCGTAGGAACTATATCCTCATTTAGAGAATAAATCAAGGTAGTTCGCATACCTAAGTAATCTTGAGCACAGATTCCCATTTAATCTTGAGTTATTACCTAAGTAATCTAAATGAGACAGTCTGACTCATACTGAATGTACAAAGGATATACAAATGAATTACCTTGGAGCTCCTCCACCACATCACCACCTATTGATTCTTTCACATCACCAAATGTTAGAACCATCCTAATCATTGCACGCTTGAGTCTTTCATGGTAAATTGCAGGTGTTAGAAATTCCTATGGTAACTCTCTCATGAATAGATTTATTCTGTTTGGGCTCATTAAACTTTTTATGTTTAGATTACAACCCCAAATGGTGAATGGCAGAGGTATTGTTCTTCCTTTTGGACTTGCGTGGTACTCCGTCACATAACATCAAGATCAACATTTCGGGGTTAACCATCTAGATAAAAGTTCGCAACACACCATGTCTATTACCGTACAGAATGTATTCTCCCAGCTACCACTATGAAGAAGAAGTGTCTAGAAGATGTAAACTTCCAACCTTGTTTTCCTCAAATCATTAGGACTGACAAGGCGAATCTGAACTATCAACAACAAATTTTACGGTGCTCACGAGGAAGAGTATATGTGGTTAAGTATGATTGGTCTATGTGTGTGTGTAAGAGAGAGAGAGAGAGAGAGAGAGAGAGAGAGAGAGAGAGAGAGAGAGAGAGAGAGAGAGAGATGACCTTTTGATGATCCCTGTTTGGATTTCAATATGACCACCAAATTTTGAGTAGTATAACCGCTCAATCGTTTGAAGATGGATCGCTATGCAAGAACATATCACTTCAACTCCAGCTTGGAGATCAAAAATATCCCCGGAGTTAATGCCTTCCTTAAAATTGTTGCATCTCGTCCCCCGCATGGATCATGCATCCAAACCAAAATGCGAGTCTAGAATATGCATTACACTAATTAGTATGAAAGAGAGAAAAAAACGGGTTTACAATTCAAATTAAGAATCATTAAGTGTTACACGGAACTTTTCATCTACTGAATCGAAAACAAACATGATTTCAACCAACATCATGACAGAGTGAAACATGAGCTTTAAATATTTTACATATTCCAATACCTTGGTCTTGCTACCGAGTTCTGTGGGAAGACAACTAGTGAGTTCCTCATGATTTCCTGAAGTATTCCACCTCCTTCCAACAACTAACCAGTAACCACACGGCTTTTGTTCCCTGACATTCCAACTCCAGTTCCATTTCGAACCAAGCCAAATTATATTCCCTTCACTAAGTTTTCCTCTTCATTTCTAATCCGAGCTTCCCTTGTAAACTGGTCCATCTCGCTCGACAATAGAAACCCCAAGCCATAGTTATGCTTATGAAAGGGGTTGGCTCCCCTTTTCACCTCGTATCTTTGTTATCACGTCCTGGTGTTAGCGGTAGCGTGGTAGTGATAAAGTGGGCAAGCATATTCCATCTATGTACTCCAGCATTTCTCTTTTAATATGTCTTATTGTTTTCTTGTGCTGGTCCAAACCATAGCCATAGTTATGCCTTCCATAAACTTGAGGAAATACTTTATCATAAACAATTCTTCGAATGTCACCGTAGTAACGTGTGACAGGTAATCATTGTTGTGCAAAGTAGGCAAGTATGGGTAGGTGACTTTTATTTATTTATTGAAAGGCAAACAAAGCACCTGGTTTATGGTTTTTGATTTTCTGGTTCTCTTGGGTTAGTAGATAAATACTAACTTGACGGTTTTGGATTATATATATTTTTTTTTTTTGAATGAAATATTTAGAATTGAATTGTCTTTGGCTATGAATGAAAGTGACGCAGACACCCCACGAAAACCATGGAACCGTGTGTTGGTAGATGACATGGGATGAAATATGGCTATAGATTTTATCAGAACTTGGAAAAGCAAACCAAGTATTTTTGTCTAGATAACACTTACTTGGTTTCCCAGGTCTTCTCATTAAAAGTAAACCTTCCGGGTGTAGGACCAAGATTTACGAGAAACACGGCCGTGGGAAGTTCCCAGTCTTTCGATTCGTTGCTGGGTTGTCTGGTAATTGCGCCATTAATACCAGGGAGGATCATTTTTTTTCTGGCCTTTGGGAAGTCCCCAGTCATCCATTTTCATGTTATGAATGATATTCGAGCCATCTAGTAACTGATTCGGAGTGGATCTTCCTTACTCTACCATCTTGACTTCTGGGTCGAAGAATAAGATCGTTGGTTGAAAATTGACATTGTAACCGAAAGATCGAACCTCCCACTAAAGTCGCCAATTATTTATAGGTGAAAATGGTTTCTGCTGACTTTGGTAATTGCAGGTGTGAAAGTGAGAAACAATCTAAACCCTAAACAATGTACTGTAAAGGAGTACTTTTAGATTCGAGAGATCAATCTGTATAAGTCCGGCCTAAACCAAGAAATGGCCGTTCCATACTTGCTTCGGTCACAAAATGGAGGAGAAGGGTTGGTTTAGGGAGGGAAGCGAAGAGAGTGTTGAGACTAGAATAGTTCCGGAAGAGCAAAGTGCTTGACTTGTATCGAAGGTGAGAGCTTTGAGAAAGCTTACAAGAGTTTCCTTTCTGAGTGTGGTATTTTCCTTGACCAAGAACTCGTGTATATGGTGGAAATAGGTAAGCCTACTTATACAAGTCCAAAAAGAAATGCACCATGGCCTCTTAAGAAAAGAAAACGGATGAGTTAAATGGGAAGAGGTGGTAACGCCTCTTATTGATGGGATTTGATGGAATTGATGTCCCATAATGAAGGAGCGTTTCACCGTTGCTTCTTGCATTTACTAACCGCCTTAATCTTATTACACTATCTAGAAACGGGAATTTGTGTATGTCGCACGCTATAGACCACTAAAACAAAACCCTATTGAGCGTCCCCCAGTTTGTGTTGATGTATCGAATGTTTTTGGAAAACATAGAGCATATTGTTGTGGCTTGGAAAGTCAATCTAGGGAAACTTGCTAGCCTGGTGACCTTCGACGGTCGAGATTTTGCATCTTGAGAGGAGGGTAAATCGTTGATCATTGCGCGCCTTTGTTTTTGTCGCCGCGTAGTGAGGAACAGCGTGGTGGTGCGGCTAGGTTGGCATGGCATGGTTTGGCGTGGCCGAACTTAGGTTTTCGGGCCAAAGGTTACCATGTATCGTCTGGTAACCTTGGATGTCTAGGATTTTCTACAGGGATTGAAGGTAAACCGTTGATTATTGCACGCCTTCGTTTTGGTAGCCTCGTAGTAAGGGCTAACAGGGTGGCGCGGATAGGGTGTGTTTAGGCTTGGCGTGTGGGGCCAAGGGTTCGCCTTGGGCGTGTCTAGGTGCAATTTTGGCTTCGCCTGTGGGGCCAAGGGTTTTCCATGGGCGTATGGCATGGCCAGGGCCAAGGCAAGACCACTTTCCTTGGCATGACGCGACTAGCATATCTAGGAACAAGGCAGAGTGTGTTTGGCATGGCGCGGCTGGATTGGCTAGGTTTGGTTTGGCTTGTCATGTGGGGCCAAGGGTTTTTCATGGACGTATGGCATGGTAGGGCCAAGGTAAGGGCGTTTTGGCATGGCGCGGCTAGCTTGGCTAGGTGAGTGACCAAGCTAGGGTTTTGGGCCAAAGGTCGTGAGGTGACCTTAGACGGCCAGGATTTTCTCCTGGGATTGAAGGGAAACCGTTGATTGTTGCACGCCTTCGTTCTGGTAGCCGCGTAGTGAGGCCCAACAGGGTGGCGCGGCTAGAGGGGCCATGGCGATATGTGTTTGGAATGGCGAGGCTAGCTTGGCTAGGTGCGTGACCAAGCTAGGGTTTTGGGCCAAAGGTCTTGAGGTGACCTTAGACGGCCAGGATTTGCTCCTGGGATTGAAGGGCAACCGTTGATTATTGCACGCCTTTATTTTGGTTGATGCGTAGTGAGGGCCAACAGGGTGGCGCGACTAGAGGGGCCAGGGCGATATGTGTTTGGCATGGCGCTGTCGGTGTAGCAAGAATGATTTTCCATTTGCACAGAGGTGCGGCTAACATGGTTGGCATGCTTTGGCGCGGTCGGTGTGGATGGCATGATTTTACATTGGCACAGAGGTGCGGCTAGCCTGGTTGGAATGCTTTGGTGTGGTTGGTGTTGATGCCATGATTTTCCATTGGCACAGGTGCGGCTAGCATGGTTGGCATGCCTTGGGCGGTTGGTGTGGATGGCATGATTTTCCATTGGCACAGAAGTGCGGCTAGCATGGCTGGCATGCTTTTCCGCGGTCGGTGTGGCTGGCATGATTTTCCATTGGAACAGAGGTGCGTCTAGCATGGTGGGCATGCGTTGGCGCGGTTGGTGTGGATGGCATGATTTTCCATTGGCACAGAGGTGTGGGTAGCATGGATGGAATTCTTTGGCGCGGTTGGTGTGGCTGGCATTTTTTTCCATTGGCACAGAGGTGCAGATAGCATGTTTGGCATGCCTTGGCGCGGTATGTGGGGCTGGCATGATTTTCCATTGGCACAGAGGTGCTGCTAGCATGGTTGGCATGCTTTGGCGTGGTCGGTGTGGCTGACATGATTTTCTATTGGCACAGAGATGCGGCTAGCATGGTTGGCATGCCTTGGCGTGGTTGGTGTGGTTGGCATGATTTTCCATTGGCACACGTGGGAATTAGGGTTTAGCTTGTCGTAACCCTAATTTGAAAAAGATACCCCTGTAATTATTTTAGAGACACATTAAAGGTTTCAGTAAATGTGCCTAATAAATGCTTGTTGCTTTAAATGTTGTGACATCACTGTCTGCTAGGGCCTAGTGTTTTACAATTTTAACCCTAAATTAAAAACCACCATCAACAGTCTAATATCTTGCATAAATTTAATTAAATAATTATCATTTTTTTGTTGTTGTTGATGTTGATTTAGGGATTTAATTTGGGCTATATATAATAATTGTATATAAATTTGTGGGATATATAGAATGATTTTAAAGATCTGTTTGGTTAGCTTAAACACTTATTTTAAATAGGTTATGGTCAATAAATGAGTGAGCTACATTTAAGAGAATCCTAATTATTAAAAGTTTACCTTTCCAAAATAATCATCAGACGTTGTTGTATATGCATGAGTAAAACATGAACTTTTAAATGGGTTATGGTCAGTAAATGTGTGGGCTACATTTAACATTTAAGAGAAGCCTAATTATTAAAAAATTACCTTGCCAAAATAATCATCAGCAGACGTTGTTGTATATACATGAGTAAAACATGAACTTTTACTAATTACTGGTGATGGTGCGGGTTGTCGCCCTTTACAGCAAAGAGTAGCTACTTTACCTATCAGAGATGGTGGTCTGGGAATTTACACCATGGCTGACACTAGTACCTACTGCTACCTTGCTTCTCAGAGTCAGACTGCTTCGGTACAAAAAATAATTCTCGGTGATTTATTCTCAGCAGGCAAAGGTTCTTCTTATCAGTTGGCTCTTCAGAATTTTATCCAGGTATGTGGATTACCTTCTTCTTATTGTGTCGATGATACTGCCCCCCCCCATTCCATGCACTCCCTGGCAGTCACTTATTTTGCTGCAGTCAAGAAGCAAATCCCATACCAATTTTCTATGTCTGCAAGAGATTCCATTTTGTGGCAGTGTAACCGTGTTAAGCATGCTCATGATTATTTATTGGTTGTCCCTATTAGTGGGCTTAATCAGTTCCTCGGGCCTAGACAGTTCAGAGATGTACTTTGCTATCGCCCATCCAGCTTTTTGTTGAGAATGGCTTATGCTCTAGTTGTAACAAATCTATGGACATCTTTGGGGACCATGCGCTTCATTGTGCTAAATATGTTGGAAGTAAGTTTCGACATGATCTTGTTCGAAATGTTGTTGTTGATATTTGTTACAAAGCTAACGTGCTTGCGCGCAAGGAAGTCTCTCTTGGTATGGTATCAGATGATCGCAAGGACTTGAGGCCTGCCGATATCCTTGTTCTCAACTGGGAGAATGGTCAAGATGTTTGCATGGATGTCACAGGTGTCTCGCCCTTCACTGGTGAAGGCATTCGCTCATTTATCCAAGGAAAAGCTATTTCTAAGGCGGTTTCGCGTAAGCAAGCTAAATATTCGGACAAGTGTGCTTCACTTGAATATGGTTTGGGTGTCTTAGCGTTTTCTACTCTTGGGGAACTTGGTGAAAATACTTTGTGTTTTTTCAAGCGCCTGAAGAATTGTATTGTTAATAACGATGCTAGTAGTGGTTTTGGTAATTTATTTTTCATAGATTAGGCATTGTTATTTAAAGAGGAGTTAGAGCCCAGCTTGTTGTTAGGTTACCAACTAAAGGATTAAGTATAACAATTTTTCATTTACTATTAATATTTTTATTTTTATTTTTGACCGGAAGGGAAGTGAAACATGAATCATAAACGATGATATCTCGCCAAGGTTTTCCGTACTAACTTTTGGTAAACGAGATGGCATCTCTGCAATAACCTCCTCGGAAGAAATTTTACCATCACAAATTGCTGGATAAAGTACTGCTGTGGATGCGCATTTGGAAGAAACAAACAAAAAATCTAAACTTACGTCATTTGGAACAACACCAAAACCGTCATGCGGAAAGGTTTTTCACGGTGCATATTGGTGCCTCCCCTAGCCACGGAATGTAAGGACAATATCAAACCTGCATGACTCATTACAAAATATCTTTGCTATCGTTATCATCCATATAAGAATTTTCTGCATGACTCATTACTCCAGGCCCTACTTGTGTCATATAATTCCTGGACATCCCGATAGGCGTATTAATGAGAGAGGAAACAATAGGCACCACAGATTAAACACAGAGAACAAGAGATTGAAAGAAAGAGAGGAAAAAGGAAGAAGATCATGATGATGAGGCCATTAATGTTTGGCAAAGTATTATATGTTTATTTTTTCCTTTTATTAGTATGGATTTCAATGATGCATGATAAGCCTCATTTCGGCTACGTAGAAGCCAGAAGAGTTGTCCGTTTCTTCAACCCACCACCACCATCATCAACGAGTTACATGGAAGGTATGTGTTCGCACGAGCATGATCAGTAAGACTCGATCTCCCTTTTCTTTTTATAAGCAAAATGGTATATCATGCACTTAAAATTGTCAATATGGCTACCCTCTAAAATTGGGCGTTTATGTACAAATATTGTGAGCTTATTCTTTTGGTGATTTCATTTGTAGACGGGAGAATTTCCATCTACCCTTTTTATATATGATGTTGAGCCTCTTTGGCATTTAGAAATTTTGATTTGAATTTTGCAGTTTCGTAGAAAAAGAAGGTGCCAGTCTAATTGTTATAACTTGCAATATATTATCGATCGATTGTATGATAATCTAATTGTTACTATATTTAACTTGTCGAAAAGCAATGAAAAAAATGTTGGAAAGCCGCTCCAGGAAACTGATGATCAGTGAAAGAAATTCATCTAAAACTGGGACCGATGCCAAGGCGAGAAGGCCAAAGGGAGCTCCCCGTCAAAACTCTCCTCCTGAACCTAATCCATCAGCACCAGTATATATTGGTCCGTACACAAAGTTCTAACATGCTTTCTCTATCATTAAAGTTAGCTAGAATGCCAAAGGGAGCTGTAATAAAGGAGCATGACATGCTGCATGTGTGTTTAAAGTGAGCCGTGTTAGTTTGGGTGACAGGATGTTGGTGTCCATATAGCATTTTCGATCATTTATACAGATGGAAGTATTCAATTTGAACAATTCAATTAGTACAATACTGCAAATGTATATTAAATAGCTCGCTTTGGTTTTTTCTTGTTTCCATCACTCCATGTTTATCTCTACAAGACTACAACCAGCAAGTGAAAAGTATAGTTCGCGAGCTTTGAATGAATATTCAAAAGGGTACACTTTTGTTGGCAAACCAGCAAAGCAGCCGTGCATATAGGTGCTTCATGTGCCTATCATATTTACGAACTGTCGAACTGCACGGTCGCCTCGGAGGCTTCCCTTCACGGTTACCCTTAGTTTGTTGTACGTGTTATATATACATACTCTAATATTCTGACGGCCATCCAAACCCTACTTAGGGTTTAAGTCCCTCGTAATAAGTCGGCCGGCTTCATATTCATATAAGGAGGCTGTCGGCGATTTTTTTATTTTCTGAGATCCTAAAAAAGAACATCCTCTTTCTTGTAAAAATCCAACACAATGAGGTTGGAGAAGTGCTGGTTCTTCTCTTCAACTATCTATCCAGGTCATGGCATCCAGTTTGTACGCAATGACGCTTCAATATTTCGGTTTTGCAGATCCAAGTGCCACAAAAATTTCTTTTTTTTGATGAGAAGACGGGCTTAAAGAAGCCCGACACATTTATTCAAATACCTCATTGAAACTGAGGTTTGAAGAAATACAACTAGGTGGAGAATTAGCATTCCACCTTCCATTTACATTGTCTTTCATGGAAAATTGACAAAGGTTATGAGCCAGAAAGTTGACATTTTTTGAAACATGAACAAACCTTATACAAGTAAAATAAGAAATTTGTCTTTTCACTTCTAAGACAACTGATCTAATACTCCAAGGGATATCCCTTGAACTGCCGTTAACAGCATCTGTCACGTTCTTAGCATCACCTTCAATTACCACGTTATGGAAACCCAAGCTCTTTGCCATCGAAACACCCAATTTACAGGCTATAGATTCTGCCAATAGAGCTGATGTTGCATCAAAAGTAATCGTTTCGCAACCAAGAAATCGACCATCAGAGTCACGAGAAACTACACCTGCAGAGCCATTATTTGGGACAAATGCAGCATCAACATTAATCTTCACAAAGGATTCTAGGAGGAGACCAATGTTGATGTTCTGGGTACAGATGATTATTAAGATTAGGAATCTTTTTCTTTTCCAAGCACAAGTTAAAATCCAAATTCGCTTTCCGTAGTATAATCTCTGCAGAATAGTCATGACTTGAGAAGACCATATCATTCCTTATTTTCCAAATATTCCAAAGAATACAAATTCGCATAACAAAGCTGTTGTTCGGATTTTGCTCCATCCATTCGTTAATGATATTAAGAGGACAATCATCATATCCTTAACTTTCAAAATCCAAAGAAGCTCGACGGAAAACAAGTTTAGAGTAACTGCATTCAAAAAGTAGATGAAATATGGACTCATCTCTTGATCTACAAAGAGTGCACAGGTTATCTCTTTGAGGATTGTATTTGTTGACATTAATCTTCACTGCAATACCACCATGAAGCATTTTCCAAACAAATATATGTATCTTTGGTAAAATTTCCGAAAAGGACCAAAACTTCTTCCATGGAAATTGACTAATAGTTGAAGAAACTGGGATATCATTAGCCAACATATGATAGCATGATTTAGTAGAGAATTTACCTTTCGGAGTGCATTTCCAGGTTAGAATATCCTCTTCATCATCATTTAAAACAATAGAAGTTATCTTCTCCACAATATCCGGCGCAAAATTTTCATTGAGAATACTCAGATTCCAAGTGTTATCCTCCTGATTAATGAGATCATAAACAAATTCCAAATTTTCTGTGCTAACCCCATTCCTTGGAATAAGATGTTCAATATGATTTGGAATCCAAGGAGCTTCAAATATTTTAACTTTATTTCCTTTAGTCACTTGCCAAAAAAATTTGTTTTCCAGATAATGTCTTACTTCAACCATGCTTTTCCAAATTGAAGAATTCTTGTTGTTCACTTTCACAGTCCAATAAGAATTATCCTTCAAGTATTTAGCATCAAGAAGTTGCACCCACATAGCATCTTCATCTTCAATAAATCTCCAAACAAGTCTACAAATCAATGCAATGTTCATCATCTCAGCACTGCGAATACCCAAACCACCAGAATCTTTTTGAAGTCCCATTTTTTGCCAGTTGATAAAATGCATTTTTCTTTCTTCTAAAGAGTGACCCCACCAGAAACATCTTCTAATTTTGTCAATTTCATTTGTGACTCCTTTTGGTAATAAGCAGATACCCATTGCATAAATTGGAATAGCCGAAAGAGTTGTCTGACATAATACATTCCTTCCTGCCAAGTTAACAAAATGTTGTCGCCAACCAGATTGTTTAGAAGCAAACATTTCTGTCAAAAAACTGAAGCTTGCAATTCTATAGTCTGACTGCAAAGGATAAATACCAAGATATTTGTCATCCACTAACATCTCCCTAACTCCCAGATCCAGAATTGTAGATTGTTTTCTAATATCAGAAACTCCTTTACTAAAGTGAATCGCCGATTTAGAATAGTTAATTAATTGACCTGAAAGATTAGCATACTCCTCCAAAATTTTCTTCAAATTAAGTATATTAATCCTTGAATGATCACCAAAGAAGAACAGGTCATCCGCAAACATTAGGTGAGTGATGGTAGGAGCTCAATTATTTATCTTATAACCTTGGTATAATCCTTGAATCTCATATTGGTGCATTAAAATTGACAGTCCTTGAGAGAAAATGATGAAAAGAGATGGAGATAATGGGCACCCCTGACGAATCCCACGTTCACTCTTGAAGAAACCCTGAGTTGAACCATTAATATTGATGGAGAAGGAAGCAGTCGTTACACAAGTCATGATCAAAGAATGAGTTGAACCCTGTATACCCATTAAATTAAGCATATCCCCTAAAAACTTCCAGTTCACCCTATCGTAAGCCTTAGCCATATCTACTTTCAGAGCAAACTTCCCATTTGTAGCATAAGAGTTATCCATAGAATGTAGTAATTCTTTCGCCACAATGATATTATCCAGTATCTGTCTTCCCGGAACAAAAGCATTTTGGGACCAGCTAATGAAAGACTGTAGATATGGTTTAATTCTATTTGACAATATCTTTGCCACAATTTTGTAAAGAACATTGCAGAGTGCAATTGGACGATAATCTGAAGGGCATTCTGGATTCTTAATTTTGGGGACTAAAGTAATATGAGTATGATTAAAAATATCAGGAAAGGACACATACTGAAATACATGCTTAATTAACTTCACAACATCATTACATACTATTGTCCAACATTTCTTATAAAAAATAGACGAGTAACCATCAGGACCTGGAGCAGTGTAAGATCCCATTTTAATAAGAACGGACCATATTTCATCATCATATGGTATTCTAGCCATTTCAACATTGTCTACATGCAAAGAAGAACTTAGACTTTGTAGCGAGAAAGAATGCTGATCTGCAGAATTATCTTGTTCAAATAGAGAGCGAAAATGGTTTACCAGAATAGATGAAATTTCACTTTGATCTGTAGTCCAAAAGTTGTCATATTTACGTAAATGACTAATGTTATTTCTCCTCCTTCTTTGTTGAACCGATAAGTGAAAATGTCTAGTATTCCTGTCACCATCTTTTGCCCATAATTGTTTCATTCTCTGATCCCAATATGTGGCTTCCATAACCAAGTAATCACTCAATTCTTCCAAAGTCTTTTTTTCTTGTATAATAGTAGCATTGCTGGGACTATGAGCTTGAATTCGAAGCAATTTTGCCTTCAGGATAGTGATTTTATGCTTGACACAACCAATTCTTTTGCGGCTCCAGTCTGATAAGAAAACTCCAAGTTTCCTTAGTTTTGAAAATATGTCCTCCTGATCATCTTCACTCCAGCATTCACCATCTTTCTCTAAGAATTCAGGATGAGAAATCCAATAAGCCTCAAATTTGTAGTTTGGTGGGGCTCTAGGAATGTTTCTAGAAGTATTCAATAATATTGGAGCATGATCACTTGATATTATGCTTGGTAGATGAAGAACATCCGCACAATGGAATGCAATACACCATTCAGGATTTGCTAAGACTCTGTCAAGAGGTTGTCTAATGAGACTATCTAAGGCTCTACCATTAGTCCAAGTATATGCTGGACCTGAAAAACCTAAATACAGCAAATGATTTAAATGAATAAATTCATTAAAAGCTGATATAGTAGAATTTAGGACAGGAAGACCTCCATGTTTTTCTTGACCAGAAGTAATTTCATTAAAATCACCAACCAGACATTTCCAACCATCAAAGTTTTGGACATAATTTGTCAAAGAAGACCAAAATGAAGCTCTATGACATGAAACAGGCGGACCATAGATGCAAAATAAATGCCAGGGATTACGGAATTCATCATTCTGTACTTTAGCATGTATCAAATTAGAGGACTGAGAAATAATTTCAATGTTTACATCTTCTTTGCACAATAACCAAAGAACACCACTTCTACCTATGGAAGGAACTATACAATGATGATCAAATCCAAACTGCCTAATAGTAGTAGTAGATACTGTCTCAGACATTTTAGTTTCTGATAAAAATAAAATGGACGGAGAAGTACCTCTGAGGAATGAATGAAGTGTTCTAATTGTTGGGGTATTCCCCAAACCCCAACAATTCCAAGAGAAAATCAACATTTATCATGCGGAATTTGAGGGATAGCCGCCTTACCAACATCATTTGTTTTTTGGGAAGTGGATTTTATCTGAATTTTGGGTTGAGGAGAATTCTTCCTAATATACTCATCATCTTGTCCTCTTTTTAAGCATTGACCACCATAATTACCTTCAATAGAGATCACATAAGGTTGTCATTGGGACCTAGCTTGCATCTTCTAATTGTTCTGGTTAGAACTAGATGAGTGTTTTGGCATAGTAACAACTTTTTCCATACCCCCCAACTGGTGATTTTTTGCATATGCAGCAATCGGGTTAAGGCATATAGGGCTTTCAATGATAATCTGATCGTGATCTTCCAATATCAACGGATCAGGCATGTTGATGTTACGAGCCACTGACGAATTGTCATTTGCAATAACATTCACAATCTTCTTCCCTTTTGAAATCAACCTATTCATTCGATTTTCTTCAACTTGTTGTTCACCCATAGTAGAAAAACGTCGCATAACATCAGTATTGACATTTAAATTTTCAGAGTAGGTATTGATGTTGGGGTCAACTATTTCTGAACGAACACGACATTCTCTTTTATATCCAATAACCAAGTTACTTCTTTCATATCTTTGCTCAGTGGTATGTAAATTTGATGTCCTTAAAGAAGATGGGATAAAGTGATTCTGCTTTGCAGTTGAGCAGTTATTCTTCATTGGGTTTGGTGCAGGTGCTTCACCACTAATATAGATATCTTTGAACTCCGGAATTTCTTTGTTCTGAGTCTTAGAAGCAACATTGATCGATGGATGGTAGATAGGCTTGATCATTTCCATTGCTAGATGGTGAAGATTTTCTGGATGATTCTGGAAAACAAAATCCTTGTATTCACTAACCTTTGGGCAGTTACGCATCAAGTGACCAATGAAACCATAGAATATGCAGAATTTTGGAAGTCGCTCGTATTTGATAGTAACTTCGTACTCCCGGTTATTTGGCAATGGGAAAGCAATAGATTGTGGAAGACGACGGTTTAGGTTGATGTGAGTTTTTGTTCTGGCAAATTTCCCCCAGGTTGTTGCCTCATAAACAGGGATTGGACGAGTTTCTCCAATTTGAGAAATAAATTCATGGACAAACATTGCACTCAAATTCTCAACTGGTAGGCCGTGAATTTGTAGACCAAACTCAACAGTTTCGAATTTGTAATCACTTGGTAATTTACCAAGAATGCATCTTTCCAGCGCATATAGATCTTCCTTGATAATCCAGGGTATTCCATCCATAATCATTTCAGTATCCGCACGAGATTCAAATTTGATTAAGAATGTATCATCAGTGAAAACAAATATATAGAAGGCATGGTTAGTCTTCCAGAATTTTTGTAGAATTTATCTAACAGCAGTAATTTGTAGGGATTTGTTGGTAATGATTTTTAGGACCAAGCACATATTGTGATTCAGTTTGGAACCTGGGAAGTAAGTGTTAATGTTAACTTTGGTAGAAGAATGTTCTTGTGCCATGAGATTGGCAAAGTTCTGGAGGAGATCATTGTGAAGATGTGATTCAAAGCTTTCTTTGTTTGAAGACATGGTTGAAGCGAAGGATGAAAAGTGAACTAATTGAGAAATAAGACGGATTATAAAAAGTTCGTAAAAAACTGATGTAAGGGAACAGTTATTAGCAGTAATTGACAGTTATCTAAGCAGTTGATGGTGATAAAGGATAATTTGTAGAGGAAAACACAGTTGAGTAAAAAGTAATCAAAAGCATTAATTAATTAACTAATGAATGAAATCATGTAGAGATGATTAGATTCATTGATTAATCATTACTGACAGAAAGATTCTGTCAGAGAACGATGAACTTTAAGGATTATTCTCAGGATTCAATGAAGATTTGCAGAACTTCCAAATCAAAATTAAAAAGCCAACGTGCCACAAGAATTTCAAGATGAAGAGGAACCCTAGAAAGGTTAAGTGGACTAAGGCATATAGACGTATACATGGCAAGGATATGACAAAGGATTCAACCTTTGAATTTGAGAGAAAGAGGAACAGGCCTGAGAGATATGACAGGATTCGCGTCGAGAAAACTCTTGAGGCTATGAAGGAAATCATCGATATGAGACATACGAGGGAGATCGTTCACCATAAACAAAGGATGAAGGGTAACAAATCTAAGATGATGAAAGAGGAAAGAAAGGAATTAGATCAGTGTATACCCACAGAAGTGAGAGTTGAAACTCCTCCAAAGATTAAAGTATACGAAAAGACCAGATTCATGCCATGGAAGAGTGATAAATTTCAGCTGTCCACTTCTTCTTCGTTTATCTAAGTTTCATGGTTCAAAACTCCATATGGTGGGTATAGTTAAAAGAAATATCAACATTCTAGTTTTTGGGATTTATTGTATGATCTTATTTATTTTTTTGAATTGTATAATCTTATTTATCGTCTTCTTTGCTCATATTGCTCTTAAATATCTCTTTTTTGAAAGATTGTATCCTTTTTTTTTTCTTAAAAAAGAAAAGAAAAACCAACTTGAACCCAAGCCGGAAGCAGGTTTTTATATGCTAGTAATAATCAAACTAGGCGCAAGTTTCTTTTGGTTTCTTCCGCAGAAAATTACATTATGAAGCTACACAAGCCAGTATGAATCAATAGACACTGCAGTGATGGTTAACTGTGTCATGTTCGGCAATGTGAATGCTTTATGGTAAAGTATTTGAGAAAAAAGTAGAAGGAAAAACAACGCCTAAATACTTTCGTTGTGCAAACTTATAAGGCTGAAGCCATGTTGTTGCCGGGTTATGCTCTTATAAGGCTGAAGCCAGTTGTTGCCAGTATGGCCCCAGACTCCCAGTTTAATAGCAGCATCATTCAGAGCAACGCTGGCTTTGGTGCTATAAGCTCTTTAGTCTATGCCAGGCATTTATAAATCAGTCTCCCCCTTCATTTTTAGATGCAAAATCATCACCAAGTTTCACCCAATTTTCTTGATATCGAAGAGTTTAGGTATGTTGTGCAATCAATCATCAATAACTATATTCTTATAATTTTCTTGTTGTCAACATTATTTAGAATTTCTCTATGGTAAATGTTGTATTGTTTTACTTTCTAAAAATTTGCATACAGTGGTCGTTACAAAACTGATCGGACCACTCAGGTTTTAGAGATCACAAAATCTGTAAAATTGAAACCCTTTACACAACCTGCTTTGACTTCGATAGAGTAGATGATCCACGGCAACATGTTTTCCCTACTCTGCAATAGTCCAATGTCGCATAAACACCGGCCCATTTTCCATCGTCGATATGGGATTTGTCTCTCTAATATCCTTGTGTTTGTAATCTTCAATTATCTGCAATATATCACGATAATCTTTCCTAAGATCTGAGAGTAAATCTTGAATGTTTCCACAAAGTGAAGGCTACAACTGTTACACCAGCAACTGCTGCCAAAACCTACAAAACACAAACGAGGAGATCAGAATCGTGCTCACAGAATTTGCTGTGAGCTTATCATACAATTACATGGAAAAATCTAAGGCAATTGCGCGGGTAGGTGGAACATAATGTTAGCATTTAGGACTGGAACTATCACTCTAGGATGTTCTAGTTTATGTTACTAAGCAAGAAAAAAAATTATAACTCAAAGGAGGAAATAAATTGATCAAGGCATACACTTACGAAAAACCAGAAAAAAAAGTAGAGGAAATGATAACATTCTGACTGACCTTTGCGTTTGTATTACACTTGTTTATTGTAGACTGATATAGAGATTTAAGCCGCCTTCAGCGTGAGGCTTGGGGCATTAGAATCACTACACTGTACTGCTTTCTGCAGGGGAAAGGCAGTATGCGTTTTAAAGATAATTGTGTTGTGGATGGTTTTAGAGATCCTCTGACTTCATCTCGTCCATCATCTTGAGTCTGTACCAGAGGCAAAAAACAAGTTGAGAGAAGGGGACAATTTGCTAAGTCCAAGGTGAACACACTAGTCCAGAAGGGGCTATAAATCACGCATGAAATCTGTTATAAAACATAGTTTATCACGGTTTTCATCCGTTATTAGAATCGTTATTTATTTGGTGTGACTTTTTAAAAATGACAAATATGAAATGTTATTAAATACAATGTCTAAAATTCGTGATTTAAAATCACATACATAATTTGTTATTAAATATCACAGTTATTGTATGTAACATTAAATAACGGTTGATTTATGTCATATAAGAATCACGGTTAATATATGTGAAATATAATAACGGTTGATGCATGCCATTAAAAAAAACACGGTTATTAGGTGTGAAATAAAACAATGAGTTCATAACCGTTATAATTGGAGGTATTTTCATTAAAAAAATCTACCAATTCTAACGAGACTGTTTCGTCATTTTTCTCAAGTTAGGGATTCAGATTTTGGAATCGAATAAAATCTGTTTTCGTCATTTTTCAAGCTACGGATTCGGATTTTGGAATCTGAATAAAATCAGTTCAGAATTATATTTAGTGTATCAGAAATCCAACCAGATTAAAAGGTAAAGAAAATAGACGTTAAAAAAATTATTTATATTTATTATTTATTAAAAGAGAATATAATATTCAAACATAGATTGGCAGACATATCCTAGCAACTCCAAGTCTCCAATTTACATCCTGAAAATTAAAAAACTAATCAATATAATCTCACTGCCATTCTAACTTGATGGCTCTCCTACAGTAGTCACAAAGGCCTTGGGCCACTTAACAAACTCGCTTCTTTTAACATTCCCAAGTACATCATCATCATCTCTATCGCACAACATCGCGGTTGGATCAATAATTTCCTCAATCATGCGATCAGTAGTGGTCATCAATCAAGTATCTTAGTATCAACATATGCAAGTGAAACAACCTTTTTCCTCGAAGTTCCTCAAACAACAAAACCAAAGACCAAGGAAAGGACGAAGGGATCCCAATACCCCGTATATGTAACATGACAAACTTTAAGATACCATAATAGCAGATCATATACATCCGACTATACATTACTAAGAGATATTCGAGGTCACCTGTTGACAAGAGCTATCATTGATCCGACCGTGTACTCCAAAGCTGTTTTTCCTGTCTTCAAAGATCCAACCGTGCTTTCAAAGCTTGTTTTTCCGCTCACTTTCCGCACTGTTCTTCACTTCCGCAACTTGGCCTTCATAAACTCAAAGCTGAGAAGAAACTGAGATTTAGAAATACCAAGACCCATTCCAGCGTATGTATCCCTTTTGATCAGACCATATATCTAACCATATACATGAATCAAATTAAAATTTATTGAAATTCGGTCAAACAATTAATGTAACATAAGGGAATTTTCTGTACTACTATGCAGATGGTCACAAGGCGGAAATTACAGTATACCCATGAAGGGATACTTTGGCCAATACCGTCTAGCACTTATATCTTCAAGCATATGTTACATCTTATCACGAGTTCAAGAATACTACTTGAAAAACTAGTGAAACCTACATAGCAGTGCTGACTACTTGAATAAAGATGCAACAGTATTACATTTTAGTAATATGATTATAAGAGAGAACAAATTTCAAACCAAATCAAAAGCGCACTATAATAAATCAACGTAATCACTACCACCATACAACATGAAAATTCAAGAAGTAAAAATATTCATGTAACAACAAATTCACCACTAACCTCTATGATGATCACAGTACAAACACTTTTGTGTTTGAAGGATATTTATCATATGCCTCCTTCACTAGTGCTTACACATCAGCGAAGCCAACCCAGATTCGAGACTAACTGACATCATCAATATCAATAAGCAATATAAAAATAGAAGAACTTACAAGTTTTGCATGCCGCTGTGATTTAGAAGATGAGGGATCATCATCTGGAGTGGCTTGTGTGTTTTCAGAAACACATCTGGCCTATATATCTGACCATTGGGGCTTTCCTTTTCCTGTGACAAAATAATTCATTAAATACTTGCAAAATTTTGCATCACAAGACACCATATGTGAGCCACAATAAAGTAGAGGTTTACTGACAAGATAAGTGCATCAAAATTTAATTAGTTGCTAAGGTAAGTAATTATCCTACAACAACAAGCCTTGAAATCTAACCAGCTTGGTTTCT
>JAJJWX010000792.1:0-340105 GCA_023529315.1 Papaver bracteatum | reverse complement strand
ATCTATTGGAACTCTTTATATAGGAAATTCGTAGTGGATGACATCTAAGTTTTCCCTTTTATTTAGGATCTATTACTGCGATCTTATCAAAAGCGATTATAATGTCGATTCTGTGAAGCATTGCAACCATTAAGAACAATCATGCTCTCCTTGTGTTTCTTGATCGTCATCCATTAAGTCATTCTTTAAACTACGATTGTGACACTTGAAGTTTTATTGAAGATCTTGTGGTGATGCTTCCTTGAAATGTTGTTAATATCGCAAGAATATTGTTATGGCGATGATACGGTCCTACCTGATCAGACTCAATCAAGAGAAAATACATCCAAGAGTTATATCTCGGGTTCTCAATGTAATTAGCAAATCAAGCAGATGAAATCACCGAGGCACGATTATTATGAGAAGCAACGAGCAGTGCAAAGACTAATGTTCAAGTACAATGATTCTATATGACAACAAGTTGGATTATCTAATTGATTGAGCTGGCATATCTTTGTGATATTTTAATTATATAAAAAATATAATACGAGAAAATAAATAACACAGACACAGAAATTTAGATTTTTCCTGCAACTACAATGGGTAACCATACCTAAACGTGTATATTGAGTTGGCTCAATAAAAGTTAACCGAAATTAGCCGTATGAACAATTTTCTCTTAACCTTGTTCATCTTAACACTTCCAGATCAATTGATAATCAAATGAATCTAATTGTGTTACTCATAGAGTTGTTCAATTGTTTATATTCTTATAGAAGTATACAAGACACAATTGAAGCAAAATTGGTTTGATTCAAAAGAATCAGTTCATGAACATTTTAGCCACGGTTTGCAAAGATTGCATTCCTTAATTTATAAATGTAATTTTTCATGAGTATCAAATCATACTTAACCGATTTAAGAACTTGAACCACTTAAGTTTGCGAACGGGTACGCGAACTTAAGTTCCGGACATTGGTCACAAGCCAAAAATTTGCAAACGGGCAAGCAAACTTTAGCTCCGGAGTGAACTCAGTTGAAACCGTTTTTGAACGAGTACGCAAACTTGGTTCAAGGACTTCAACAGTTAAATTAGTTTGCGAACGGGCAAACTTAAGTACCCTAACTTAAACAGTTGAATAAGTTTGCGAACGGGTATGCAAACTTCCGGTCCTGAATTCCATCATAACAGTTCGTACACTAAGTACACAAACTTTAATGTATCCAGACATGGGTTTTAGCTCTTAACTCCCATTTCAATCATTAAAACATTCTTAGAAGACGAGAATAGTTGTCTCACACAAACTATTAACTTCAAAACAATTTTCAAGTGATTGAATGATCAATACGAAACATTTCTAGCCTACATCAAAAGACTGTCTCACACAAATCATGTAAGATGTTACCAGGTGATTTTCACATAATCATCTTTTGAATTTCGTCGAGAATAATGCTGATCGTGGTTAAAGCAAAAAGCTTTCCAACATATATTTCGAGAAAGATATAAGCGAGTTAAACTCAGCTCGAAATATCAAATGTGTATAAAGTAAAGTCTATTTATCTATACGACTTTTGTCTCAATAGGAGATAGAATAGAAATATACCTCTGAGTGATAAATGAGTTCAAGTCTCCACATACCTTTTGTTAATGAAGTTCTACAAGCTCCCCTTAGTATTTATTCGTCTTCAATCGATGAACGCCGTGAAATCTAAAGCTCAACTACACGTTTTATCCTAATATATAACTATAAGTAGACTAGAATTCAAGACTTATAGTTTTGACAACTAAACTTGACAAACAAGCTTGAGATAGCAACGCTTGCGACTTCGACCAAGCAGTGCTCTAACAATTATAATTTCTCATGTATTTTTTTATTTGTTTGTTTTCTTGATCAACAAATTCAATTGTTTTACAAGGAACACAATTCGTGTACGGGAGAATGCAATAATAATTCTTTCCTCACATATATCTGGTAGTATTTTTTATTAAGAGCTTATTTCTCATCCCTCTCTCGATCTCGTTCATCTATACATGAAGTCAAATTTTCATTAGATTTGTTTTTATAATACTCATAGTAAGAGCATGCATAATATAGCTTGAAAAATCAAGCACCTCAGGTGACCATGACCAACTATTGCATCCATCTAGATTGGTGGGAAACTAGTTGATGACAATACCTTGGTAATTTACAAACTCATTAATTTTGTTCAAGTACGCAAAGAGAGATTCCTAAATCAATCTCTTTATTATGGGAAAAATAAAGATGTTTTAAAAAGTTTACCTCATGTTTGCTAAACTCTCATCGGACAAATAAGTAACCATATTTTGTCTGAACCCTGAATATATAAATTTGGTATCCATTTGATATCCCCATACCAAACATAACCACAGATCATAAAAAAAACTACATACCAACTACACAACAAAGGAAAAAAAAATAGAGAGAAAAAACTAAATATTCATGCCAAGTCAATGACAATAATATATACCCACCATAGCTATCACTACCTGGTCTAAAAAGGATTAGGACTGTTAGTGGCTTTTAAATATATATTCTCTTACCTACATATGATTCACTAACATTATTTGATCAGTTATCAAAACTTGCTCATGAATCTAAATGTAGTTGCAGAAATTCCCACAACACACCCCTTGTAATATCTTGATAATAATCTCTTGATCTAAACTAATTTGATATTGAAAGTATGATTAAAATTCTAAAATTTGTAAATAGACACACGGATTTTTACATGGTTCGATCAATTTGATCTACATCCATGATTCTCTACCTTGATTGTTAAAATTTACATTTGATTTTACATTTGATAATCTCCATTAGTGGAGTTCTAAATCTAGTTTTTGGGGAAGAAGATGATAAAGAAAAATACATTTTCTCTCTCTAAAAATCTCTCTGCAAAATATCTCTCTCCTCAAATTTTCTCTCTCCTCAAGACTCTCTCAACTCTAAAAAAATACATCATCCTTTCCTGAATCTATTGGATCTCTATTTATAGGAAACTACATAATGGGTCAAAACTAAGTTGTCCTCTAATTTCAGATATCATTCGCGATACTATCGCAGTAGCTATAATATTCCTTCTCGCAAGCATTGTAACCATCGCCAGTTAATCATGTTCTTTTTGTGTTTCTTCCATCGTCAACTGTTATGTCATTATTTTGTGACACTCGCAAAATGTTGTTGGAGAATTCGTTGTGACGCTCGCAGAAATGTCGTTAATATCTCGTGAATATAATTGTGGCGATATTCTGGTCCTACATCTTGCCTCTTTTTTCTTGAATATTGCTTGGAAAGTAATCTTTAAGAAAAAATCTGTCGTTGTAATAGTCTTTGATTTTTGTTGATGAAGGAACGAGCGAAAGAATACTATACTTGAAAAGTACGTACTTGCCTCTATTCTTTTGTGAAGTTCCATATCTTTTCTAAGTAAATAAGAAGTATCAATTCTGCGAAGTATGAAGTATCCTTGAAGAAATATATGAAGTACTCAATCCTCGAAATATAAAGAAGTATCCGTCCTTTAATGAAAATCATAAGTATTTCCTTTGTTCACGTGAAATTATTACTTCATTTTTGGTGAAAATCCTTGTCCATTTCGGAAATGATTCTTGCTGAGAAGATAAAGAACATAAAATGTCTTCTTGGTAATCCATAGTTGCCTCTGTTCTTTATCTATGAAGGAAGCATCCCTGAGAAAATGTTTAATGAATGAATTGCCTCTGCCTCATTCTGCGAAATAATGACTTCTCCTGTGAAATTCTGGAATAATCTGCGAAATGTTGAATGAGTTTGCAAGTTTCTGAATGATTATGCGAGATTATGAATATTTCTGCGAGTTGCTAAATAATACTGCGGAATTGTGAATAGTGTTCCTGATATAGAACCGTGAATAGTACCACGATGAATAGTACCACGATGAATAGTTCTGCGAGATTGTAGATAATCCTTTTGAGAAACTCTGAATAATATTTCCGAGAAATTATGAACAATACTTCTGAGAAATTCTTATAGTATTTGCTATCTCTCTTGCGATGAGCAAATCTTTCCTGCATTCTTAAAAGGAAATAATTAAGTTTGAAATTATTCTATTGGTCTTATTTTGCCTTCCTAATTAAAGGTCTTATTTTGCCAATTTTTTCTTCTGCGACAAAATCGCAGGACGTCTTTACATTTGCATGTATTGACCCATTGATCTTGCCTTATCTAATTTTCTTTGAATTTTCTGCGACAATATGACAAGTCTAAATCCCCACGCGAGAATAAAGTCCCATGATATTGCCGTCTTGCGATGAAATCGCATGACGTCTTTGCACTTTCATGTAAAAATCTATTGATCACATCTTAACATATCTCTTGTGGCTTGTTGCCTCTGTATAATTTACGTCACGCGACAATATGACATGCCTAAATTTTCTTGCGATCATAAAGCCCCATGACATTGCCGTCTTAAGACACTTATCATCTCCCTAATGGAGGGTTCCGCCCTTATCTTCCCCCTGGTTGCCCCTTCAAGGAGGGCACATCGGCCATACAAGACTATCTCCTCCCATCCAGATTTACCAACAACCAGCTATTTTCGCAGCCTCTTGTCCTTTATGCCTATATGGCTTATAGTTACAAGACTGCACCCTAAGTGGGGTTTTCTTCAGGCCAAGTGCATCATAGCCAAGACTTACCAAGAATCACAAGGAAGTTTCGTACTCCCTTGGCACCCTTGGCTCAACCGTGTACCTCGGCGCCTTGGTCATACTTTTCACTTCTTGGAAGAGATTCTCGGTCGTCCAACCAGGGTATAACCATATATAGTTGGAAATCCAAGATCTCTCTCCCGGATAGGTTTTCTTTAACCCCAACATATGCATGACTTAGGATCCAGCAGCGGTATAACCTTACCCCTGAATCATGTCAAGAGATACCCCCTCCTATGACGCGCTATTAGGTCTTACATTTGCCTCTTGCGAAATTTTATTCGCGAACTAGGATGCACGCCATAAAGGTTCGTCCCATTCTTATGTCTCTGCGAAATTTTATTCGCCTTTCTTGCGATGATGCTCGCGTTTCTTCATTCTTTCATTTCTGTTAATTTCTTCTTTCATTTCTCATAATCATATTTGAAGTAAATATTCTTTAAAATCTTTTGAAATCTTAGAAACATTCTTTGAAATCTTGCGATTGTATCGCGTTGTTAAATCAAAAATATTTTTCTGTAAAAGAAATATTCTAGAGAAATCTGTGAAATCTTGCGATTGTATCGCTCTTTGTTAATCTTAAATTTTTTGAAATCTATAAATTTTTTGCGATGATTTCACCTTTTGTAACCTTTGATAATCTTTGAAATCTTTGAAAAATTTTGCGATCTTTAAATTTTTTTGCGATGATCTCATTTTTATAATTTTTTGAAAATTTTGAAATCTTGCGATTGTGTCACTTTCTGGTAAGTCAAATAAAAAATCTTAGAATTTTTTTTTTGTTTTGAAATCTTTAAATTTTTGCGAATATATCGCTCTGGTTAATCAAATCAAAATTCTTTGAAATGTTTAGAAATCTTGCGATTATACCGCTTTTGGTAAATTAAATCAAATTTTTTGAAATCTTTTGAAACATTAAAAATCTTAGAAATGTTCTTCGGAATCTTGCGATAGTATAAATCAAAAATTTTCATTTTCTGTAAGTAAAATATTCAAGGAAGTGGTACTTAGCTTTCTTGCGATTTTCTGTTGCTGCCATCTCTCGCGAAGTATTTGAGTTGCTTGTGAAATGAGAAGAAATGAGAAATGAACTCTTGGCTTGTCTCTCACACCATACCAATTGTTCTAACCCTTCTCTTGCGAAATTAACTTGCAAAACAGTCATCAATTTTCTCCTTTGATAAATAATCAAAGATCTTGTGAAATTCTGAATTGGACATTCTGGCGAAGAAAACATCGAAGAAAAATGTTGCCTGAGAAATGTTGTATGCATCATACGTTTTACTAGACCACTATATTACTTGAAAAGTGGAATACTCATCTTTTTGTGAGGTACTCGCTAAACTAATTGTTTGGCCCAGAACCTTCTTCTTCTTTTCTCCCGCAATAACAAAATGATTCACCTTTTAATTTACTACTTCTTTGTCGTTTTAGTATCATTAAATTCTTCTTCTCGTGAACTTATATACTCCTCATTTTTGCGTGTAAAGTTGAAAAACTAGGCATGTCCACTAATAAGAAATCTTGCGAACATGTACACCCCTTTTTTATTAATTTCCTGTTCATTTCATGTTGGCTTGGACGAACTTGCCCCTGTGAATTTTAGTTATTAGTTAATTGTTGCATATTGTAACCAAAAGAGTATACAGTAGCATCATTGTTTTAATTTATAATAATTAACTCTATTAGTGCTTATTTCCATCTAGAGGATCAATAAAATTAGAGATAAGAAGAAGAGGGTACTTCCATTTCTTTTGCCTTGCTCGCTGGGCTTTGTGAAGTAATATTTCTCTAAACAGTTTCATCTTCGCTGGAACATCTGACGGAGTATACTATGTCTATATTTTTTCTTTCTTAACTGATCTTTGACGGAACTATCGTTAATGCTCTTTGAAACTCATTGCTATCCCGTTGGTTCTTGTCATTGCTATCCCGTTGGTTCTTGTTGAATAGTTAGATGATGAGCTTTCATCGTCCTCTTTGATATTATTGTCTTCCACACCTTACTCCTCTGCTGCATGAACCTCCTTTTAATATATTTTTTTAATGTCATTTTGCTGAATTCATTTTGCTGCTCCTTTTTGCAATTTTGTTCGCGGTTGCATCTCGCTGGATTGGCTGTCTTCTTTGCTCATCATTAGATTTATTGTTTTGCGATCTTTTGAGCTTTTGTTAAACTGATTGCCTTGAACTTGGTTATTTTGGCGAGAACTAGATCGATGTGAACCGATCCGTCTTTGCAAAGGATTTGGTGGATCTGAACTAGCTGTGAACTTTAACTTTGCTGGTTGAACTTCATTAATTTACTTCTTCAAACTTTAGCTGTGTTGCTCGCAGCTGTATGTTGCTGGTTATACGGTTGTTTCATTGTGAATTAATCTATTTCTTTGCTGCTCATTTCTCTTTGGTTCTCGCAGCAACCAACTGACGCTTCGTCTAACCAGTATGACAATTTTACTTGCTGCGATGATTGTACTTAAAGGTAAAACGTGTTTTTCTTCTTCATTTGCTTCTCCATAGGCTTGTTCGTTGTCTGGTGATGTACTCCTTTCTACACCTGCGTATTCTTCCACTTTTCTTGTCCATTTAGTTTGTTGCTATCTTCATTGGATGATTAATAGATGCCCTACTCTTCTCATCTGTTATCATCACTCATGTCCATCATTCCTTGTATTCCCTGTGTCTCTATAATTTGCTAGATTCATTTGTTGTTTAACGAAGTGATCTTGCTTCTTCATTTGGTGAAATTTGAAACTACACCACGCGTTGTCTTCACGGGAACATACAAGTTATCCATCCACCCTTCCCACGAGGCACGAGCAGATAACCCCCTCTAGCAAGATTTAAGGAACACACCCCGTCAAGTTAGATTTAAGCCTATAGTTTGATGGAAAATGTTTGTTATCTGTTCTAAATTACATTTAGCTCATTTCTGACCATTGGATTTCTCGGTCTAAAATTTGGTGTTTCGTAAGACCTTAAAACTTTCGTCAAATTGGATTGAAGTAGCATAAATTATTTCTAAATTTATATATATATATATATATATATACATATATCAATATTTTGTCATAAAATAATTGATCATCATGCATAATGGCTTGGATTGCCAAACTCCTGTTTGCTGAATAACGAAGACTTGAAAAGCTGCCTGCACATATATATTCATTGTTTGAACTGCGATGGCTTCGCTGGAACTGCGACAGTTTCGCTGAGACTTTGTTGTTGCTCCATTCCCTTCTGCTGGTTCTTTTTACTGCTACAACTTGCTTGTTAAACTTTTAATTCAAATATTCACAAATATTAAATTAACTAAAACTTCTTAAAGTGATTGTTGACGTAAATTAACTAAAACTTCCCTTCATTTCCTTCAATTTTGCTTTGGTTGCGTTAATTTCACATCTTCTTAACTTCATGCTATGAACTCATCTCCTGCTGATTCTGTTTAAGTCATTCATTCATTTCCTTCATTTTGTTCCTCGCAGATTGTATATTCCTTTGTTGGCCTCCCATTGAACATCTCCTTTCCCTCTTGTATCTCGCAGCAAAATCTCTTAACAGCGATTTGAAGAAACAACTATCATGTAGAGAAGCTATCGTGTCTCCTAAATTATTTCTTTTGCTCTTTTCCCCCTTATTTTATCCTTTTGTAGCTCAAGCTATCACATTTTAGCCTGCTGACAATACTACGTACGAAAATATATCTTATTAAAAGTTCAATAAGAATACTTCCCTTTTAGTTTTGTTGCTCGCAGTTGGATGCATCTTGAGAGTATCACAAATACTTCCCTTCTGTGATAACTTGTTTGATCATTTGTTGAATCTCATCTTACTGCATCATGTGTTCATCTCTACCAGTATTGTAACCAGGAGTATCCTGAAAATTGCATTTTCTTCTTCGCTCAAACTGCTATCTCATCATCACCTCCACTAGTAAGCAAAGACAAATTTCAAGATAGGATCTTCCTTAACCTACTAAAGATCCACAATAAATTCAAAGAGTGATCATTAAATCCAAAACGTAAGAAATAAGACGAATAGGATACAACAGCTAAACTTATTCTATTCAAAGAGTTCACATTTTCGCACGCTAAGTAAAGAACAACAACTAAGGTTCCAGTGAAGGTCAATCATCAAATTTCCATGGGATAAACTATTCTTCCATCTTAACGTGGGGTAGTAACATCCAAAGAAGGGCGGTAATGATGAAAATGCAATGACGAGATAACGACCATTGAAGTTTTCATCCAGCGTTAGCAATGACAGAACAAAATTCATTTTTGATAAAGAACAAAATTTTGTATTGAGAAATATTTCTCACGGTTTTGTTTAAAATTTCCCAATCTAAAAAATTGAACACGAAATAGGAGACATAGGAAAGAGATTTATCCTTTTTCTTGAGAAATTTTGTTGCTGGAGGTGCGTTCAGTTCTTCTTTGCGTTGATTTTGTTGTAATTGATTTCTTCCCTAAATTTGTTCCTGCGTCAAAAGACTGTCTCACACAAATCATGTAAGATGTTACCATGTGATTTTCACATAATCATCTTTTGAATTTCGTCGAGAATAATGATGAACGTGGTTAAAGCAAAAAGCTTTCCAACATATATTTCGAGAAAGATATAAGCGAGTTAAACTCAGCTCTAAATATCAAATGTGTATAAAGTAAAGTCTATTTATCTATACGACTTTTGTCTCAATAGGAGATAGAATAGAAATATACCTCTGAGTGATAAATGAGTTCAAGTCTCCACATACCTTTTGTTAATGAAGTTCTACAAGATCCCCTTAGTATTTATTCGTCTTCAATCGATGAACGCCGTGAAATCTAAAGCTCAACTACACGTTTTATCCTAATATATAACTATAAGTAGACTAGAATTCAAGACTTATAGTTTTGACAACTAAACTTGACAAACAAGCTTGAGATAGCAACGCTTGCGAGTTCGACCAAGCAGTGCTCTAACAGTTATAATTTCTCATGTATTTTTTTATTTGTTTGTTTTCTTGATCAGCAAATTCAATTGTTTTACAGGGAACACAATTCGTGTACGGGCGAATGAAATAATAATTCTTTCCTCACATAGATCTGGTAGTATTTTTTTATTAAGAGCTTATTTCTCATCCCTCTCTCGATCTCGTTCATCTATACATGAAGTCAAATTTTCATTAGATTTGTTTTTATAATACTCATAGTAAGAGCATGCATACTATAGCTTGAAAAATCAAGCACCTCAGGTGACCATGACCAACTATTGCATCCATCTAGATTGGTGGGAAACTAGTTGATGACAATACCTTGGTAATTTACAAACTCATTAATTTTGTTCAAGTACGCAAAGAGAGATTCCTAAATCAATCTCTTTATTATGGGAAAAATAAAGATGTTTTAAAAAGTTTACCTCATGTTTGCTAAACTCTCATCGGACAAATAAGTAACCATATTTTGTCTGAACCATGAATATATAAATTTGGTATCCATTTGATATCCCCATACCAAACATAACCACATATCATAAAAAAACTACATACGAACTACACAACAAAGGAAAAAAAAAAAGTGAGAGAAAATTAAATATTCATGCCAAGTCAATGACAATAATATATACCCACCATAGCTATCACTACCTGGTCTAAAAAGGATTAGGACTGTTAGTGGCTTTTAAATATATATTCTCTTACCTACATATGATTCACTAACATTATTTGATCAGTTATCAAAACTTGCTCATGAATCTAAATGTAGTTGCAGGAATTCCCACAACACACCCCTTGTAATATCTTGATAATAATCTCTTGATCTAAACTAATTTGATATTGAAAGTATGATTAAAATTCTAAAATTTGTAAATAGACACACGGATTTTTACATGGTTCGATCAATTTGATCTTCATCCATGATTCTCTACTATGATTGTTAAAATTTACATTTGATTTTACATTTGATAATCTCCATTAGTGGAGTTCTAAATCTAGTTTTTGGGGAAAAAGATGATAAAGAAAAATACATTTTCTCTCTCTAAAAATCTCTCTGCAAAATATCTCTCTCTCCTCAATTTTTCTCTCTCCTCAAGACTCTCTCAACTCTAAAAAAATACATCATCCTTTCCTGAATCTATTGGATCTCTATTTATAGGAAACTACATAATGGGTCACAACTAAGTTGTCCTCTAATTTCGGATATCATTCGCGATACTATCGCAGTAGCTATAATATCCCTTCTCGCAAGCATTGTAACCATCGCCAGTTAATCATGTTCTTTTTGTGTTTCTTCCATCGTCAACTGTTATGTCATTATTTTGTGACACTCGCAGAATGTTGTTGGAGAATTCGTTGTGACGCTCGCAGAAATGTCGTTAATCTCTCGTGAATATAATTATGGCGATATTCTGGTCCTACACTAAAGATCCAATTGTTCATGAAGCTTCTGCTTCAACACTAACTCTGTACTCATCAAATTTACGGACATAATAAAGTCTTCAACATCCCTCAACACATCATGAATCGTCATTAGAAGAATTGTTGAATCCTACCTAAATGCGAGATGCGGTTTTGATAATATTTAAAATCTGCATCAGTTTATATCTTTTGTTTACAACTTAGTTAACTTGTGGAAATTCTAATTTTTTAGTTTCCTAAAAGCAACTTGATCAATATATTATTTACACCATACTCTGTTTACAAATTTACCTCACCTAATGTGGCTTATGCAAGGTGTGAATAAACTAACATCAAGTTAGACAAGTGTCTTCCTTTTAAAATATTATTTAGAAGAATTTGTATTCAGAATTTGAAATTTGAATCCCTCTTCCAAATTCGGTCTCTCTTAGAATTAGAAGGTGTATTCAAGTTAGGCAAGTGTCTTCATTTTGGAATGTTACATCAAGTTCCAAACTAGAATTAATGGAGAGTTATAAATATCTCTGCAACTGCAATAATATTTCTATCCCATCATTCATAAGAATCCATCCTTGTTTGATAACAACGAAGAATTATCAAGCATGGAGCTAGGAAAAGAATTAAGATAAAAATAGTGTCTAGCAATTTTTTTTATTAGTTCGCTGATCAGATTTTTTGGTTTTTCCTAGTATAATAAAGATGCCACCCGCAAAAGTATATTATACAAAAGATGGCAGTTTCTTTGGGAAACTTCTCATAAACTCGATTTCATGGAATGGCGTACTAGCAACAACCAGGGTGAGAAAACTGTTTTTACACACACATATGAAATTGTAATTTGAATTTGCACATAAAACTTTCTAAAATACGTGTTCACCTCTTTTTTTCTTTTTTCTTTTTTTAAAAAAAAATCCCCAATTTATTAAACCAATAAAAAGAAGGAGGGGGCCAAGCCTTACCTCCAAAAAGATACAGAAAAAAAGAGGGAAAGACAAAAAGAATTACATATTACGAAATTTGTATAGCAGAATAATTGAATTATCTAACGAAATCTTTCGTCTAACGAAATTCGGCGGGTTTGTCCACCACCGAGACTCCATTGTCGCACCATGCTTTGCCAGCGAGTCAGCTACAGAGTTGCCTTCACGAAAGGCATGAGTACAAATCATCGAGATGGTAGAAGCGAACTTCATACAGTTGCTCCAGTGTGTTGCTAAACTCCACGGTACCAAATTCGGGTTATGAATCGCTTGTAAAACAAAGGTTGAGTCGCATTCCAGCCAAAGCCTACGAATTCTCTTTGTACGTGCTAAACGAAAGGCATAAATTTCCCCCCAAATCTAAGCAAACATCAAATTGTTGAACCTCAGATTTTGCGCTAAACAGCCTTTCACAAGACCATTATAGTCGCGAAACACCACTCCACGGCCAGACGGGCCTGGGTTACCCAAAGAGCACCCATCAATGTTAGCCTTAATCCATCCTTGTTGCGGTTGCTTCCATTGAACCATCACAACTCTCGGCATTTTAGGTGCACGCTTCTTGATACCTAGAATGTCCAAAATTCTCTTGTTTGCCGAAGTGTAGAATGAAAATCCTCCGTTATATCTGTTGGACTCCACAATTAGATTAGACAACTGATGGATAGATTGCTGAGAAGATGTTAATTGATAATCGAATCTTTACTTGTTGCGGCAAAACCAAATTATCCAAACACAGCTCACAACCGCAATCCAAAGCAGATTATGCGTCTGAGAGTAGCCCGCAAAACCTCTAACTGCAGCAAAAATTGCCTGAATACTCGAGCAATCAAGCCTCTGACCGAAGACCTGCATAATCCAGTTCCATTGATATCTAGCAAACACACGGTCCAAAAACAGGTGATTTTGAATTTCTCCACAGTAATGAGGGGGACATAGATTGCAGCAGTTCACCGTGTCCCTGCCATAGTACTTTACATTATCATCCGAAGCAATCCTGTAATGCAGCAGTTTCCACACCGTACAAGCACGACGCGGAGGAATCTTGATGGACCATAATTCCTTGAAATCTCTCAACTCCAGAGCCCTCGGTCTGTGATAATCATAAGCCTCCTTCATAGTGATGTCCCCAGAATTTCTTAGCTTCCAAACTTGCTTATCCTCTGTATAAGCCGCAAAAGGAGTTTCTCTAATCATCTGCTCAATCTGACCAGATAGCTCCGGCATGTAAGAAGGTATACTCCACTGTTCGTCGACTATAAAGTCAGCAACCCGGTTGTGGAGGGACGAATTATCCATCTCCAAGTAGTCTGCAATAGATAGATCCATATTAGTGTTCCATCGATCATTCTAGGAATCGATGTTTCTCCCATTACCAACCATCCACAAAGCATTATCTTTAATAATACTCCACTGCTGTTTGAAGCCATACCAAATTGAAGATGTCTTATGAGATGCACCTGCAAAGCGATTCTTAATGAAATTGCCAAAAGTTGATGTTACCGTCATCACCTTCCATGTCATTTTCATCAGAGCCGCGTCATTTAGGCTAGTTAAAGACCTAATGCCCAGACCCCCCTCATTTACTGGAAGACAGACAACTTCCCACGCAACAGTATGGTTTTTCCTGACGTTAATATCCCTAGACCAAACAAAATTTCTGATCCACCTCTCCATCGTTTTAATGTAAGTTTTAGGCCATTTGTAAACATGAAAGTTGTGCATATCCGAACTTGCAATCACAGAATTAACAAGCTCCACTCTACCCATCATCGATAAAGACCTGCCTTTCCAAGATAAAAACTTTACCTTAATTCTGTCCATAATGTCCCTGAAATGAACTGCTCTCGGCTTACCACGAAAAATTGGGACTCCCGGATAGTAAAATGGAAGAGTTCCCATTTGTATATTATAAGAAGACGTTATCCCAGCAATTATATCGTAGGCATATATGCTAGGATACATGGTACACTTTTATGCACTAATAAATTGACCTGAGTTCTGACCATACTCATCAAAAATTTGCATTAAAGCCCTAATGTCTCTCTTAGTGCCTCTACAGAAAACCATTATGTCGTCTGCATACAGCACGTGAGAATAAAAATTATAACTCTCCGTGAAGAAATGTGATGAACCTTTCCCTTAGAAAAAGCATTGGATAGAGCATTGCTAAAAACATCTTCCGCCAAGCAGAACGGGATTGGAGATAGGGGGTCACCCTGACGCACTCCTCGCTTGCAGCTAAAGTACCCCATTGCCTTGCTATTAATCACAATAGATATCCTAGGAGAATCCAATATTGAGCGAATCCAACCCAGAAAAATATCACAGAAGCCATAACCTTGAAGAGCCTGGATAAGGAAATCCCAATTTAGAGTATCAAAAGCTTTTCTAATATTGAATTTAAGGGCAACGTTACTTACAAAGTACTTGTAGTCGAGTAATTTAACCGCCTCAGAAGTAATACCAATGCAGTCAAATATATCTCTTCCCTTGAGAAAATTCTTTGATGAGGAGATATAAAATTCAAAGCTATTGCAGTCATGCGGTTAGCTAATATCTTGCCAATGATTTTAAAGTGGAAGTTACTGAGAGCTATCGGGTGAATTTTTTCAATCACATATGTTTTTGTCTCTTTTGGAATAATGATAACATGGCCGGGGTTCGCGTTAGGGATAAGCCAGCCGTTTTGGAAAAATAACTGAACCGAATTAACCACATCAATAGTTACTATATCCCAGAACTCTTTGAAGAAGATGCTGCCGAAACCATCCAGACCTGGAGCACCTTTAGCATTCATTGTGTCAACTGCCGCCTTAATTTCCATCGTGTCCGGAATTTGAGTGAGACGATTTCTCTCATCCAGAGAGACCGATCTGCTAGTGTTCCTGGAAACGAAATCCGTGGAAAGAATAACACCATCTGTATCATATAAAATTTTAAAGTATGAAACAACATGGTCTGAAACTTCCTCATGAGAGCTCAACAGCTCATTGTTTGCCTTCAGATGAGTGACTTGGTTGGTCGCTACTCTTATCTTCGCGTAAGTGTGAAATAATGTAGTGCAAGCATCACCATCCTTAACCCACTTGAGACGAAATTTGTCTTGCCAGAAATCTTTTTGAATTTTGAGAGCCTCAACAAGCTTGTTCGAAGCCTCCAATTCAATCAGGTGCAGCTCTTCTGAGTATCCCTCCTCACCAATACGAAGCTGAATATTTTCCAGATTAGTTGTAGCCTCATTGACATTAAGTTGAATATCTCCAAAGACTTCCCTGTTCCAAGTCTTGAGCACCGATTTCAGGAACTTTAACTTCTGAATAAGGACATTCATTGGGCAACCAAAAAATTTCTGATTCCAAGCATTCTCCACCATCGTTCATAAACCAGAATAATTAAGCCACATACGTTAGAATTTAAAAGAAGAGGCAAAAGATTTGTCTCCCTTGATCGACTCCAACATGATTGGAAAATGATCATATTTAACACGAGCCAGCGTGCTGCAAACAATAGAGTCCCAAGACAAGATCCATTTCTCATTACAGATGACTCTGTCCAGGCGAAGCTTCGTGTGATGCCTGCCTCTGCGATCATTGGTCTAAGTGAAAAAAGCCCCCTTAGTATCCAGATGATGAAGATCGTTAGTCTCCGTGAAGGCCAAGAAATCCTCGCAGGAGTTTCTTAAGGGAGGAGGGCTGCTAGACTTCTCGTGAGCACCCAACACGGCATTGAAGTCACCAATAATACCCCAAGGACCAATGAGATTTTCCATCAAGTAAGTCAAGGCCAACCACAAGTCATTACGCAATATGTAAGAAGTATCTGCATAGACACCTGCAATATAGTAAACCATGTTTCCTAAAGAAGCTCTGCACGTAATCATCTGACTGGAGTTTTCAACGACATCTATATTTACATTCGTTTTACTTAAACACCAAAAATTAGTTTGTTGATTACCTCTATCATTTACTGCAACTAACTTCAGACCAAGATTGGTCCAGAAATTAATAGGAATAGACGCAATACTTATCCAGGGTTCCGCAATAAATACAATCTCTGAAGAATGTTTATGACAATAATTTTTAAAAACAAGTTGTGTGTCAGAGTTACCAAAGCCACGCAGGTTCCAGTAAAGAGCTCTCATTGAGAAGGGTTGATGACGTTCCTTGGGCGCATAGTCCTTGGTTTGGAATCCATTATCTCCTTCTTTTTTGCCTTTTCACGATTCCGTTTTTTCTTAGACTTGGTAAGAACCCATTCAAAAGGAGTTTCCTCATCATCCTTCTCATCTAGAGTCTCCACACTTATAGTATCCTCCGCCTGCAGTTGAGGACCAATTATTCTTTGCACCCTGTCATCTGTTTGGTTTAAACTTGCGGTACCTTCCACAGCCTTTGAGTTGTCATTCTCCTCCCTTGTTATATCTACCACAATGTGTTCTTGATTGAATTATGCAACCCCTTCCACCGCCTCTTGTAGGATCAGAATATTGTTACAACAATATTCCTGTGAAATAAACAACAGATCTGTGAAACATCAATAATAAACAACAGTTCTGCGATACATCAATGATATTCTGCGAGACATCCAAAGATGACTTAAACAATGACGTAATGATTGAAAACGACGGAAACACAAAGAAAGTGTGACATGTCTGCGATATATCAATAAAACCTGCGAAAGATAAAGGCGGTGCTAACTGCGATGTATCGCAGTTACTCAGATCCTAAATTGAAGGGGATCTTAGCTGTAAATGAGTTGTCATGAGCTGTAATCCACTATGTAAATACCTATATAAAGGAGATGAATAGTTCCAGAGTGAGAGAGGAATTTTTGAGTGCTAGGAAAGTTTTTAGGAGAGAGAAAATCTTTTATCAAGTGTTCTGTGTTCTTGATTTCTGTAATTCCTTAAGATCAAATTAATAAAAAAAGTTTCTTTAATCTTCAAATTATGTCATAAATAATGATAAATTCTTGAATAGGGTGTAGTGTGGGAATTCCTGCAACTATATTTTGGCGCCCAGAAACAGGGACGAATCAATTTGAGAAATTTCAAATTACAGCTTGAAGATTTGAATAAATTATTAGAATTGAACAAATGGCTAGAAGGAGAAGAAATACATCAGAACCACCAACAACAGTGAGAAGATGTAAAAGAATTGCAGGGGAAGGAACAGGTGAATTAGAAGAATCTTTAAGGATCAGATCAGGAAGAAGTAGGGTGAGAAATGGAGCAGAAAAATCAACCCAACCACCGAATCAACAAACACGAGCACAAGATAGAAATGTGGATTATGATAGAGTAAGTGTGCATACTTGGAGGTCGAATTCGATAAAAGAAATGGAAAATCAAGAAGAGGAAAGAAATCAAGAAATGGATGGAAGACTAATTCATGAGGAGCATGAAGTAGTAGATGATTTGAGACAAAGGATACAGGAAGAAAGAAGATTAGAGGCAGAAGAACGTGCCAATCTTACAAGGCAAAATCATGAATTAAGAATGGAAAATTTGAGGTTGCAAAATAGAAGATCGAGAAGCAACATGAGATCAAATTCGAGATCATATAGAGAAGAAACAAGACAAAATCTCACTATACAAAATATTGGCGAGAATGTGATAAATGATCGTTACATTCCACGCGGTGAAACTTTAGACATTAGACATAATCAGGATGAGGGAGAAAATCAAGAAGAGAGAAGGAGAATGTTACGAGATGAAGAGATTCGAAGAAATCGCAGAATAATCGAAGATGATATTGAGAGGCATTATATTGAAAAAGTACATTTAGCAGGAGAAAGAGAGAGATTGCGAGCAGAAGTAGAAGAACAAGAAATTCAAACAGTGTTGCATCAGAATAATCATGATAATCGAGAACGACGACTTGCGCAAAACCGTAATAATGATAATCTCAATGAGGAATATGAGAGAATTCGTAGAGACATAGAAAGGAAACGAAGAGAAACAATAAGGGATGAGGAAATTCGTGGAGAAGAGAATGAAAGACAAATTAACTTGCAAGAAGAAGAAAATCGCAGAAGAAGACAAAATCAAGATGTTGGAGAAGAAGCGCGAAACATCGCAAGACAAGAAAGACATGAACGCAGACGAAGAGAGGTTGCGTTGAAAAGGCCAATGGAGCAAAATTCTGATAGAAATGAACAAATCTTGCGAGAATTAGCATAAATGAGAGGAATGATAAATAACAGAAGAGAAAGAGGAAGAAGACAACTTGATGAGGAAATCGAGGAAGCTGCGAAAACTCCATTTACTCAAGAGGTACAATTAGGAGGGATACCTCCAAAATGTAATTTACCGGTATTGACCAGTATATTTGACGGGACTACGTGTGCTGTCCAACATATCAAAGCTTATATTCGATGTATGCTACAATGGGAGAACCATGACGTCGTTTTGTGCAAATATTTTGCGTCAAGTTTAACTGGCGAAGCATTGAAGTGGTTCGAAAGTCTTCCAAAGAATACAATAACTTCGTTCATGCATTTGCAAACTACTTTCTTAGGAGCATACATCAGCAATAACTTTACGCGACCTGGAATTGAAGATGTGTTTGGATTGAAACAGAGAGTTGGTGAGAGTTTAAAGCACTTAACGATAATATGAAGGACAATGTGTAGTGAAATGGAAGGAAGAGTGGATGAAAGATATCTCATCTTATCCTTCATAAATGCTATGTTTGCGACGAATCTATTATATATCCAGGTCTTCAGAGTTAAAAACACAATTACCATGGCAGAACTGCGAGAATTGCAGGAAGAATATATTGCTTTGGAGGAAAAACAAAATGAGATGGAGTCTTATCCAATTCACACAGGCACAAATTTAGCCGCAACAAATGGAAGTTTGTTACCAAGGATGATTAATACAGTAGCAAGTACTTCTCAAAACCCGAGAGAGAAAATGGAGACTGATAATCAACATAAGATAGTAGCAATGGGGAGTAGAGATCAGGAGGAATTGGAAAAGGAGAGAAATTTTTATAATCGCAATAACAATAATAAGGTCCCAAGGTTTGATCAACCGTAGGAGACTTATGGTGGACAGAGGCAGAATTATTCAAGAGAGCAAAGAGGTCAGAGGAATATGTGGGAAGACATCAAATTGCCACCTTTAAACACCGGAATAGACAAGATTTGGGAAGCGATTATTCTGATGGAGAACATACCCTCACCCTGGAACATGGGAAAAGAACCACATCCTAACAACCAAAATCAAAAGTTCTGTCCTTATCATCATTTTCATGGCCACTCTGTGCATAATTGTAGAAATGTAAAAAGAATTATTTTGCGAATGATTGAACAGGGGAAATTAAATCATTTTCTAGCAAGATATTTACAACCGACAATTGCCGCAAGCACCAGAAATTCGCAGAGTTAATGTTGCAAAAGAAGCCGAAACATTTGTCATTGAAGTAGGAGCTACAGAAAAAAATCTATTTTGCAATTCAATTGTACATTCGCAGAAAATGATAGAGGATTTCCATGACAATGTGCTAAGCAGAGTATTTGCAAGGGATATAGAGGGAAGAGAGGTGATGAATATTGCAAAGATTTCTCCGTTAGAAGAATGGCAGAAACAAGTTATTTCTTTTACTGCGGAAGAGATACCAGAGCCTGGGAAGATTCATGACAACCCATTGGTGGTGAAGCTAGAGATAAATCCAAAATACAGAGAAGAAGGAGAAGAAGATGATGATGACGCAACAAATGATTCTTGGGTAATAGATAAAATTTTAATTGATACTGGTAGCTCAGTAGACATTTTATTTTATCATACATATCGCACAATGGGTGGAAGAGATGATGAGTTAATCCCTTCAACTTACAAGATCTATGGTTTTAATGGCACTGCAAACAAGCCAAAAGGAGAAATTACTATGGAAATTCCGTTGAACAAGATATCTTCAAAAATCAAGTTTTGTGTAGTAGATATAGAATATCCTTACAATGCCTTAATTGGAAGACCATGGCTCCATGGGATCTTGGGTATAGCATCAACATATCATCAATGCATAAAGTTTCCACATCCTCATGGTATTGGGATAATTAAAGGTGATTGGTTTGAAGGAAAAAAGTTTTATGAAGTTGACATTAATACTTGCGAAGAAAGGAATGCCCGAAATCGTAATTGGCAACATAACAGGAGGCAAAATCAGAGAGCTGAGAAATTTATGGTGGACAATATAGAGTTGCGGGGAAAGGATATACTTCAAGAATAGTTTTGTCCCAAAACATTTAATGGCGATTAATCATACGAAGATGGGGAAAAGTATAAACCTTCATAAGAAAAGAAGTATAAGATAAATAAGTATAAGATAAATAAGTAAAAAGAAATTGCGAATAATCATTTGACACAGAAGAAAAGAAGTGCAACAATATCATGTTGCGAACAAATGAAAAAATCTGTTGTGAGAATTAAAATAAAAACTCTGCTCAAAAATGAGAATTTTTCTATTAAAAAGAAAAAGATGATGATTTCTAATCATATAAGAATTTTTAATGCAAATGCATAAGAAGGGCGCAAATCGCCTAAAAATATATAAGAACGGGACGAACTTTTATGGCGTACACCTTAGTTCGTGGATTCTATTCCGTAAGAGGCAATGTCCTTAAAGTGCGTCATAAGGGGGGTATCTCTTTGCATGGCTATGGGAAAGGCTATACCGCTGCTGGAACCTAGTCATGGAGATTTGGGATTATAGAAAATCCATCTGGGAGAGATAACTTGGATTCCCAATTATATAAGGTTATACCCTGGTTGGGCGCCCGAGAGTTTCTCCTAAGGAATGCAACGTATGATCAAGGCGCCGAGGTACACGGTTGAGCTGTGGGTGCCCGGGATGGATGAACCTACCCTGGCCATCCATGGAAAGTCTTGGCTTACGATGTGTTCGGCCCGAAGAAAACCCCACTTAGGGTGCAGTCTTGTAACTATAAGCCATATAAGGCATAAAGGAAAAGGCTGCGAAAACAACTGGTTGTTGGCAGAACCGGATGGGAAAGTGCTAGTCTTGTATGGCCGATGTATAATCCTTGAAGGGGAAACCGGGGGGAGAGATAAGGGCGGTACCCTCCATTAGGGAGCTGTGTATCAAAAAAGACGGCAATGTCATGGGGCTTTATATTCGCAAGAATATTTAGGCCCGTCATATTGTCGCGTGACAGAGACAGCAATGTCATGGGACTTTATATTCGCAAGAATATTTAGGCCCGTCATATTGCCGCGTGACTGGCCAAAAATCCTAAAGAGAAACGTTATGATGAGATCAATGGGTTTTTGCGATAAGATCAAAAGATGAGATAAATGAAATCAATAATAAGAGGAAATAAATCGCAAAGACGGCAATGTCATAAGTCTTAAAAATCAAAGAGAGATTAATCTCACAAGATGGCTTAGATTTATCATATTGTCGCAGAGATAAAAATAATGATAAGGCAAGGTCAATGGATTATTACATGTAAAGTAAGAATGTCCTGCGATCTTGTCGCATAAAAGTGGCATAATAAGACCTTTAACTAGGAAGGCGAAATAAGACCACAAGAGAAGTTATATCTGTGAATCATATAACAGACATTTCGCAGAAATATTTGCGATAATTCATTTATCATATTGCAGATTAATAACAAGAGGCAAGTATGGGAACGATGTATAGCATAGTAAATATTGTTATTCATCATTATATGATAAATTCATATAAATAACAGACGGACAGAAGCAAAAAAGGGAATTTATATATTGAAAGACATCAGGAGTTACAAATATCTTGCAGAAAGAATGATACAATTTGTCGCAGATAATTATCGCAAGAAAGAAAGAAATACAAGAGAAGGTTAAAAAGAAAAAACAAAACTATTGAGATTTATTTTCATCATTATCTTCATCTTTGTCTTCATTATCTTCATCATCAGTTTCTTCTTCATCTTCGCTTTCATTCTCATCTATATCAACCTCACTGTCAGAAATAACTCGTACTTCATTACTGGTTGGGATGTTATCCAAGAGACAAGGATATAGACTAAGAGGAAGATCATTATCTTTACAAACTTTCTCAATAGCATTATTGCGAACGGTGAGAAGATTACTACGCAAATTGGAATTGGATATCTTTATTTTCTCTCGGAGTCTAGTGATTTTATCATTGCGGGAAGCAAGATTTTTCGCAAGATTACTTTTTTCTTCTTCAAGTTCTGCTATCCTTGCGAAATGTTTTTCTTCAGATTCTGCGATGGTACAATAACAAATTAGAAATTCGTTGAAAATCTACAAAAAAGTATAAAGATGTTATAGGAGAAATAAATAACCTTCTCTCTCATGAATCATTTCTTGTATCAAGGTTGCTTGCTCGGTATGAAGACTGACATCTATTGCTAAGTTTTTCCTAGCATTATCGAGAATTGCCGCAGCCCATGTGAATTCATCATCATTTTGAATGAGAAGATGGGAACGGATTTGTTTTTCTCTTTTAAGAAGTTTAAAATTTTCATCCTTAAGTTTATCTCTCTCAAGTTCAGTATCAATAAGGGTATTGCGAAATTTTGATAGAGCTTCAGCGCCTTGAAGAGTAATGCGTTCTTTATCCTTCTCAAGTTCACTCTTCTTGGCTTTTAAGACTTTGATTTTTTCTCTAAATTCATCTCTGCAAGTCTTTAAACTATTGTACATACTCAAGGTAGATCTATAGTCCATTCTCATAAGGGAAACCTGATGTTTAAGCTCATCAAGGGACAGAGTATTAATTTTTTCGTCTGAATAATTATTTAAAGCGTCATTAAGACGCTGAAGAAGAGTGGTTTCATCTATGGGTTCATCAAAAGAATTGAGAATAAGAGCTTCATCAGTAAGATTATAGGCATCTGCAAAATGGTTGCTCAAATAAGCTATAAAATAGCAAGAATGAAGAAAAGTAAAAAAAAATATATATATTAAAGAGAGAAAAGATTTATACCAATAATTTGTTTGCAGAACTTCTCCTTGTCAACTAATTTCTGTTGAAGAACTTCAACTTCTACTTCAAGCGATTTGTTTTTATTAAGGAGTTCAGTATTTCCAGATACTTCCAATTGCTTGCATTTTTCGCGGAGAAGGGATATTTCAGCTTCATATTGTTTATTTCTTTCACGAAGTTTCGCAGATTCAGATTGTGAATCAGTAAGCCTTTTCTGCGATGTTGATAATCTATTTTCTAATTCTGAAGCAACAGAAAAAGAAGCTCTAGCAGTCTGCGACAGAAAAGAGAAAATGAGTAAGGATAAGTAAAAGATCTTCGATACACATGATAAATGTAAAATTTACTACAAGAAAAATAAAGGAAAGGGGCATACCAGCGAAGTTAGCGCGTGAAGAAAACTTGAGTCGATAAATCTGGAAACTCCTTTGAGATCTTTATTATTAGTCAAGATCGAAGCATCGTAGATTTTCGAGAGATAATCGCAAGTACGAGTGATATCATCCTCACCAACACCTTGCATGGGATTCCTAAAAATATTTGATAATTGATCCATTGGAATCTCAGGTTGAGAGATACCCATCGCAGATCTAATTCTTGTAGAAGAAAAATGTGTTGAAGTACCCACAGTGACGTCATGGTTTACCCCATCATTTTCTTCAAATTCTTTATCTTTTTCAGCGATAATAGGAGTCTCTCTAGGTGGAAGAAGTGGTTGAGTTTTTCTTCTCTTCTCTGGAGGACCGTCTGTGGTTTGATTTTTATTGCGGCGGGGGGAAGTAACAGAACTTTCATTTGGAGTTAATACTCTTTTGCCTTTATCTTTGGCTTCAACCACCGCGACAAATGGAATTTCCTTGAAAAAAATCACACATAAAGATAAGAAACAGGGGCAACAATATATTGTTAAAGGTTATAGAAGATTGTTTCTTACTTCATCTGTGAAGGTTTTCAAAATTTGTAAGAGATTTGGATTCCCAGTACTGGCGTAACTAGCCTTCATTTTTTCAATCTGATAAAGGATGTTTCAATAATTAGTAAGAATAATATATTTAACTAAGTTTGCGAATAATGATAAAACTTTGCGGGATATACCTTAGAATTCTTTTCAGGACAATTAAAAACCCAAGGACGATACGATGCAAGATGTGAAAGATCCGCAGGAATATCAAGAGTGCCAAAAATATATGGACCTTCAAGGAGGAGAGGAAATTTGCACCACTTGTCATCTTTTGAGAAGCGAGGACCTTGGTTTTTACTTGAATGATAATCTATATCTTGCATAAGAATTTTATCTTTCGCAACTTTTTTATCCTTATTTAAACGAACATCCCAACACGTGCTCTCTTTCTTCATGGGAATTACTTGATAATTCGCAAAGAAATTCTCCACGGTATATTTCGCTGGAATAATTGGGATATCTCTAAAATCAGGATGTCTCGCAGAATTAGGATAGCGAGATCCTTTACCAGCTCCACGAGAGGCATATTCAAGAATGAGACGAATACAATCTCCACTTAATTGGTAGATTGCTCGTGAAAGTTTGGCATGGGAAATAATTTTATAAAAAAGAGGGAGTTTTGGGTCATAAAGAGGGATAGGAAGGCCAACTTCTAATTGACCTAGCAAAATAGGGATCTTTTCATTAGAAGAAGGAAATCTTGAAGCTAGATCAATGGAGAGGTTAGAGTCTGAAGATTGACCAGGAATCTCAGAAAGTGCAAAACCTAAAGTTTGAAGTTTCTGCTGGTGTTTTATTAAAGTGGGTTGACCTAATTTTTTAGCAGGGGCCATTTTTTAGTATGGGAACGATGATTTAGATGAAGAAGAATAAGGAAATAAAATTAAAACAATAATAGATCCGGAATTTGCGGAAGAAGATGAAGAACAATAGAGTTGCAGAGAAGAAGTAAAGAAGAAAGGAAAAAAGAGAGAGTAAAAAGAAGAGGGGAGATTAGCGAAGAAGATATTTATAAGGAAAGAAGATTCTCGAGAACATCAATGCATTTAATGAAGAAAAGACATGAATGGTCAGAATTCAACGGTTGAAAAAAGACGTGGACGTGTCAGAATGAAGGGAATGTGAAAAGACAAGGAGTTGCGGCAAATCAAGAAACTTAAGTTCTCATGATCTTTATCTTCTTCGCAGAAAAGATATGAGAAGAGGCAAGATGTAGGATCAGAATATTGTTACAACAATATTCCTGTGAAATAAACAACAGATCTGCGACACATCAATAATAAACAACAGTTCTGCGATACATCAATGATATTCTGCGAGACATCCAAAGATGACTTAAATAATGACGTAATGATTGAAAATGACGGAAACACGAAGAAAGTGTGACATGTCTGTGATATATCAATAAAACCTGCGAAAGATAAAGGCGATGCTAACTGCGATGTATCGCAGTTACTTAGATCCAAAATTGAAGGGGATCTTAGCTGTAAATGAGCTTTCATGAGCTGTAATCCACTATGTAAATACCTATATAAAGGATATGAATAGTTCTAGAGTGAGAGAGGAATTTTTGAGTGCTAGGAAAGTTTTTAGGAGAGAGAAAATCTTTTATCAAGTGTTCTGTGTTCTTGATTTCTGTAATTCCTTAAGATCAAATTAATAAAAAAGTGTCTTTAATCTTCAAATTATGTCATAAATAATTATAAATTATTGAATAGGGTGTAGTGTGGGAATTCCTGCAACTACACCTCTGAAGGAGCTTCCTTAGTACTTTGATCATTTATTTCCTCCGCAGTTACCCGTTTTGAGCTATCCGAGCTAGTAGCCTCCATAGGAATGACAGTCGGAATCTGGACCACCGGGTGTCTAATCATAGTATCCTCCTTAGGAATGATTTCCATGTCCACTGGGTGGCTAATCACAGTAGGAATCTCAACCACATTTTCTTTTTGCATACTTCTTCGGAGCCTTTGTCTGATTTACTCCTTCCTTACTTGAATTCTTCACGTTAATCTCTTTCAGCTTCTTCTTATTGAAGATGTTGGACCAGAATATTGCTACGACACTATTCCTGCGATATTAACAACGTTTATGCGAGCGTCACTGCCAATTCTTTAACAATGTTTCACGAGCGTTGCAAAATATTCAAAAGAAACTGACGATGGAAAAAATAAAAGAAGAATATGTTGATCCTGCGATGATCATCATTCTTGCGATAGAGAATATTGTAGCGATCACGATGAGATCGCAGAATAGATCCGAAATAGGAGGAAAACTTAGCTGTCATCCATTATGTAAATCCCTATATAAAGGGCTCGATAGATCCAGAAAAGGATGATGTATTTTTGAGAGTTGAAAGAGTCTTGAGGAGAGAGAAACTTCAAGAGAATATTTGTAATCTTGATTTCTTCCAATTCTGTAAACATTTCTGAGATTTGAATAGTAAAGTGTCATTTAAATCTTTGAAGTTTAATTGATTTCCAATAGATTTCTATAGAATCTTAAAAAGGGTGTAGTGTGGGAATTCCTGCAACTACATTTTAGCGCTAGAAACAGTGATTGAATTAACGAAAATTGAATAAAAAGCAAAGAAGAAGATAAGAATTGTTCAAGATTAAGGAAATCATTAAGTAAATCAGTGAGATAATTGAAGGAAGAATGATCAGAATCAAAAAGGATTGTAGAAAATTGGAATGTGATATGGTAACAAGAGCAATGGTTGATAGATTTCATGAGAACATTAAGGGGAAGATACATAAACGGGATTTTGAAGGAAGGAAGATTATGACAGTAGAGAAGATATCATCATTAAAAGATTGGGAAAAGCAGGAGATCACATTCACAGCAGCAGAAATACCATAATAAAATCTAAGTCATACATCTTCTTTGGTAATTACGATATCCGCTATACCAGTGAGAAAGGGAGAATCAATAAAATCTGAAGAAGAATGGGCTATGAATAGAACTTTGGTAGATGCAGGAAGTTCCGTGGATATAATGTTCTATCATACTTTTAAGAAAATGGGATATAAGGATGAAGAAATATTTAATTCAACATATCATATTAATGGCTTTGGAAAATCGTTAACAAAACCTAAAGGCGAAATAGTGGTACGAATTCCGCTATGAGAAATTGAAACACAAGTATCATTATGCGTGGTAGATGTGGAATCACCGTACAATATGATACTGGGAATACCATGGATACATGCAGTCAAGGCTGTAACATCAACGTTGCATCAGTGCATTAAATTTCCTATGCCCAGTGGAATCGGAGAAATTAGAGGATATACGGATTTTGCAAAATTATGTTACCAAATTGAGATGAAAAATTGTGAAAACCGTCCAAAGTTGCGAAAATCTCGCAGAAAACTGGCGAGAGAATCGAAGAATGAAGAAGAGTTTAAAGTTTACATGATGAGGGCAAAGGAGGGAAAAGGAGTGCCCAGTGAAATTTCGCGAGAGGGAGACGAATTCACGAGAATTATGAAAACACCAACACCAATGGGAGAACCTGAAGCCAGTTACACTGCTGCGGAACCAACAAAAGAAGTAAATATTGGGAGTAAAGAAGAGCCTAAAATACTAAAAATTGGGACTAGAATGGAGGCAGATGAGGAAGAAAGAACTATAAATCTCTTGCGAGAATATAAAGATATCTTCACGTGGAATATGGATGAAATACCGGGGATAGATCCATAAATAGCATGTCATAAATTAGAAATCAACAAAAATGTCAGACCATTCAAGCAAAGAATAAGAAAAATCGCAACAACATACCATTCTCAAATAGAGGAAGAATTACAGAAAATGCTCGATGCAGGAATTATAAGGCAAGCAAAATATCCAGAATGGATTGCAAATATGGTGGTGGTCCCGAATAAGAACAAAGGGATAAGAATTTGTATAGATTTTACTGATTTAAACAAGGCTTGTCCAAAAGATAGTTTTCCATTGCCAGATATCCCACAAATGGTTGAATCTGCATCGGGAAATGCAAGAATATCATCGCTGAATGGATATAAAGGATATAACCAAATTCCTCTCGCTGAAGAAGATCAAGAACATACAACATTTTTTGCTCCAAGAGGGTTGTATTGTTACACAAAGATGCCATTTGGTTTGCGAAATGCTGGAGCAACATATCAAAGAATGGTGGAGAAGGTGTTCGCAAAGTGGATTCACAAAACATTAGAAGTGTATGTAGATGATATGATAATCAAAAGTAAAGAAGATGAAAATCATGTGCAAGATTTGAAAGAAATTTTCGATCAAATGCGACAATTTAATATCAAAGTAAATCCTGATAAGTGTACCTTTGGAGTAACCTCAGGAAAAAAATTGGGGTACATTGTATCAAAAGGAGGAATACAAGTTGATCCAGAAAAGGTGCAAGCAATTCGCGATATGCCAACACCAGCGACAATAAAAGATGTACAAAAATTGAATGGACTCTTAGCCTCGCTAGGGAGATTCATTTCGCGATCTTCAGATAAGTGCAAACATTTTTTCGACATATTGAAGAAGGGAATAAAATTCAAGTGGACGGATTAATGTGAAAGGGCTTTTCAAGGAATCAACGAATATTTAATGAACATATCTATTTTACAAAAGGCTGAACCAGGAGAAGAATTATTGATCTATCTCGCGACAACCACATACGCGCTAAGTGCAGTATTGCTACGAGTAGACGCGGGGGTAGAAAAACCAATCTACTATATCAGAAAAATATTCAATTCTGCAGAGAGAAATTATTCCAAGATTGAGAAGTTAATTCTAGCATTGGTGCATGCAACTTTCAATCTTCGTATTTATTTTCAAGCACATAAAATCAAAGTGTTAACAAAGGTTCCCATTGAGTAAGTGATGAAAAATTCAAAGAGATCAGGCAGGGTTGAGCGATGGAACGCACAAGTAGGACACTTTGATATTCAATATGAAATTCTATCTTCGCCAAAATCCCAAGTCATCACATAGTTCTTGGCTGAATTTCCTTTGGAGGATGATGAAGCTGTCGAAGAGATGATGGATGTAGAAGAGGAATGCGGATATCCAAAAAATCTATTAACAGAACCCAACAGATGGGAAATATTAGTGGATGGATCATCCAACGGAGAAGGAAATGGAATTGGAGTTGTTTTCATATCGCCAGAAGGAGAAAAAACAACTTTTTCATTTAGATTATAATTTGCATCCACTAATAATGAGACAGAGTATGAGGCTGTGATCCATGCTTTAAAATTTGCGATAGAAATGAATTTGGAAAATTCCAGAATCACCAGCGATTCACAATTGGTTATTCGTTAGATAAAAGGGGAGTACACAACAAATGAACCATCCCTAAGAAAATACAAAAGACTCGTTGAAGAATTATCTGCGAGAATTCCAAAAATAAAATGGAGACACATATCAAGGAAAGATAATAGGCTCACAGATGCTTTCGCTTTCATATCTAGTATGATGACAAATCCATTGGCAAGGTGCATAAAAATTCAAACACTTTCATTTCCATCGATAAACAAAGAAGAAAAAGAGACAGATGTAATGATGGTAGAAGCTGGCGAGGGAGAACCCACGAGCAATATCACAGATTGGCGAGCAGATCTTCATGCATACTTGGCGAGAGGAGAAATTCCAAGAAATCGATTAGAAGCACACAAGTTGAAAAGTAGGGCAACCAATTATGAGCTAAGAGATGGAGTGTTATATCGCAGATCTTTTAATGGACCATCACTAAGATGTTTGACGAGAGAAGAAGGACAAAAAGTATTAAATATGTTACATAGTGGTGATGCTGGTAATCACAATGGAGGAAGATCTTTAGCATATAGAACAAAAATGTAGGGTTATTATTGGCCGTATATGCATGAAGATGCAAAGAAAATCTCAAGGCGTTGCGAGGATTTCCAGCGATACGGAAAAAAGATACATGCACCAGGAGCACCATTATCATCTTCAACAAGTTTATGGCCTTTTGGGAAATGGTGGTTAGATATTGTGGGACTATTTGTACCTAGTTCTGGACAAAGAAGATATCTGATTGTCGCAACAGATTATTTCACAAAATGGGGAGAAGTAAAGGCAGTACAACATATTCGCGATAAAGATATTTTTACATTCATCTTTGAAAATATAATCTGAAGATTTGGGATTCCAGCACAATTAGTATCTAATAATGGAAAGCAATTTGAGGGACATAATATAGAATTGTTACTCAATGCATTTAAGATAAAATGTGGAAAGTCTACTCCTTTATACCCACAAGAAAATGGTCAGGCTGAGGCAACTAATAAAACAATCGCAGACATATTTAAAAAAAAGTTAGAAGGATACCACAAAGCATGGTGCGAGCAAGTACATAATGCAATATGGGCTTACAACACAACTAGACGAGAAGCAACTGGAATGTCACCATTTTGTTTGACATATGGGGTAGAAGCTGTATTACCAACAGAAGTTGTTATTCCTACAACAAAAAGAGAAGCATGGGAAAGAAATTTAAGTGCCGTTATGATACTGAATAAGTTGGATGAATTAGAAGAAAAAAGAGAACAAACTCTACAACATATGGAGAATTATCAACGCAGATTAGCTCGCGAGTACAACAAACGTGTTAAAAAGTGCGAATTCCAACCTGGCGATTTAGTACTGCAAGAAACACCTGGTTATCAGCGAGAAAGTGGTGGAAAATTGGCGAGAAAATGGGATGGACCATACTTCATTAAAGAGATAGTTGGAACTGGGGCATACAAATTAGTGGATCCTGAAGGAAGAGATGTTGGTCAAAGACTCGATAGACCGTGGAATAGATTATTTCTGAAGAGGTATTATCAATGGCATCTTCTGCGAGATAAGAAATACTGGTATGTTATATGATGACACAGATAATAAATTCTTATCTCTCTTACAATTGAAAAATTCTTCTGATAACAAAGCACAACAAGAGCAGCGAGCATCATCGCAAGAAAAGCGAATAAAATTTCGCAGAGATTAAAGAATGGGACACACCTTTATGGCGTGCACCCTAGTTCGGGAATAAAATTTCGTAAGAGGCAAATGTAAGACCTAAATGAGCGTCATAGGAGGGGGTATCTCTTGACATGATTCAGGGGTAAGGTTATACCGCTGCTGGATCCTGAGTCATGCAGATGTTGGGGTTAAAGAAAATCTATCCTGGAGAGAGATCTTGGATTTCCAACTATATATGGTTATACCCTGGTTGGACGACCGAGAATCTCTTCCAAGAAGTGCAAAGTATGACCAAGGCGCCGAGGTACACGGTTGATCCAAGGGTGCCAAGGGCGTACGAAACTCCCTTGCCATTCTTGGTAAGTCTTGGCTATAATGCACTTGGCCTGAAGAAAACCCCACTTAGGGTGCAGTCTTGTAACTATAATCCATATAGGCATAAAGGACAAGAGGCTGCGAAAACAGCTGGTTGTTGGTAAATCTGGATGGGAGGAGATAGTCTTGTATGGACGATGTCCCCTCCTTGAAGGGGAAACCAGGGGGGAGATAAGGGCGGCACCCTCCATTAGGGAGCTGATAAGTGTCTTAAGACGGCAATGTCATGGGGCTTTATGATCGCAAGAACATTTAGGCCTGTCATATTGTCGCATGACGTAAATTATACAGAGGCAACAAGCCAAAAGTTAAGATGAGATTAATGGGTTTTTACATAAAAATGTAAAGACGTCCTGCGATTTCATCGCAAGACGACAATGTCATAAGGCTAAATTCTTGACAGAGAGTTTATACTTATCATATTGTCGCAAAGATTTTGAAAGAACATGGATAAGACAAGATCAAAGGGTCTTTACATGCAAATGTTAATAAATCCTGCGATTTTGTCGCAGACAGAAAAAGTTTGGCAAAATAAGACCTTTAACTAGGAAGGCAAAATAAGACTAAAAGAATAATCTTACCAATTAACTATTTTATTTTAAGATTGTAGGAAGTATTCATTTATCTCATAACTATATGTAAGAAGGCAAATTCTTAACATCGTAGATTCCTTCAGAATTTTTCAGAACATCGCAGCAGTATTCATTGTATCGCAGATATATTCGCGAATAATGCAACAACACAATTCCTTAAAGAAGATACAGAAAATGATTCACCATTTCAAGAAAGATAATGAAGGGAAAGTAGGGGAATAGAGAAGTAAGATTTCATTATCTTCCTTGAAAATATTCAAAGTAAGCTAAATTGAAAGTTAAATTCTAAAAGTCTCAAAGGTTACATCGCTCGCAAGAAAGAAGAAGAAAAAGAAAGCAAAGATAAAATTCAAGTTTCAGCGATGGCTTCGCCAAATTCATTACTCTTGCTCGTCAGATTTATTATTCTTTCCAGAGTTATCAACTTCATCAGCGTCCTTTTCACCATGAGTCTCTTCTTCTTTTCATTCTTCATCAGCGGTTACTTCGCCACTTGCGGTTACTTATTTGGGAGGACTTCTCTCTTCTTCTTCACCATCTTCTTGGGTGATATTTTCTTCAACATTAGTAAACTCTAAATCTTCATCCATGGGAAGAGGAATTTCATCATCATCTACCTTAAGAGGAGGAACAGATACAGGAGGGAGAGAATGGGAGAGCAGAATCTCGTTCACAAGAACTTCAGCACTGAGGTGGACCTTGCGAAGGAAACCTCTATCACGATTCCTAATTTCTATATTTTTAAAGTACTCGAGATAATCAAGTCTTCGTTCTGCTTTGTCGCGGGCTTCAAGATAATTGGAAATAAGAGACTTGTCCTCTTTGAAAACTTTATCCAATTTGTTGGTAAGATCAGCAATGGTAGAATTAAGACTTCTTTCAGATTCTGCGAGTGAAAATGATAAAAGATCATTTAGTCAAAGATTTTGCAAGAAATAAAACACAAAATTTAACAGAAAGGTAAATAAGAGAGAGGCAGTCAATTGACTATCTTCCTTCTGTGAGGTTAAGTTTTGAATTAATGAAAAGAAACAGTTTTCCCATTGATTCATAGCGTCATCAAATTTATCGCCAACCACACCCTTCAGACGAGATTTCACGTTTTCTTGTCTAGTGCGTAGATACAAGTTTTCTTTTGCTAGTAAAGAATGAGATTCCTTCAATTGAGAGCACTGGTCTTGAAGCTCGCTGGCCTTCAAACTGAGAGTTAACCTACCTTTGATAAGTTTATCCTTCTCAGCAGCGGATGATTTAGTTACTTCCTTAAGCTCATTTTTAAGGGAATAAAGAGATTGCACCTGATTATCGCATATCCTTTGTAGATTACTCAATTGATGTGAAGAAATCGCCATCAAGCTTTAAAATCTATGTTTTTCTTGGGATAAAGTTTTATTTTCATCAGATAAAGATTTTATCGCCAGGTTAGACTTGGTTAACGAATATGAGAGACGAGAAACCTCATTACTTAATAAACTTTGATTTCGCGATAATTGATTATTCTCATTAGTAAGATTATCTATTTGATCAATCGAATATGTATGAAGATTATCTAATCTATTATACTGGTCCATCCAAGAATCTCTTTCGAAATGAGCTTCATCAGCAATAGATTCAAATTTAAGTCTCTCCATGAAACGAGTCCGATTTGAAATTAATATATGAATCAAGAATTTAAGAAAAAGACTTGAGTACAGAAGATATAAAAGTAAAACTGAAAAACAAAAGATCAGAGGCAAGAAAAATGTACCTTTCAGCTCGTCATTTTTTCTGCGAAGATTCTCGCAGTCTAGAGAAGAATTACGGAGCATATGATTCAAAGTATCGTATTCAGCAGTCTTGGCTTGAAGGCTTCTTCTCAGAACTTCAACCTCATTTTCCATAGATGCTCATGAAGCATTACAATCAGAACCAAAATACTTGAGTAGTATCTCGCAAGATTAATGTTGGAGAGGGTCAGTGGAATACTTTCTAGCATTGTCTAAAATGTTAGACAAGATTTTAAAAACAACATCAACACCTGCAAAAGTTTCGTTTGATGAAGGAAGGGGTGTAGAAGATGAAGTAGTAATGAGAGCAAGTTGACGATCATTTGTGATGGTTGAGTTGTCAGGAGGAGGAGTATGTGGAAAAACAACAGTTGAAGGCCGTAAGGGACTATAAGGAGTCTTAGTCACAACAATTTTAAAAGCATGATCTGTCAAAGGATCAGAAGAAGTAGAAGTATGGGTTGCGATATTCTTGCAAACAAAAGTAGAAATATTTGGTTGGTATGGTGTGGGAGTAGTCCTCACGGATGTTAGCGTGGGAATCATGAGATTATACCCAAGAGTCTTAAAGTGGCGAGATCTTTTGGGAGGCTTAACAGGGTTCTCGTCATTCTGCGAACAATAACTCAGATAAGAAACAGAGGCAACAATATTGTTATTAGGAAATAGAATATGTTTCTTAGTACCTTATCATTCGCAGAACTCCTCTTCTTCTTCTTCTCTGCTAGTCTTTTGCGAGTATTAGGGTTTTGAACCGTGGATTGTGTGTTAGAGATAGTTCCGCTGAAGAGAAGACATAACATGGAAGTTATGAAGAATCAAATAAGAAAGATTGGAGAATAAAAGTAAAAATTGGCTTAAATAAATGTCATAAGTCAAGAAACATACCTTGATGATTCCATTAGAACAGTAGCAGAAGAATATGAAGAAGAAGAAAAGTTGCAGACGGAAGACGAAGTAGACAAATGAAGAAGATGAAGAAACGGAAGAAGAAAATTAGTTTTGAAATTTAATTCTACCTTTTATAGGCAAAAGGGGGTGGACCTATTGAGCAAAGACGTGTCAGTAAATGGAGGAATTCACAACACGTGTAGGAAAGGCTAGATTAACGGAATCTTGTCGAGGAGAAAGTATAAAAGGGAAAGAATTTGCGAGGGTAATAAAGAATATTGGTTCTCATGATCTTCTCTTCTTCGCAGAAAAGACATGAGAAGAGGCAAGATATAGGACCAGAATATCGCTACGACGCTATTCCTGCGATATTAACAACGTTTATGCGAGCGTCACTGCCAATTCTTTAACAACGTTTCACGAGCGTTGCAGAATATCCAAAAGAAACTGACGATGAAAGAAATAAAATAAGAATATGTTGATCATGCGATGATCATCATTCTTGCGATAGAGAATATTGTAGCGATCACGATGAGATCGCAGAATAGATCCGAAATAAGAGGAAAACTTAGCTGTCATCCATTATGTAAATCCCTATATAAAGGGCTCGATAGATCCAGAAAAGGATGATGTATTTTTGAGAGTTGAAAGAGTCTTGAGGAGAGAGAAACTTCAAGAGAATATTTGTAATCTTGATTTCTTCCAATTCTGTAAACATTTCTGAGATTTGAATAGTAAAGTGTCATTTAAATCTTTGAAGTTTAATTGATTTCCAATAGATTTCTATAGAATCTTAACAAGGGTGTAGTGTGGGAATTCCTGCAACTACAGCAGACACTCTCCACGTGACCAATCATTTTGCAATAGAAGCAGAATAATGGTGTTTTTTCATATACAATTTTTGCAAAGAATGAGAAGTCATTTCTCGCAACCTGAACTTGATTGAGCGGGGGTTTTGGTAGATCAATCTCCACTAGAACCCTTGCGTATAAACCAAAGATTCTTGTTTTCGTTGCCTTATCAACATATATAGGATCTCCTACAGCACTAGCAATCTCAAATAATGTTCTAGGTCTCCAGTATTCATAGCTTAAATCGAAAATTTTGATCCAAACCTGAGCTAGAGTTTGATTTTGCTTATGGAGATTAAAATCAGGAATCCATTTACGGAAATGTAAAATACCCGGTTTAATATTGCACGCTCCTGCCGATCTAACATGAGCTACGTCTTCCTCACTAAAAAAGTTAAAACAGAAGAAACCTTTACCTAAAGGTGAGATAAACCAAGGTTGAATCTTCCATACCTTCCTTAACTTGTCATTCATTTCTGAAATTATCATAGGAGTCGTATCCTTAGGCTGCACCAATCTTCCAATCAAGCAATTTTTGCAGTCGAGTACCCCTTTTTGGTATTCTTCCTCAGATATCTTGATTAAGACATGGGAACCATTGAAGCATGGTTTAGCCAGTTTTGAAGGATCAAAATCCGGCGATCTGAAAGACTAAACCACATTAGCATATGATTTGTTATTGTTCTTTCCCCCCGTATCATCTTCCTTGTTTTGTATCACTGAATTTGATTCTACTAGGAAAGACCAGGGACAAATGTTTGTGATTTATGATGAAGAAGTCATTAGAAATTTATAAAATTTGAAATCGTTAATGAGAAGGATAATACGATTCAGATCCACTAATCATTATCAACGATTAATTTCTGACACTAACCGATCGATCTCAAAGAATGACAAATTAAATTTGGAAATTTTCGCCGAGTCAATCTCACCGATTTGCAGAGCTTGACTTAACCAAACATAATGACAACGCTTGCGAGTTCAATCGAGCAGTCAATAAAATTTGAAATCGTTAATGAGAAGGATAAGACAATAAAATAGTTATCATCGAATATAAGGATAGGTTTGTTTTTCTTACCCGACAACATTTAATTTTTCCCCTACTTTAAATGTTAATCCACATCTAATAATAAAAATGTATTTTAAGAATTTATATTCACTTGGTTCTTTTATTTTTTTTATCAGTCAGTTATGTTTATTATGTTTTCATTATGCTGTATTTTTTTAACATATGAGATGCATTTTCTACGTTAAGTTAGTATTATAGAAGAGTAAGTGTTTTTTCTTTTCCGCTTGAGTTTGTAGTGATCCCAAGAGGGATTGATTGATCACCAGAATTTGATACATGGGGGGTACTTATATTTATGCAGTTATAGAAGAATTGAAGGAGAAATTTGTACATGCAATGAATAGCAATGGTGTTAAAGCTTTAATTTGAACAGATTCCAAAAAGACATAAGTTACTGCTATTGGAGGACTTGCACTTGGAGGTAGTTTAGAATTGACAGTCGTCGGTGATTTCTGCTGAGTTGGATTATTGTGCCATTTGATTTGTTGCAACTTTCCTGTTATAACTTCTAGTGAACTTGTAAATATGATAGTAAGAGTGACTTATCCCTTTCTTGGTTGATTGTGATAGGATGTCATGCACGAATTGCAACACCAAAACTTCATCTTGGCTTGCTTGATCTAGCTGACACTTGGGAGTTATTTATGGGATGAGAGGTAATCTTTGATTTAAGTTTATGAATTCAAAGTCAAATGTTGAGGATTTCAATTAAGCTACTTAGTGTTTACTAACTGAACAAACTGATTGATACTACCTATGTTCCTAGAAACAAAAGGAATATTATCTAAGAACTCTATGTCTTCCGAGGTTGGTACGTACAACAAAATCTATTGAAATAATGTTGGTAACCGGTAAGAATGTGTTCGTATAACTATGCTTGTTTGTATTGGTTATTATTTCAAATTTTATTTCTTACTGAGAACCTTTTTCAAGATAATGCTTAGGAAATTGGTCTTGTTGATGCCATTGTGTCTAAAGAGGAGTTGTTGAAATTATTAAGGCATTGGGCTTTAATCATTGCTGATAGTAGAGCTGCATAAGACCCGGTCCGTTTTACCTATACTAACCCGTACCCGAAAGAACCGGAGTTGTACCGACCCGGACCTGGAGTTACCGGTACATGTACTAGTTTTGAAAGTTGATACCCGGAGTAGGCCGGTACTGGTACTGGTTCTGGGGTGATTCCCGGCCTGTCCCGGACCATATGTCCCGGTTAATTATAGCCGTAGATATCTTTTCCAATTTTACATCCTGACCGTCCACTAAGCATCAATATCACTCGATTCTCCTTAAGAAAAAATTCTTCACTTCTTCAATCTCCTGTTCTTCTCTTTCATTCTCTTATTTTCTTTTTCTTTCTATGGCTTTGGCGATTCAGAGAGTTCAAAATTCATTGAGAGATTTCCGTAGAAGCTTCAAAGGAATCAGTTGAACCGAGAGCTGATAATTGGGATGTTGATGAACTCACAAGTATCGATGATGGTGATGAGATCGATTGAACTAAGAAGTTTGAAGAAAAAGGTAAATCATAATGAATAGAGTTAGGGTTTGTATAATTTTATTTCTGAATTGGTGTTATTATTGTAAGATGAGGAAGAAACTGTAGTTGTTGATTTTGATTGACGTATTTTCAAAAATTGGGGTTCTTAAATGTGTTTGGGGTGTTTTCAGAAATTGAAAAAATTGGGTTTGATTTAAGTGGATGTAAGTTGAGATTAGAATTGGGTATTGAGTGAATTAAAGGTATTTAGATTGAGATTACATGTGCAATCAAGTCTTAGTAAGTGGATTGATATCTCAGGGGTATTAGGGTTGTTCTTGAGGATTTTGAGTGAGGAATCGAAACATATGAAGGGGTTTTTTCAATTTGGTTTATGTAGTTAGGATCTGCTTATTGATTTGAGTAACAAGAACAAAGGTTGGATGTGTTGGTTATTAAGGTCAAGGAACTGGTGAAACTCAAGTTATGATAAACTCAAGTAAACTCATCGTTTACTTCATACGTAATTTACTTTGTTTCAAGTTGTAATTTATTTTATTGTATCTCTGTTCAGTTTCTTAAGAACCACTAATTGATTTTGTAACATGGATTCTGATCCTTGGGTTTCCTGAAAATGTTTGATATTGAAGTGAATTTTATTTTGTTCAATTGAAGTATGGGTAAAAACCCGGTACCGGCTATAACCGGAGTTGTATAACTGGTACAAGTACATGTACCGGTCCTCAAAATGAGGTACCGGCCAACTCCAGGTACAGGTATTGGGTTCATAAAAAACCCGGAATGTACCGTCTCATGTGCAACTCTAGATGAGAGGCATAAACCATGGATATCGTCTGTCCAATGGAGGGATAAAGTTGGTTCTTTGGCTGAAGCACCTCAAATAATACAAGCAAGCTTGCCTTGGTGCTACTGAGGAGGGCTTTGTTTTATGAGGATATTTTATCTTTTGAAGGTACTCTTTTTTCTTGCTTAATGCAATTGTGATACACATACACTAGTATGTGAGAGTAGTGCTCTTTCAGTAGAAATGATGTTTCTTCAGCAAAAAAAAAAAAAAAGGTTTTGTTGATACTTGATGGAAAATAAGAAGATAATCAAGTTAAGTGGTTAAGGAGAATTGTTTAGCAGTTGGCTTCCTTAAAGTAAAAGCATGAGGTTTCCCTTTGAAGAAGCTTATCTCCTTCTTTCTTAAGGTCTATTGTATGCTTAGTCCAGGAATGATCACCCAATTTTTTCCATAGGACTGGCGCATGATCTATTTTACATGATGTTCTACCTTCCATTGATCAAACGTAGAAATGCCATTTGCAGGAAAAGAAACTCTATAAAGAAATTGTTTTATCAGACACTTCAAAAAGTCTCATTTCATTTCTTTTTTGCTCAGCGTGCGATATTGAAGGTACACTTTTCATTCCCGTGATGTTAAGCTTACTAGAACTAGCTTGACTGTCCCTTTCTTTTATTTTCTTTTTTTTTTGTTGCAAATGAAACCACAAGTTTAAAGTAAAATTCACAAAGTAAATACATTATGATATTATTATGAATTCATTATCAAATTTTATTGATGAATAAGTATTTATCCAAATCTCATAAGAGTAAATTAATTCTAATGAAACACATTTTGATAGTTAAATTAGTATTGCACACATAAGTAAGTAGTTAAAAAATCACGAATAAAGAAAAACATAAAGAAAATATCATATCATAAAATTATTAAATAAAAACTAAAATTTAGACAGTAGTTTCTTTTAAAAATTAATCATCTTCAACTAAGTTCTATAACAACAACTAATTATATACTAGGAATTAGAAACAAAGTCTAAACTTAAGACCCAAGTTACCTAATCCATATATCTGTTTCAAAAATTGATTATGGCGATAAATTACTTGTTCATTTTCTTTTAAAAGATTTATACTTATTGGTTATCTTTAGTTCAAAAAGAATATATAAGTAATCCAATCAGCCGAAAGATGGTTCTCGGTTCAAGGAAACAACGTGACCTTAGGGTGAGAAGGGGTGGAGAAAATTTCTCGAACCATTGTCCAAGTACCAGGCGTTATGGTGCTGAATTAACTCATGCCATACCTTTACTTATCTTGCTTTATTCCTTACTGATTGAAGAAGCAGAACTAAATCTAATGGATGTCCTACATCATAGCTTGCCATCTTGAAAAGAATCCATCCCGAATTAACAAAATACCGAAGAACGCATGCCACATTATACCCGCCATCTTGAAAAGGAGTCGTCTTCCAGTTCACCAAATATTGTAAACGACCCGCCCGACAAGTAATACCATTTGAGTAAGTTGATGATTGTAGATTAGGACACCATACACTATACCCAATACTCTGACCAAAAATAAATAAATCTTATTAACTAGCTCTTAATCTTCCACAATAAGAACGTATGGTACTTCGGCTTGGCTAACTTTGAAAACTTACAGGAAAGGTATTAATGATTCTATTATTGATGAAGAAAGTTTTGATGTCGAGACATGTATCATTGGAAGAGTAACCACATGAAAATTGTCGAGTTGTGACCAATAATGTTTAACTCGAAGGTCGTAATACCTTGTCTCTCATTTCTTCATTCAATTCACCTTCAAAGACAAGTTATCCAATTTGGAAAATCTAGTGTATTATTAACCAAAAATATTTCTCCATGTAAACAACAAAACCTTTTCTACAATCTTCAAATGAAGCCAATGGGTTTTACTGAAAGTAGGGATGGGCCTAGAAAGGGGCTAACCTAGGCTATAGCTCGTCCCTTGATTTGGTCCGAAAAAAATTAAGTATGTACATTTGGTGGAATTTTATTGTTAGTCCAATAGGTATAAAAAATAGCCAAACCATATAAAGTCCATACCAAATTTATGTTATCATTATCGGTAAATAAGATTGTAATTGATATGTGTTAATTTAAAATTTTGTTCATTGGGAAAGATTGTAATTGATGAACAACTTAAACTTTTATAGTCCTTTTGATTTTCAATTTTTGTTTTAGCTTGTCAATCTAGGTTTTTATGTTGTTGGTGAGATTGAAGGATAGTTCTTTCTAATATTTAGAACTTCAATTTTGATATGCCTTCCACTAGTCTATGTAGCCTAAGTATATTCACTCTCATAGACAAAAAAAAAAAGAAGCCTTCGAATGCCTTGAGGAAACTTGCATACAGCCCTACCAGTAAATGTTTTTTGGGTTGGTCCTTGACCGAAATATAAATACACATGCCAACTTCAAGTTTTTCATCACTAAGGTTCAAAATAAATTAGCCTCTTGACAACATGAATAGTCATTGGGGAAATTATTTGATATGGGTTATTTTGTTTGTTTTCTTCTTCACTCAACTGAATCGTCTGAATATGAGTTATAACATCTGAATATACATAATATTGTCACATTTTTTTTTTTAAAACCAATTAGATATGTGCCCAAAGAGTCAGGTACAAAATTATACCCCGACTCAAATACCTCCTAGTCACATGTATGAGCCGAGTTACACCTTGTTTGGTTTTTTCCGAGTCGTATGAATTTGACTCGCCTGGATCTGATTGATATCACTCGAATCATCTGGATATGACTCAATATGTTTGTTTTTTGAGTTATTGGCTTGGCCCCATGAGTTAGGGGCATTTTATTCCATGACTCAAATCGGTCCAAGTCAGGGGTGAGGTCTAAATCAGATCGCGAGCTAGATCTGACTCAAAATAAAAAAATAAAGATATTAGTCTTAAACCGAGTCATGTACCAAGTCAGATTCAAACGCCAAGTCAGGAAGAAAAAAACAAACTCTTAGGACAGTTCCTATAGGCATGGAAAAGCTCCACTTTTTCCACTTTTGCACCCGCTATGGGCATGACAAAGTGGTAAACAGGACTGGCTAAGCCGGGCTAGGTCAAGTTTTTACTAAGAGGTCGAGACTACACCGTTCGGGTTTTTTTAGACCGTTAGCGACTTAGACTCGACCGCTTGATGAAAACAAGACAATCTATTAGATCTTAACCCAACATACATAAATCCAATTGTCCTATAAATACCCAATTCTAATTTTATTTCAACTCACACATTCTTCCTATTTTTTTAGATTTTCTAATGGCTCAAAATATAAACATGGCTCAGTTCATAGAAGAAAAATATGCTTCCGAAAATCAAAGAGTTGAACTTCGAGCTAATATGCAAAATAAAATAAGAAGAGCAAGAGGTGCAAGAGCTACACATCAGCGCAAATTTAGTACATTAGAAGATGAATGCATTTGCAGAAATTATGTTTTCTTCACTAATCATCCAATCGTTGATGTCGTATTAAACGGGCCATTCCATTTCGGGGACGCATTTTACTGAAATTGAAGAAGAAGAAACAACGAACATCAAAAATCGTGATTCGATGATATTGAGTGATCGGTTCTCCATTATTTCTAAGAATGTTAACAAGTTGTTTGAGGGTGAAAACAGTTTCAGCTGGTTCCGGTAATTTCGTGTGTTGTGGGTGAGAAACGAGTCTAAACCCTAAACAATGTACTGCAAGGAAGTACTTTAGATTCGAGAGATCAATCTGTACAAATCCGGCCTAAACCAAGAAATGGCCGTTCCAGACTTGCTTCGCTCACAAGGTGAAGGAGAAGGGTTGATTTTGGGGAGGGAAGCGAAGAGAGTGTTGAGACCAGAATAGTTGATTCTGGAAAAGTAGTTGTTTGACTTGTATCAGAAAGTGAAAGCTAACGGATGGAAAAGCTAACAAGTGATTTCTGAGTGTTGTATGCTCCTGACCAAAACTTATTTTTTTATGGAAATAGGAAAGACTTATTTATACAAGTCGTAACAAAACTTACTCTGGTCTCTTAAGAAATGGAAACGGCTGAGTAAAGTGGAAGGAGGTGGTAACGGGTCACGCCTGGAATTGATGTTCCATAATGAAAGAAACATTTCACCATTACTCCTTATATTTACTAACCGACTCATTCTTATGACACTTTCTTGTAACGGGCATAGTGTACGACGCACGCTGTAAACCGTCAAACCAATACCCTAATGAGCATCCCCAGTTTGTGACATGTGTTGATGTCTCGATTGTTTTCGTGGAAAACATGTAATAGGTTGCTACGCGTGTCATGGTGGCATGCCATTAGTTGTGGCATGGTGGCATGCCAGTAGTTTTGGCATAGCGACGTGCTAGTAGCTGTCGCATAGTGGCATACCAGTAGCCGTGGCATGGTGGCATGATAGAAGTTGTATCATAACGACGTGCTAGTAGTTGTGGCATAGTGGCATGGCCAACATGCTCGTGCATATTTTAGGCATGGCCAAATTTGGGGTTTTGGCATAAACCATGTAATTTGGCATTGCGACCAAAAGTTGCCATAAATTTGGTGGAAAACTTGTACGGATGAGATTTTCATCTCGGGAGGAAGGGTAGCCGTTGATTGTTGCAACCTTCCGTTTGGAAGCTAGCGGCATGGAGGCATGGCCGGCGTGGTTTTGGCATGAAGTGGAGCCGCTGGAAGTGTGCGGCTTGGAAGGGAACTCTTGCGTCTTTGTCTAAATTAGGGTTTGGTATGCTGAAACCCTAATTAGCGCCCTTTACTAGAATCGATGTAGAATTCTCATACAGACTCTTATTTTGATGGTCCGCCCCTCCATTTTGCACGGAAAAGAATTTCATATCTCCCCGCTAGGGAATATTTAGGTTTTGAGCTCGTTCGGGAGGTGAAAACAGCCCGAACGTAAAACTCAGGAAGAATTCAAGAGGGATGTTGGTACCAACTTTCCCAAATTAGGGTTTGGCGTGTTCAAACCCTAATTAGTGCATGTAGTATGCGTCGTGCGGCATGTTTGGTGCATTGGCACGTTTTTGGGAAACTAGCATGTTTTGAGAAGCTAACGTGTTTTGGGAAGCTAGCATGTATAGCGACCTCTTTTGAGACCGTGGAAGATTTGGAGCAACCTGATTGGTCTATGAAAGTTTGGGGGGGGGGGAGCTTAGGGCGCGGCCAAAATTAGGGTTTTGGGAAAACAGTGATGTTTGGCTTTGGGGCGCTATTTGCCATGCGTTTGGTGGCGAACTTGGTGCCGCTGATTTTTGCAACCCTTTGTTTTTCAGCCAACGACATGGTTTAGGGACGGCATTCCTTTGGCACAGAGACGTGGCTAGCATGGTTTACCATTGTCATAGTGGTGCGACTGACATGGTTGGAATGCCTTGGCGCGGAGACGTGGCTAGCATGGTTTACCATTGACATGGTGGTGCGGTTGGCATGGTCGGCATGCCTTGGCGCAGAGACATGGCTGGCATGGTTTTCCATTGGCACGGTGGTGTGGCTGGCATGGTTGGAATGCCTTGGCACGGAGACGTGGATGGCATGGTTTGCCATTGGCACGGTGGTGCGGCTGGCATGGTTTGCATGCATTGGCGCGGATACGTGGACGGCATAGTTTACCATTGGCACGGTGGTGTGACTGTCATGGTTTTCCATTGGCATGGTGGTGCGCCTGGTATGGTTGGCATGCCTTGGCGTGGATACGTGGCTAGCATGGTTTTCCGTTGGCACGGTGGTGCGCCTGGCATGATTGGCATGCCTTGGCGCGGAGATGTGGCTAGCATGGCTTGCCATTGGCATGGTGATGTGAGAATTAGGGCTTGGTATATACGAAGATGATGTCGGTCAATACTAAGGGTTCTGCCGTGGAACATGACATGTGTATATAAAAAAGGTAGCCTGGTAATTCTTACGTAGGCATGCTGATTGATTCAATAAATGCACTAGTGGTCATAGTGACGTCATGTCAGATGTACGGTTTTACGATTTTAACCCTAAGCTAAAAACCACCATCAACACAAGTATATTGGTATGATAAGGGAAGAGGCTCTAAACATGAGAAGTGGTGAAACCCTGCTGTAGATTGATCAAAGGTGTCATGCAAAGTGGCTCCGTGACAACGGAAAGAAGTTCCAGAATGAAAGTTGTTATGAAATCTTAAAAGTGTTTCCCAAATTTAATCTAATTTATATGTTTTAAGTTCTCAATTTTAATTTAAACAGGAAAATTTAAAAAGAGATTATTATTTATCAAACAAAAGTGGAATTACATTAACGATTCAAACCACGATTCAAATTAACGATTAACATTTATCAATCAAACTAACGATTACTTAATATATATTCTCCTAAGCCTATTTGATCCTCTGAAAACTCACTATTTTGAGTCTGAGATGATGGTTGAGTAGCATCAGGCGATTCATAACCTTGATATGGTACCGAAGATGGTTTAACTGGAGGTGCTTGGAATCGGTAAAATGCTGAAATACTTGTTGGGATATGAAGTGGAAAATTGCCAATTGCTGGAAATTCAACGCTACCTAAGGTTTATGGATGAAAAACAATATTTAACTTGCATACCTTTTGAAACCAACTGTAGTAATCAAAATCATCATCTGGGATTTGGATCAAATCTTTAGCTTCTTCCCAAGGTTATCTATTATTTGTCAACGTTAACCAATCATCATGTGAAATTATTGAAGTTGGAAATAGGTTGGTTGATTTTACCTTTCTGTCTTGTAGCTGAAACATATGTTTTTCTTCGTAGTACCAAATACCATGACCCGTAATAGGACTGTGAAACACAAGTCGCTTAAGGCTTAACTGTAGCATGACTTGTGTTATTGGTTCATGGTACTCTTCAATAGAAGTATACGGCATTGAACTAATTTTGATACTAGTTTTGCACTGTTGTTGCATCCTCTGAAAAGTAGCGACATTTTTACCATCACTAATTTGACCAACCCAATTATCATCTTTGTACGTGTTTCGTGAAGATCAGGTTCGCATACCTTAAAGTAAGTATACCACCAATACTAAAAAATAACATCGACGAACATTGTTGTGTTAGTACATTCACCACCAGTTTAACAATTAACTAGATAATGAATCAAATAATTGAAAGGGATTGTGGTTCTTACCTCCAATACGACCCAAAATCCATTAAAGCTATCTTTATCCTTACTCGAGCATTCACCAAGACTTATGTATAGCACAACTAAAATTACAGAACCCCAATCATAATTCGGTGCTTTAGTTAAATCTTCTAAATAGTTCACCGAGCTAGAATTGGGGGGAAAAACTTGGCCTAATACCCATAACAAAAAAATACGTTCAAGCTCGGGATAATCTTCAACTTTGTGTATCCCCTTGGCAGCATAACGGTTCAAAAAAATCTTCAACCAGACACTCTTAATCCATATGCGTGTAATTATATGGATTCTGGTTTTCCTTCAGTATCATTTGAGTACAAGGGAAGTAGTTGTTTCCATCTTCCTTCTGATATCCACTTTAATTCTCGTCAACATATACAAATCTAATGGTGTGAAACCTAAAAACAACATGGTCATTAAATTAAAGTTTGCATGTGGAACTAAAATTTGAATCAAACTAAAAAAATTGAATCTCTAAAAATTAAAATTTGTTTCTGAACTAAAAATTAAATATTGAATGGAAAAATAGAACTTACCACACTCGAAATCCTTGAAAAAGAATGTATTTGCAGTGCTCCACCAACGTTCTACTATAACTCGCACAACTCGAGTCCTGTGGTTTTTGCCTTTCATGAAAATGCTGACAAGGATTCTTGAACAGCTTCTGGGAGGAACCCAAATACTTCGGTTATCTCAGACCACCCACCTCTTAGTTTAGGTAAATCAACTCGCTCGGGATGGTTAGATAAATGCGTAGGTAATATACCAGGTCCAACTAGTTGCCTAACATTTGCGAACTCTTTTTATTTATCCTGGACCCATACGATATCATTATATGCAGTAGATTTTCCTTTGTCTTTCATGTTTATTTTTCTTTGTCTATTTGTTTTGGAACCACTCATTTTTAAGCAAAAAAACACTCTGGTTTGCTCTCTAGAAAAGGAAAGATTTTTTTTTTTTGTGAATGAAAACTGAAGGGAATGGTGGTATTTATACATGGTAGAGCACCGACCGTAGGAGGTCGATTTTAAATCGCTAACAGTGTAAACTAGACCGGGCAATCGAGTTGAGTGATCGAGACTCGATCGCTCAAAGTTTTTCCCATAGTGGCGTGGCCAGTTTTCCAGGCCAGCTGGCATGGAAAATGGATGGGTTAGCCGCCCTATAGGAACCGACTTTAGAATAAGACATTATTCGAAAGGAAAAACGTCCACACATGACTCGGTCCAAGTTCCGACTTCCGCGTCACGCACCCAGAGTCCAAGACAAACAAGGTTGTAGTCTTCTTTTCATCGACCCTATATTCCACAATTTATAAAGGCTGATACCAAATTACTAAGGGCTGATACCATCTCAAGATCTTAACCGATCCTGACCGTTGGATCGGCTAAATGGTATCAGCCCCCAGTAATACTGGTATCAGCCTTTATAAAGTACGCGCAATTGGGGGATACCCAATCTAATTGGGGGAAATTGATTACTTCCCCCACCCCATGATTTAGGCTAAGGGGTGACCAATTGATATGAAAGTACTAAAATACCCTTTGGTTAATTAAAATTCTTTATAAAAAGGCTGTTTTACCCTTTCACCTAAAACATTAAAATCAAAAACCAAAACATACATCCCCCATTTCTAACATTAGTTCCGGCAGTCTTTTAGGTTTTTGATTTTTTTTTCTTCATCGTTCTTCAACCGTTCTTCGTCGATTAATCGTCGATTCAAAAAAAAATCGTCGATTAACCTACCAAAATCATAACAATGCCTCCATGAAAGAAACTAAAAGACCCATCGAACTCACAATCGATTGGTGATGAGAAATTAAAATAAAGACTTGCAAAGATTTCTCAAGAGCAAGAAGAAGAAGAAGCAATGCTCTCGGACAATCAACCGCTCGCAAAGATGGCTTCTGTGAGAAGGTAAATGATTTTAAACTCATTTATGAGTGCTTAAATAGATTTATAGCAATGGGTTGAGGTTAGAATCGCGAAACCTAAACGAAACAGTTTAGTTTCAGTAGATTCTGGCATTGAATAGTTAATGAATACTATGCCGGTTATAAGTTAAGGCATTCAATCTAGGATGAATGCAGTTCCGGTATTCAGTTACGGCTTGGATGTTAGCATGAATACAATGCCGTGTACAAACTATGAAACTAAATGTTGTGTACCGGCATAATAATGTCGTTGAACACTATGCCAGTTTTAGGTTACGGCATTCCTTAATGAAAATTCGTGTATGCCGGTAGTGGACTTAAAACTTCCAGGAACATCTATAAATTTGTCAATACTGCCGGCATAATTTTCCGGTTGCATTGTATGCCGGTACTAGGTTACAACATGGAATTAATATATTTAGAGAGTGTCGGTAGTTAGATTTTTGTATCCAAGAGAATTACACATGACTACCGGCATTGTCGAAAGATAATGGTAACCGCCGAAACAATGTTCCGGCATTAAAAACATAATTACATAGGGGGTCCCCCAGAATTGATATTGGGATAAAGTTTTTTTCTTGTAGTTATATCCTCCAATTAGATTGGGTATCCTCCAATAATTAGATCTTTGAAAAATTTCCTCTGAGGTACTAATCCATCAATCCTTTTTCAATCTAAAACAAAGATGTCTGAAAGTATGTCTGCTTTAAGAGTTAATCAAGTTGGCTTTGAAAATACTTGTTTTGTCTCTTCTGTGGGAAGAAGTGGTCGTTTATGGATTCTTTGGAAGGAGGAGATTCATCTGGAAATCATATCACAGTCGCTCAATATTATTCATGTTCAAATCGATCAACAAGGAATGATAATCCCATGGCATCTTTTTTTCATTTATGGTCCTCCTGTAACATCTCATAGAACTAGATTCTGGGAAAATATGACAAATTATATACAGAATTTCGATGGATGTAAATGCTTTATTGGTGATTTTAATGCCATATGTTCTAACAATGAAAAGTTTGGATGTTTACCGGTGTTAAACTCAAATATTTCTTATTTTAACAATTTTATCCAGCAGAATCACCTGATTGATTTGGGTTATAAGGGGCCAGCATACACTTGGAATAATGGTCGTTAAATTGAAGGGTTGATTAGACAACGGTTGGATAGAGTATTAGCTAATCCGAAATGGTGTATAACTTTTCATAATGCTGCTGTGTTACATCTACCGATAATTGCTAGTGATCATTCTCCGATTCTGTTAAATACTTGCAGAAATATTACAACTACTTCACCTAAATACAAATTTGAAGCATTATGGCTATCGCACCCTGAATTCATAAATAAAGTGTCAAAATGTTGGTCAGAAGATGAAGCTGAAGGTATTCAATCCAAACTTAGGAAACTTGGATCTTTTCTCTCTGCTTGGAGCAAATGAAGAATTGGCTGTATCAAACACAGAATAACAGTTCTTAAAACAAAATTATTGAGAGTTCAGGGATGGAGACCCATGACTGCTAATATCCAAAGAGAAAAACTAATCGTTGCTGAGCTGAATGATTATCTTATTATGGAAGCTACATACTGGGATTAGCGTATGAAACAACAATGGGCGAAAGATAGTGATCGCAATACTAGATTATTTCATCTATCTGTTCAACAAATACGTCGCAAAAACACTATCAGTCATTTATTGGTTGATAATCAGGGTTGGATTTCAGATCAAGAAGAAATTGCTCGTGTTCTTATACATCACTTTCAGTCATTATTTCAGCAACCAAGTATGCCTAATCTCCCTCAATTTTCTCTTCAATATCAATCAAATTTTGAGATGGATAATGAAGATTTATGTAGAGTGCCTTCAATGAAAGATATCAAAGTTGTGGTTAGTAAAATGGGTTCCTATACTTCACCCGGTACGGATGGATATTCACTTATTTTTTTACAAGAAATGCTGGGATATAGTGGGTTCATATGTATGCAAATTAATTCAACAGATCTTCCAATCTTCTTCTTTTACGGAGTCATTGAACCATACAAACATAACTTTGATCCCGAAGATAAAGAATCCTTCAAAGCCTTCTGATTTCCGTCAAATATCTTTGTGCAATATGCTTTACAAGATTATCACCAAGATATTGTCAGATAGAATTAAACCCTACTTAGAAAATTTCATTTGCTGGTCTCAAAACGCTTTCGTACCTGGTCGTCAAATCCTTGAAAATATTATCATCGCAAAAGAGTTATTACACCCAATGAACAATTCCCGGGCTGTTAATGGTCACTTTGCTCTAAAGGTTGACATGGAGAAGGCATACGACATGGTTAGTTAGAGATTTTTAGGTGATATGTTGCATATTATGGGAATTTCTGGAGCATCTTACTCTCTGATAATTGCATTGTCTCAACGGCCTCTTTTTCAATTAACATCAATGGCTCACCAAAAGGTAAATTCTATAGTAAACGCGGAATTCGTCAGGGTTGTCCCTTATCTCCAACCCTTTTCATAATCTGTTCACAAGGATTATCATTGCTTATGAAATAGTATGAACATCAAGGTCTCTTCCAGGGATACAAGATTAATTTCCGTGCTCCAAAAATCTCACATCTGATGTTTGCAGATGATTTTTTTTTTTTTTTGGAGAAAATACTAGGGTCAATGTTCATAACTTGAAGAAGTTACTCAAGGAATATGCGGATATTTCAGGCCAGCTTATCAATTATGATAAATCATCAATCCAATTTAGAAAAGGAATTCCAAAATGGATGAAACAAGTTACTATCCAAGATCTGGGAGTTAGGCAGATGACAAAGGAGGATAAATATTTAGGTACATATCCCTTAAAATCGGATTATAGAATTTCTAGCTTTGATTTTCTAGTGGATAAGGTAACTTATAGACTATCAGTATGGAGAATTCACTTTTCCAACTCTGCAGGGAAAACCGTTTTGTCTAAGTCAACCATTGCATCTATTCCAGTTTATTTCATGGGTTTTTGTTTATTGCCTCAAGGTGTTATTCATAAAATTTAAAAGATTCAAAGATCTTTCTAGTGGGGTCACCCAACTGATGAAAGGAAAATTCACTTTATAAATTGTTCGAAGATGGAGTTAAGAAAAGAATTCGGTGGTCTGGGGATCAAGAACATAGAATTGATGAATATTTCTTTAATCTGCAAACTGGTCTGGAGGTTTTTAGAGAATGAAGATGCTATGTGGGTACAACTATTGAGCTCAAAGTATCTTCAAGATTCCTCCTTTTGGCTGGCTGAACTTGGAGCAGTTTACTTGAAGTGTGTCATATTCTGGAGAATAAATTATTTTGGCAAATAAATGACGGGAAATCAGTGCATATATGGAATGATCCGTGGATATATCAGAGTTTGGACCATCTTATCAGTAAGCCTACAACACTGTCATCCAATATTAACAAGGTCTCTGACTTGTTGATCCTTAATACAAGGTATTGGAATGTCACCCTCTTAAATAGATTATTTTCTTCAGACATCGTTCAACTCATAACATCCATCTATCTAAGTAAGGAATCAGATATGAAAGATACAATGGTTTGGTCTTGTACTCCTTCAGGAAGATTCTCGACTAAATCATGTTACCATCTCCTGTCAAACAATTTACCTTCTTCATCAACTTTGAGTGCTTTTCCATGGAAGAAATTTTGGTCCTTCACCAAGCTTCAACCGAAAATTCATATATTTGTGTGGAAAGTTCTTCACAATGGCATTGCAGTAAAGGAAAATATTGGCAGGTTTGTCTCTTTTATTGATGTTAACTGCTCTTTATGTGGTATTGAGGACGGATCAATTGCACATATCCTTTTTGACTGTCCAAAAGCAAGGTATGTTTTCGATAAGGCCAACTTAAACATATCTTATCCATCACCAGTGCTTAACATTCAACGGCTTCTAATAGACTGGATGGAAGTCGATGTCAACAACTCTTTCATAATGAAAATGTGCATTATATGGAATTTGTGGAAGATGAGAAACAACATTGTTTTCTCATAAGTTTCCTTCTTTGAAGATCTGATTCTCAGGAATGCTAAACAAGACTTTAATGTGTGCTTTTATGGAAGTGCAAATGATTCAAACGTTACTTCTCAGGAATTTCGATCTCCCCATTGGTCTCCTCCTTCTAACCCTTATGTTAAGATAAATGTTGATGCAACTTTTATTCCTAATAATGGTGCAGCTGGAGCAATTGCAAGGGATCATAATGGATTATTTTTAGGATGCGACACATGAACTTTTGATTCCACTTCTTCTTTACTAGCAGAATCTTTAGCATGTAAACTGGGTATGGAATTAGGGTTAAGATTTGGTTTCAAATAGATTATTACTGAAGGGGACGCTGCTAACGTTACTACAACTGTGCTTGGAGAAGTTTCTCAAATCCCTTGGAGCATTAGATCAACGATCTTAGAAATCAGAACTTTAGCATCATCCTTTGATAATGTAATTTTCGTTTTTGTTCCTAAACAAGCAAATAGTATGGCAAGTATATTATGCCAACATGTTATACATGATAATGTAAATATGTGGTGGAATGATGATTCTCCACCTCTTTGTATCCTTTCAAACCTCTATTATTGAGGTCCTTTAATAAAGTGGAACTCTGTTGAGTTCCTTTTCTCTTCAAAAGAAAAAAAAAATTGGGTATCCCCATTTGGGCATTCTTTATAAGAGCATATCCTATGGGTAGTCTCCAAAATGGAGACTAACTCGCCCATATGAAGGACCCCTCGCTCATATGAACGAGTGAACCCACCATGAGTAAATAAGAAAATGGCACTATACGGGAGATAATCTCCCGTAAAGTAAAAAAAATTCAAAGAAGACGGGGGACTGTCCCGTCAAACAAAAAAAACGGCAAAAAAAAAAACTTAAAAAAGGAAGAAAAAAAAAGAATTAGACATGTCAAAATAAAAAAAAAAAAAAAAGAAGGAAAACTATGTGGACCGGGGAAAGTCCCCCGTCCAACAAAAAAAATCAAAAAAAAAAGAAAACTAAATGGACGGGGATTGTCCCTCTTCCAAAAAGAAAAACGCAAAAAAAAAAAAAATTAAACGGGGAACAATCCCCCGTTTTGTCCCAAAAGCTTCTTTTTTTTTCTGACGGGATAGTCCGTCTAGTGTTTTACTCACATGAACGGTTTTGGGGAAAGGGAGCCTAAAAACTACCCATGGAAGACCCTGCTCAAATTGGTAGTGCACTCTTTCAAATGAAAGAGTGACACTACTCGTACGATTTGCTCTAAATCATGCTATATTCTTTCTCATTTTTTGTTTTTTCAGAAGCGGTTTCTCTCAGAAACCATGATTCCATTAAGTATCGCACCATTTTCTTTGATCTATAAAGATTTTCTTCCTCCAATCTCAATCTTAACTGTAAACCATTTTCTTTTCTTTTATTTCTTATCGGTTAGGGTTCTAATCAACTATTCTTCTATTTCGTCACCACCCCCTTTTATCAGTAGTATATCGAAGAAGAGTCGGTGAAGATTTTATGGTTTGAAGCTATTCTTCAACCAGGAATTATCGGTGGATTTGTTTGTGTGTTTTGGGTAATTCTCAGAAGCAGCTAATGCCAGAGTAAGTAACACGAATTGACAACCCTAATTTTCTTGGTTTTTGTTTTCTTGCAACTGTTATATTTATACTTCATTGATGATTATGTTAATTTTGCAGCTGGAGCATATCGGTAACTGCTATGTAGGAGAAGGGACAAGAATCTGGTGGAGTATGCTGAGCAAAACTAGGTCAGATTTGTTTTTGTTTAAATCCTGATTCATTGGTAGTGTTTGCAGAATTTGATTTTGAATTGATGGATTTATTGTATGATTTATATTTCTGTATTCTAGGCTACTTTGGCCATGTTATTCGATAGATTATTTTGTAGGGATGATGTAGTTAGGGTTATGTTTGGAGTGTGTAGCTCTTGTTTACCAGAGGTAGTAATACTGCACAATACTGGCACAATGGCCTTGAATATCTTGTCACTGGTGAAACCTATCGATAATCAATTTTAGGCTCATAAATAAATCTTAAAGACTATTAAAAGAAGTGGCATGATATTATATGTCCAGTTTCAGAATTCTGGCATATCCTTGTCCTGATTAGACGTTTCATTTATTTTTTCTGTAATCGCTAACCAAATCGTAGAAACTGAATATTGACCTCAAAGACCAAATCCCAAGTGGTTTAGGTTTTCTACTCATATTGATGCCTCCGTGGTAAAAACTCAGTGCATTTATGCCTCGGTTTGCTAAAATGTACATCTGTAATTTTTGTCCTCAAATTCAACTAAGTAAAACATGTCTAATTCACTTTGATTCTGATATAGTGAAACTTATCGATAATCAATTTTAGGCCCATAAATAAATCTTAAAGACTATTAAAGAAGTGGCGTGATAATATATGGCCGGTGTCGGAATTCTGGCATATCCTTGTCCTGATTGGATGTTTCTTTTTTCTTTTCTTCCTGTAATTGCTAACCAAATCATAGAAACTGAATATTGACCTCAAAGACCAAATGCCTAGTGGTAAACACCCGATGCATTTATGCCTCAGTATTTCTTAATTCTTAAGTATTGTTGAAGTGTTAACTAAGATGCAGATAGAAATGGCAATGAGTGCATGTTCGTAAATCATAAGTTACAAAGCAAATGATAGCTTGGCTCCTTAGTTTGACTTCTCTCACTTTAGATCAATGTAGATCATCGTGCTGCGCAATTAGCCTATAGATATGTTTGGGATAGTACAAAACTGAATTTCTGCACCAATTTAGGGCCAAGTAACAAGAGTCCTGCATTATTTAAAAATTTGATGCGTCTATAGTACGCATCAACATTCGTACGTGGGTCTGACACTGCTAGACACAATTGTGGACATTGCAGTCACCATTAGCCTCTTGGGTTTCACAAAAACCTAAAGCAAATAAAGCACTACTAGTTTATTTCAAAATCTTAAAGAGTATCAAGCCATGTTCAACGCCCCATACCAGTGTGTGTCATTTTGAGGTCGCTGTGTTTCCATTCGCTTGTATAAAATTGTAGACATAAGATTAGTGTAGTGTTTGTTTCTTGAATCCGTTTATACATCATATCTTCCATTTTGACTGCTGGATATATTTTCTGGGTGCCTCGTCAAGTATTTGTATGTCTTGAAGAGTATATTCAACATACTATGTTCCACTAGATATTTAGCCTGTCCATATTTCTCAAGTGTAGTTATTCTTATTAGAGCACATGAAAATTGACCGAAATACTAAATTGTAGCTAAGCGAATTTCACATGGAAACAATACGCATTCTTATAGATTTCAGTGAAGGATGACCACATATCTGCTTGAACATTTCTATTACTAAGTGAGCTGAAAACTGTTGTGTTTTTCTGTAGTGGTGTAGGATGCTAAATTACCATCTTAAAATTCTGATTCCCTTTTGTGGCTTAGCAAGTTGACCTGACCCACTTATATCCATCAACCTTATTTTGCAGACAATGGAAACTAGGCCCGTTGTTCCTGGCTTGTTCTGATTAGGAAAGAGGCTGGAATATGATGGGAGGTGGAATGTCAGATGCAAGGAATAACTGGGGCTTCACTACTCTCCCTGAAGCAGAGGTTATCTCCATCTCTCTCTCTCTCTCTCTCTGGTAATTTATTCTCAAGTTGTAGCCTTACTTGCAACCTCTTAAAGGTGCATTTGCTTAAGTCTCAAAATCAGCAGACGCGTTACTGAATTCACATGCTTAAGAAATCGAAACTTGCACCAAAGGTATATCAGCTAAGGTATATCAGTTAATTGAATTAATATGCCAATTAACATTCAGTTATTTGTTCATTCTCGATGCCAAACACGTGTAAACGCCTTGCACCAAAGGTATAGTAGAAAAAAAATTCAAGCTAAAAGTTCAGCCAATAATTTAGAGTTTCGATTCCTAAGTACTCCTTCCAAGATAAACTTTTGGGTGGATCTAATTCAGGCATATGCTTTATTTGGTTGAATTTATGATCTTTTGTTATTTTGAATGTGTTACATTCTTGGTAACTTAATTTCTCCTATGTGTTTAGGGCACACCACAAGCTGTTTTTGTAATAAACAATGTCTGACACTTGTAAGAAGGATTTACTCTCACAAGAGAAATCTTATTGCTGTTAATCTGATTCACGTTTTGCTGAAACAAGCTTTGTTAAAATGCTGGTGAACTTTCTGTTAAAGCTAGTCGCTTTAAGACCTGGGAAAACTGTTGAAGAGACAATTAGAAATATAATGCCAGGAAAAGGTGTAGGTGAAGACAAAAGGGATGAAGATGACAAAACCAATACATAGAAGATACCTAGTGGGATTACTGGAAGGGTGAGTTATGTTAGACTTGAATGAATATCATAATTTGAACTTTAAAGAAAGTGTTTCCATATTTGGTTTCATATGTATGCTACCGGAAAATTCTTGAAATAGTCTTCAGTATATACAGCTCAATGATATTTTAGTATCACATGCATCCTTATGCCTTGTCTCTTTTTCCTTCTTTCTTTTCAAGGCTGTTAATTGTATTTTGGTTTTTCTTTTCAGCCTAAGCTTGGAATGATTGTTTTGCTGCAGGTACTCTTTCTGGTGAGCACTTATCTTTAAGAAAGCTTAGAATTTATAAGTACTTGTAGTGGAGTGAATTCAGGATTTGTTTGGCATTAATTTTTTTATCATTTGCTTACTCGTTATATTGAAATTGTTATTATTGCTGAACATTTCTAATTTTGTTCTAATTTTCTGAAAATTTTGCAGGTGCTGATGGCAAGAAAGGTGGTGCTGCGCATCAAGCAACTCCGTTCCCCCAGGGGAGGCAAAGACCCCTGCAAGAGGAGGCAACAAGTCAAACAAATCTCCAAAATCTACTGGGTCAGTTTCATGCAATTCTTGTAGTAAATAAACATATATCGTCTTTGTTCTATGTGTGGCTTATTTTATAATACCACAACCACTGGGTAGCATTCCTTTAGTCTGTAATGTAGAATGTAAGTAGTATCATTATTGTTGTCGTGCTGAACTTGTGAGATACTTTTTTAGTACAAGTCCTGTTGGTACTTTCATCAAATTTCTTTTCCAGATTTGGATCTTGAACAACTGTAGTTTGTTAAAGCTGTAAAATGAATTTGGTTTTTTTGTAATGTTCATATGATATTTGATTCTAGCTAAATTTTGCAAACACTACTACCCTACATTGTTAGGTAGGAGGATATATGGATGAAGGGGATCATGGGAGGATAAAGGGCAATAGGCCACCATTAGCTTAGCACCTTGTTGCATGATGGGTAATAGACAAAGGGACATGATGGGGGCACGTGAATGTCACGTGACGTGATTACTCCCCTGGAGCCACCAGACTTTTGCTAGAAACTCTAACCACCTCTCCACGTATACCCATAAGCAGACGAAGGTTGGTTCGATGAGATCAATAATCCAGAAAGCAACAGACAGGGCCATCATTAAGAAGACAAAACAAGAAGATGCGTTTCCACATTAGGGTTCCACAAAACAACCTTGTTGTGTGCTGCGTTTTTTAGATACAAAAAAAAGAAAAGTGCGAAATTCATTATGGAGGAGACACATACGCATCTCTGCATGCTGACACCAAATACAACGCAGACACGCATCTCTTCTCCCATACCCTCCACCTTTGTCATCTTTTATGTATGTCAGGCTCTCTATCCTTCTCACCAAAACTTTTCATTTATTTATATAATTACTCATCCTCTTCTTCATTCAATCAAATCACTCACAATTTCATTTCTTTCACACTCTGAGCAGAGAATATGTCTAGTAGTAGTAGTATGTGTGCAGCAGAAAATAACCATTACAAGAAACTCCTTGGTCATCATCAAGGAGGAGTAGCAGATCTTCCACCAAGAAAACAACTTCTTACTCGGCGATCTTCTAACTTGATGATACCCAGTATTTCTTTTGATGATCATGATGATGATCATATTGAAACAGTACTACTGAATTTTCCTCACAAGTTTTTGCCATGCAACAACGCTACTGAAGATGATAATGATGATGATGAGAGTGATCCGTATGCAAATGATGAATTTAGGATTTATGAGTTTAAAATCCGACGTTGTATGAGAAGTAGAAGTCATGATTGGACTGATTGTCCATTTGCTCATCCTGGTGAGAAAGCACGTAGAAGAGATCCACGTAGGTATCATTATTCAGGTAATGCTTGTTCTGATTTCAGACGTGGTAATTGTTTGCGTGGCGATTCTTGTGAATTCTCACATGGTGTTTTTGAATGTTGGCTTCATCCTACTCGTTATAGAACTCAAGTTTGTAAAGATGGCCGGAATTGTAAAAGAAAAGTTTGTTTCTTTGCTCATACTCCTAAGCAACTTAGGGTGCTAGTCCCTCCTCATGATAGCCCAAGAACCAAACCGCATCATCATCTATGTAATTGTGTTTACTCCCATTCTTCGTCTTCGTCACCGGTTTCTTCTTGTTCTCCTACTTCTACATTAATGGGGTTTTCTCATTTATCATTGTCTCCGCCATTATCACCAACAATATCCCCTAGTTCATCATCAGAGTTAACTCCTAAGCAACAACAATCTCTTTTAGGAATGTTGAGTTATAAAAGTAAGTTGATGGAGTTGGTAAATTCTTTGGAAGCTATGGATTTAAGTTGTATTAATAATGATTCTCCAACTGCTGCTGCAATGATCAATGACAACAGTTTTTCTTGGAGTGGTGGTAATAACAATATTTCTTCCTCTTCTCCTAATTATGAGAATCAGGAGCAGTTCTTTATGTCTCCCAATTCAAATACTACTCGGTCACCAAGTAATAATAGTGGATTTAAGCGGCAAGATTATTATAATTTCTCTAATAATGAAGATTATGGAAATGGAGAATCATCATCATCAACATGCCCTGATCTTGATTGGGTGAATGAGCTTGTCATGTAGAGACCATGATCGAAGTTATGAAGATTGATGTAAGATTTGTTCATCACTTAAAATAATGAGTACATAATTCTGTTTGTGGGGATTGGTTGAATGGTGAAGAGTAGCTATTTGATTCTTAGTCTAATTAGTATTTTGGTTGGTTTTTTGTTGTTTGATTCAAAGGAAGAAGAAGGTTCATTAAGATATAAGAAGAGCTTGATGTTTTGTTTAGTTCCTTGATTGATGAGGTCGAAGTACTTCTCTCAAGTACCAAGTTGTGTTTAGTTGTGTTTGATTTTTGAGTGATGTTTTTGTTCCATGTGCTGTATTTATATCCCTGAATAATGGAATAGCCTGCTTGTTTAAATGTTGCATTTCATTCCGCAAAAGATTGTCTTGTATGCCGTTATTGTTACTAATTGAAGTTTGTCTAAAACTACATGTTAAAGAGTTCCGGCAAGCATTTTACCTGCACTCATGTCGGCAAAGCGGCAGCGGCTGGATAATGCAATTGCCCGAGTCTAGCAAGGTTTAGGGGTTTAGAGCAATCACGCGAGCAAAACCAAAAACCAAATAAAAAATAAAAAAATTGGTTTAGTCCATGGTCTTACACTAGGGTGGGAGAATAAATTTGGTCAAGGGAACATTATTAGAATAAATTTGGTCAAGAACACATTATTAGAATAAATTTGGTCAAACACCCATACAGAAAAAGTATATATCAGGATTACTTTAAACATCCGTCAATCAGTCATCAGGATCACTTTATACATGCGCCTCACTGAGACGTAACTTATATGTATGCCTCACTATATGGACAAAAAATATACGTCCGCTTCAACTCACGTAACTTAAAAGATCGCCTGTTAATAACCGAATATTTTAATGTCGCTCGACCAAATTTGGTTTTGGTCTTGGATTCAGACCAAATATAGTCTGATATTTGGGTTTGATCTGGTTTTTACTCTTTAGTCCGTTCCGTGTGGTTTCTGGATCAAAATTTTGGATTTAGACGTCCATTGTGGATGCTCTTAGAAATGCATAATGATAAACTGTTCAAGTAATGTTTAGCAAAAATTAATGCAACGCCACACAGGCCCTAAACAGAAAATACAGAATAACAGCAAAAAAAGAAGAAAAAAAAAAATCAGTGAGCGCTGCAAGTTTGCTTAGTGTGCAGTTCTTCTTGAGCAGAAAATTAGCAGTGAAGCGAGGGTAGGATTCAGAAATTCTGCGTATGAGTTCGTAGGAACACTGGCTATCCGAGTGCATATATAATACTCGTACTTGATTTTTCCTCGATTGTACCCACCGGGAAGTGGATTAACTTTTGATTGTATAAGACTAGCGATGTTTGAAGCCAAATATTATTGTGATTATTAAAAGCTTGAACCAAGAATCAAAAAGAAATTATACATAAATTTCTCAAGAACTTTAAAATTCAAATGAATTTGCGCATTGGCAGTGGAAGAACTAGACTTCGATATTAGAGGTATAAATTTACCCGGGCTTCACTCAATTTCAGTTGGGCTTGACTTCCTTTGGGATTGGTTCAAACCTGGGGAAGTCGGTTGTGTAGTTCCCCAGGTTAAGATAAGAATTAAAATAAGAATTAAAACCAATACTTGTTTGAATCAGACTAGGCATTTGCATGAACCAGCTGACTCAAAACTACAACATTCATTTCATACAAAAACAAATTCGGGGAAAAATGAGCTGACACTCTGCTGCTAAGTCAGTTTTAATCCTTCTTATTTCTGATCCGTCTCCACATTGAATACGTGAACAGATATTAAGAGCAAGACTTCACTGAAAACCCTTCTTCCATGGGTTATAAAAACAACAATCAGTGTAAAAAATGCATCACTTACCAATAGCAGCTTCTCTGGGCCGCAGGTGGAAACTTTTCTACAGTTTGGCCACCTAAAAATTGAACTCAACAGTATTGTTTATGCATTCTGCATTTTGGAAAATTCTCTATACCTATGATGTCTGGCCGCCTAAAATCCAAAGGCAACTCTTTGCACAAAATCGGGTCTTCTCTTACTTGGCATCCGAAGCAACCCTGTAATCTGTAGCTCTGTGACTGCTTTACAAAACCTCGCCTGAATTGAAGCTTCACTAATGGACTCAACCTCAACTGTAACTCTTCTCTTTTTAGATAATGGTGACATCTGCAACTTTCGCTTACCTTTTTTAGTATTACTTTGAGGATGAATTATAGCCTTGAATGATTGAAACCAGTCGTGGAGATTGATCAGATCACCATGTTCTTGAGCCAATTGGTAGATAATTGAGGTATCATTCATTGATGGTAACAGAGAATCTCCGCTCTTGTTACAACACCTGCAATGGAGATAGGTATGAGATTTGAGAAGGTCAACTTGAATCATTTTCCTTGGATCTCCGATCAAAGCTGACTGCAGTATATCGACGTGCTTAAAGCAAAAAATTTCATGGAATGGCAAAGACTCAATCGGCTTCAGATACTTCTTAACCATACACTCCAGTAACTTAACAGCTTTCAAATTCACTGCTTTCTTGTCTTTTTCAATATTCAGATGGCTGTGAGATGCTGTCTTCTTGGGCGAACCAATCCTTATTCTTTTAGGACTCTTGCTTTCACCAGGAGGAGATGTTACCTTCCTGGGTGAACCTATCCTACCTTTTTTTGGACTCTTGATTTCACCGTTAGATGTTGGCTTCCTGGGTGAACCAATCCCGTCTTTTTTTTTACTCTTGCTTTCACCATCAAAATCTAACATTGACAGCAACTCTTCCACTTTGACATTTATCTCTGCAATCCCTTCAGTGTGTTTTCTCCAAATCTGAAGCAATTGCGATAATTGTGCAGGCGGAAGATCCTTTATCCTACGTACTGCCTGAGATATGAAAGTTGTTTTCCGAGGACCAAACGGTTCTTCACTATGCAGAAAGATACCACTTGAGGAAGCCTTTACCCGGTCTTCAACAGCACCAGACTGACGATTAGGATCAAGCGCCTCGCAAAAAATATCAAATAGTTTTATTCTGTGAAACTTCCCAGCTTCAAACAAGCACAAAACCACAGAACTCCAGTCTTTCCGCAAGCTCTTCAACTCTGACAAACCAGAAACGAACATTCCCGTGCTCATACTGGTGACGTCATCCATACATTCACAAGATCGTAAATCAAAAGCACACTTTTTCATTTCTTCGGGCAGCGATTCACACATTTCCATCCAGAAACTATGACTATCTTCACTTAGGAAGCCTTCACATAAGAAACTTAAAGGTTCCATAGAGAAATGTTTAGAGCAGGCAATCTTTAGAGCCCTAATGAAAGATGTAACTGTTCCGTCTTGCCTTAAAAAATAATTTCTCAGAAAAACAGCCACTTTATGGCCAATGTTGAACCCCATACATAATTTAACAAGAACTGCCTCCATGATTGCATCCATTCTCTCAGATGGGGAACCTAAAGTGAACTTACATGGTGAGAGGTATTGCAGTGCATTGGACGTAAGTAACTTCTTAGGAGCATCGATGGTTGTTGCAACTCCCATTACTAAGATGACTGGAATCTTTATCACCCACTCCCTCAAAATTAAGATGAACTCGGATAAGACACATCCATTGCATCTTTCCATATCATCAATGATGACAACTATGGGATTTCCACTGTTTGCTGGTTCAGAATACCATGCCGCTAAGATACTTATATCGGCTGCATCTGGAGTGAACTTAATCAACTGCCTCAGCAGACTTCTAAGACACCCACCAATTCCACTCTTGGCAGTGAAGTCCATCGATGAAAGAGTAACCACGTGAGAATCATAAGATTTCAAATGCATGGCTAGTTCTTTAAAAGTCAGTAAATCATCAACAAACTCCACATTTTTCGTCAGCACAAAACCAGTAAAAATCTGTTTGCAGGTGATATCGGTCAGTGGAGGGTATGAATGTAGGCCACCAGGGGTTCCAGCAGATTTGATCGAAGAGAAAGATTCGCAAACCCATTGGTGTATCACATCAAATACGCTGATATTGATGTTCCTCAAAACATCCTTGATAGTTGTATCAATCTTAGTCCAAACCAAATCAAATGCCTCAAGACGCACCTCTTCATAATCATCTTCTCCCACTTGCTTGGTTTCCTCTGATTTCTCTGCAGCTTTAGGAGAAGATAGAGACGCTAACTTGCTCCTGGTCTTTCCAGTTCCGGAAGCTTTTCTAATTCCTTTTTGAGGCAATGCCTTGTGCAGAACAAAGAAAGGCTGAAGATTGTTTTCCCCATTGTCGGCAATTGGTGATGCAGGTGGAGAATCTAGGCTTTCAGACTCCATATATGCTGTTGGAAAAAACTTGTTAGTCAGTGCATGAGGGGAAATAAATACACACCATCAACCATCAATAAAAAAAAAACCATTGCATTTCCCCTGCACGCCAAGCGGTAGATAAATAAGAAAACCAGTTCCTTCCTGTAATTAAACTCCCATCCACAAACTTTCAACTATGGAAGATTCAACTTTAGTACACATCGATTTCAAGGATTCAAGTTTCATCAATTTACTAACCAGGTGTACTACCCTTAAATTTCTACACAGTGTGCCATTGTTTTAGTTCATTTTCAAATAAGAAAAAAGCACAAAAACACATCTTTAACACACAATTAAAAGTTACATAAGCAAAATTTCTAAAGTTTTCAGTAAAGGTTCAATTCTCATATGACCTAAAATTAATTTGTGTGTATTAGACGATTCGAGTCAAAATCAAAACCCCAGACACCAATCCTCAAATTCCTCAATACCCATCTCCAATTCCACAAGAACAATGCCAAATCCATTTTAAACATCACTTTAATCATCAATTTGTAGATACCAAAAAAGAATAAATCAAAAACCCTAATTTGAAAACCAAGAAAACCAAAGCTTAGAAACAAATATAGACATAGATTTTGAAAGATGTCTCACCAGTAACTGATAGTAATCAAATCCTTAGAATCAAAATCCTGCTGGACGCCTGTGATTATTGTAGATTTAGGCTGTTGGTCTTCGAGAGGTGAGTAGAGGGAGTGAAAATGAAAGTGAGAGAGGAGAAAAATAGAGAAGGTGAAATAGGGATTATTAATCTTGCATTTTCCCGCCAAAACATATGCGTGACTTTAGGTTAAAGAAGATGCGGCGTGCCTATCCGGATATATTTTGGGTCCCAAAATAAAATTTGAAAAGCAAGTTCTAATCCAGGGATAGTTGTTAAAATTATTTTGTTTTATATGTAATGACACCGGTAGAGCGTCAAATTTGGAGCTCCTAGATGTTGGAACATTCGGTAGATTTTCAATTACATGGTAAATTAGGTTTGTGTTGCAGATTTTGGATCTCATGATAGATTTTGGAACCCACACATATTTTGGTGACAATGATGGATCTTGAGTCACTTACAAGTTACAAAATTCGGGTCAAGAGGTTTTGATGACACTCTAGACCGTAAGGTAGATTTTAGCTATTGGGCAGTCTCGGGTAGTTTTCAAGTTATGGTATCAGTCCTGAAACAAATATTGGGTTATTGTTGTAAATTTATGGCTACAACTACATATTTTGGGTGACAAAGCAAATCTCAGGTCACAATAGCCTATTCTGGATTATGATAATAATAATATATTGGATTGAGGTAAATTTTGTGCTATAAATGCAAGCCTCGGATGATGTAGCGATTCGCTTTCTGATTGGGTGACCTTTTTTTGGCCTGCGGGACAATTTGTTTGATTTACTAAATACAGTAAAACTTTGATAAATTAATAGTCTTGGGACTGCTAAATTCTATTATTTTAGCGAAGTATTAATTTATCGATAAATTAATAAGTTATTATTATATCGAAACATATCAAATTTAATTTTAAAATAAGTGTATAATATCAAAATCAGGACCTAGTCTAGAATTGAATACTCTCATAATTAAGATGTTATACCAACTTCGTATAGTTGAGACCAAGCAACTACCCCTAGTTCACTTAGTTTCCTCATTATCCCTGCGCTTCCGACTTCAAGAGTCACGACTGGTACAATTCCTTTGGATCGTATTCCAAATAGCAAAGGAACAACAAATCTATTTGGTAACAACTCTATTGATTCTTTTCAAGATAAAGATATCTCAAGTCATGTGCAAAGGCTCTTCCGTTTAATCTAATAAACTCCTTTGCCTGGTTAGATCAATCTAACTTTAACTATCGAAATAGTCAAGTCTAGATTCGGAATCAATCAATATAGATTTCAAAGAGAAACTATAAAGCGATATCGATCTCACGCAACTAATCAATCGAATAAATCCGATTCTAGTTGGATCCCAGCCGATCAAGGTTAGTGCACACAATAAGATACGAAAACCAATAAGAAATCTTTTTCGTCTTCAAATCTTGTTTATCTTCAAATAACCTGCAAAACACCACTTGAATCTCTTGTGATCAATCACACATAGAATGGAGTCCATTAACAATGGATTATCACAAGATGTCTTTAGATCTAACAACAGTTCTAAAGATCCCGTCAATACTTCGATCTAGTTTGAGTGAATCTTATATCAGAAGAGAAGATTCTCAAGAATAAACAAACTAGGTGCAATGAAAGTTTCAACAACAGTTAGTCAATCAAATCAATCGAAACTAATAACACTGCAATTATCTAGTTTCCCACCAACGGTACTCGTAGAGCTTCTTGATCCCCAGAAGACTTTAAACAAGCGGTCGTAAGAGATTTCACCTAATTATGATACTTTCCTCTCCGATTAGACGGCTCCAGCAGAAACAACAAGAAATGAAGTTTTCCTGGCTCTTAGGATAGTTTGCTAGAAATTAAAACTTAGGTATTTATAGACCAAGGATGTTTGGACATCAAGGAATTTCGAAAACAGAAAATATTCTCAAGATTTGCAATGAATGGCAAAATTTTGTTTTCCTAATTCCAATAAATGCTTGTCCAAAATTACCGAAATCTCTGAATAGAAAATCTTCAATTAGTAAATGCATATTACTAATTTTTATTCTTTAGAGATATACATTTAATTGTTGGTAACTAAAGCATACAAAACAAAAAACCTTAATTAAAAGATTCTCAATTTATTTCGGCATAGGATCACCTTGAGTACTAAGGAATATCTTTGAACAATAAATGTTAAGAGTTATTGTTCGTGTTCAAAGTATGTTGACATCTTTTCACTGTAAATCCTTATTTCATATTTACATGGATTTACATTCTTGGAATCGGTTATACCACACTTCCAAACAAGTTTAGAATTGGTTGACCTATACTCCAAGACTACTTATTGATCAAATACCAAATCACATACATGGGTTCAATCGGTTCTACCAATCACTAGTATCGGTTATACCTTATTTTGGAAATACTTGTGATCAGTCATACCAGTCACTAGGATCGGTTACACCAGTTACAAGAATCGGTTCCATATTCCCATGGTATTGTTTGTGATCGGTCACACCAGTTACTAGGACCGGTTACCAATTACAAGAATCGATTACACAACACTTGTGATCAGTCACACCAATTACTAGGATCAGTTACACCAATTACAATGATCGATCATACCATCCCACGGTGATTACTTAGGATCGGTTACGCTAATTAATAAAAACCATTCATACCAAATCATAAGTCAAGCATTGTGATTAGTTATACCAAGATACATAACCAAGGTTAAGATCGGTTCTACCATCTCACGCATATTGACCATCCAAAGATTTGCAATGAATATCCATACCAATAAGCCTAATGACTTCCCTTTCGATTCAAGAAACAAGTTCATGCATGTACTTCCTTTAAACGAATGTAAAAAATTGTTTCCTAAGATGAAATATTCACCATAACCGATTCACATAATCATAACACTATATACAAGATTATGTCGATGTCATTTCTACGAAGTTCAAAAGATAAGCGTTATACTTCGTAGTCTAATTCCCTAATACTATGATCATACAAATATAACCATGTCACATCACTAGATTATTATAAAGTTTCGCAGTTATGTTTTCAATATATCACGACTTGAAAGATATGTTAGGAATGAAACAGTTCAAGTCAATATTACTAACCTCAAGAGGAAGGATGATGTCGTCGTTGTAGTTCATTTCTTATTCATATTCTTCGGGTCTTCAGAGTAATACTTGTATGTCTCAACATTCCTAGACTTTCTAGTCTAACCTAAATGAAGTTGACTCTAGTATATAATCAAGTGACTTTAGATGAGTTTTAACACACTAAAATATGACCACCAAACTTGACATACCAACGTTTGGTGAGTTCAACCGATCTATGCTCTAACAATATCCCTCTTTGTCAATTTTAGTGACAAAACTCTTATTACATATGGATAAACAAATTACATAAGAATTCATTTTACATACGCTTGATTCCAAGTTTCAACAACACATTAACCTGCATATATTCCATCAATAAATTATGTTGTTGAAATTGGAACAACAAAAGCTTTTACTCCCCCTAAAGGTAAGAGCTCTTATTACCTAGCTTACATCTTTGTTATTCCCCTTTTTGTAGTCAGAATACTACAAATGCAATATGATATGTTTCTCCCTCTTAGTAAATGCTTTACTCTTTTGTTAGATATAACGTTTAAGCACAACTGTCCTTTCATTAGTGATTGCAAATCACTTGTTTACTCCATATATTTCTCCCCATTTTTGTCACAAAATGACAAAGGTTCGAGCAAATAAAGGACAAACCGAAAGAATTTTACAAATCTAAAAGACTTGTAAACAACCTATAAGAGTTAAGCATGAAGGTTTCACATACCACTTTAGATAATCAATATTAAAACTGAAACTACAAGTAATTTAGTTTTAATATGTTATCAAGGAAACAATTGCCCGAAGCAATTTTCCCTCATAGTTTAACAATTCGACTAAGAAACTTAATTCCCTTGTTAAACCGATTGTGTTTGTTCAATCACTTATTTCGATAAGACCAAAATAAATATCATAATTAACTTTATTTCTCTCATTAGGCTATAATTATTCACACAGTAACTTGGACCTTTCCCTTTAGACAAGATAAACACTAGGTTAGTTAACTAGTTTTTCTTGCCAAGGCATTCGATTAGACTTGAATAACCGAATCCTCCAATTAGATAAGTCTAACTAAGATCAGAATTAACATTGTTTCTCTTATCCGGAATCAAATTGGACTAAACAAATGATCCCGTATTTTGTTAAGCCATAAACAATATATACAAACCAAAATAAATTGATTTGCACAATTATTTTCTTAACCGGAAGCAATTGAAACAAACATAGACATCATAGCACCGCAATTGCACCGAATTTCGTTAAGCAAAAACACTTGATACTCAACAATAAAGAAGATACCAAACAATAAGCCAAATAAATTGACACCGTTTTTCTTAACCGGAAATAATTGAATCATACACACACATCCATACACATATCAATTGTACTGAAATTTTGTTAAGCAAAATAAAAATATATGCAAAATAAACATGTTTTTCTTAAACAGTAAAACGATTAACTAACAAATTTGTTACCTAAAATTTCGCAGCCTCTTCTTCCAAGAAAGGAAAGATACTACCTCCGTCCCACTATTAGTTGACCTAGGAGTAAAATTTAGAAATGATTTATCTCTCAAACTATACTACGGATATTCGTAAATTTTATGTCATTGAAAAGCATTTTAAAAGACATACGTAACGAATATAAACATGAGTATCAAATGATACAAAATAAACTATTAATGAGACAAAATCTAAAAACAAATAGGTCAACTAATAATGGGACAGAGGGAGTATATCATTAAGTGCAAGTTCAAATAAGAACTCTCCCCCAGTATGTTTCCATCCTCTCACAAGAACAAAAGAACAACAACAAAAACAACCTTTACCAGAGAAAGGTTGAAACGGTTTTAACTAATGCGTGCCAATATCAAAAGTTGAAAACCCGAAACACATATGTTATGCTAAACACAACTCATGTAAACATAAATTGATTCAACATATTGTGACTTTTCACATATGAGTTTCTATCAGAACACCTTATGATCCTTTGATAAAGCCTACCAGCATAGGATAGAACTTAATCCCGCTAAATCAAAAAGCCACACAAACCATAAGGGTCACATCATATGAGATCGAATATTAAGGTTAATGAAAACCGAAATCAGACATCCCATAAACCAAATACACATAACAAAAATATAAACATTCATTCACATGCTATATAATCGGTAACTATCACAAGAAAAAATATAAATGAATAATTTTATTCATTAATAATGATAGTTTTATTCAAAAAGTCCTTTCACAAGTATTAGTACATTGAGTACCCTAATTTTAAGTAAGAATTTAATCTTATTTTTGCTTTTCATGCCTTTTCAGAGAGTTCCTTTAGAAGGTTCTCAGCTTCTGTTAGATTCCTTTTACAGTAGTATAACCCACTGTTAAATTCTGCATAATCTTCAGGCCATCTATAATTAGCAATAGATTGTTCATACCCAGTAATTCCCATTTTGGCAGCAACAATATCATCTTTGAGTAAATCTCTTCTCCCAATGAGTTCCATTGTTCCTTTGAACATACATGAAGCAAATATTTTTGAGAGAGTTGTCTTGATGGGAAAAGAACAATATTCGGAGCAAAGTGCATATTTCCATTTCTCAAATTATGTGGAGCTTGACTCGAGAATTCGTTTAATCCTTTCCACACAAGTTAATTACGTCTGAAATTTCTTATGTTAAATCTTTCTCACGCTCTATATAAGGAGAGAGCATTATACAATATCACATGGTTATTTTTGTGAAAGCTTGATATTGTAAGAAGAATGAACAGGACCGAACATATATATATATATATATATATTTCGAAAGAGGTTTAAGGAAACCTTCAAAATTTGGAAGTATTATACAAACAAGGAAAGTTTTTGTTTGATAACTAAGAATCAAAACCCATCCTATGTATGTGATCATGAATTATTATTTTTTTAATTTTTTTAAAATCGCATGTTAATAAGATTTGTATAATCAAAGATTCCTGATTGACTTCCTTTTTCCTTTTCGACTTTGCAGTAAATTGTCGAAAGATACATGTGAATCAATATCATTGGATGTTTTTAAATCCTCTTTGAGTATAATAATAAGACGTTCATAGTCATCTTTATCTAAGATTACAACATGATTGTTTTTCTTAGCATTTTCTTTATATGATCTCTTTTTCACTTCAGACTTGGCATCTACTTGTAGGTGGATTTAGGATGAAGATCTTTCATCTCTTGCAACATTGCATTTTTCCAAGATGAAACATCAGATCTCATATTCATGTTGACAAAGGTATTAACCTTTTTTTTTTATCATTGTTCCTTTTAGAAATCCTCCTTATAGGATATGAATGCGAATTATTAGAATAATTCTTTTGTCTCAAAATAGGACAATGTTATCTCTTGCAACATTGCATTTTTCCAAGCTGAAACATCAGATCTCATATTCATTTTGACAAAGGTATTAACCCTTTTTTTTTTATCATTGTTCCTTTTAGAAATCCTCCTTGTAGGATATGAATGCGAATTATTAGAATAATTCTTTTGTCTCAAAATAGGACAATGTTGATATGAGATCTTTTTAGAGGTAAATTTACTCAATTCTTTTGAAACAAAAGATAGAACATTCTGCATCTTTTGAATTTTACAACTCCTTTGCATGTGACCTTTATTTCCAAAATAATAACAATGCTTACTAAAAGGAGTGTATTTTTTAGGATTATACCTTTGTGAGATGTTTTTCCCTTATGTCGATCTTCGATATGAGACTTTGCATGATTGCATATGGAACTATTTTCTTTTACAGTCTCACTTGAGCTCTTTGGGGGATCATGAATGTCAGTTGGTTTAGGTAGATCCTCTGGCGTGGAAGGACATACATCCTTTACAAATTTTATTTCTTTGTTGGTCGAGGAAGTATTGATTCCCTGATATCCCAAGCCACGCATATCACCATGACTTTTTCCTGTTTCCAACAAAGAAGACAAGTTGGTTGTGCTATCATTGAGCCTTTTTAGTTTTGCAACTTCTTTTTCCAATCACTTAACTTTGTCAAGAGCGTTGACAAGGTCAAATTTAAGAAGGTTTTCTTTGGAAGAAACAACCTCCTCTTTTTCTCCACACATTAACTGTTGAGAATTAATCTTTGCTTCAGTTTCAACAAGTTTCTTATTCAACATATAATTTTTTTCTGTAGAGATTCTCATAATCGAGAGTTTTTTAGTTTAGGATTTCTCTGCAGTCCTTCAGAAGATATCGAGCATTTTAATTGTAACAAACCTACTTTCCATATAACCTCGGTCGATGATTAAATAGAAAGTATGTCGTAAATTTCTTGGAAAGGGGTATATAACCCACAGAAAACTAGGAACACAGTTCCATTATATTGAATATGCAGAAGGGATTTTCATTTCTTAGCAAAAATAACAATGTTATGGTGTTCTTGACTTCAACAATATAATCCATTCTTAAATAACGTCGAACTAATAAAAGAAAATAATACTCCCTCCGTCCAAGTTTACTTGCCTAAATTGAGTTTTTTTTAGCAAATTTGTACCAAAAAATTTCTATATTTCCCACTAAAATTTTTTAATTATCAAGAAATAAACAAAAACTAGGATGTCAAAATTTGTATATGAAGCAAATAATTTGGAAGATTGATGGCGTGTGAGGAAGTAATTTGAATTTCTTTCCTGTTTTTGTAAAATCCAATTTAGGCAAGTAAACTTGGACCCAAAAGAAAGTATCCCCACTTCCTCACAACTAAATAACGAAAAGTAAATAAAAGAAATAGTGTAGATGTCCACCCTCAGTTAGATATCTTCAGAATATCCACCGAAACTGGAATCAATCAAACTTTTTCACGGTCCATACTAACACCTGAAAATAATCAACGAGATTTAAACTCCAAGCAAGTTCTCTTGAACACCGAGTCGAAGAAAAATATAAAAGAAATAAACATATAACTAAAATTCTAGGCATACTTAATGCTACCCTACAACTATGAAAGGAAACTACATCCACTACATCATCTAATCAAGTTGACAAATAAACAACAATTAAAGAACACTTAAGTGACATCTCTATTAATAACACGCACTAATATTTTCCAGAACCCCAGTCCATCTCTATGAATTTCAACCCATTGTCCATCACTGTGTATGCCAGACGCATCACTTTTATGGAGGATGGAAATCACTTTGTTATAGCACTGCTCGGTCGAACTCGCAAGCGTTGCTATCTCAACCTTGTTTGTCAATGTTAGTGATCAAAACTATAAGTCTTGATTTCTAGGCCACTTAAAGTAATGTCTCAGACTAGGATAGATTGTGTAGTTGAGCATTAGACGTCATGGCGGTCATTAATTGAAGACGAAGAACTACTAAGGAGAGCTTGTGGAACTTCATCAACAAAAGATGTGTGGAGACTAAAACTCATCTATCACTTGGAAAGTCTATTTCTACTCTATCTCCTATATTGAGACAAAAGTTGTATTACTATATAGTTTTTGATTATGCACATTTGAGATTTCGAGCTAAGTTTAACTCGCTTACATATTTCTCGAAATATGTGTTCGTAAGCTTTCGCTTCAACCAAGTTCATCTTATATTCTTGAGGAAAGTCTAAAGATGATCATGTGAAAATCGCCGAGTAACATCTTACATGGTTTGTGTGATACAATCATTTGGTGTAGACTTGGAATGTTTCGTTATGATTATTTCAATAACTTGAAAATTGCTTTGATGCTAATAGTGTGTGAAAACGACTATTGTCATCCTCTAAGAAAGTTTCAATGATTGAAATAAGAGTTTAGAACACTTAACCAACATTGGATTATAAACTTGTTGTGCACTCATAATATATGTGATCCATTTCCGGGAACCATAGTGTGCATACCCGTATGCTTACCTGTTGGTTTGAGAAGTCCGGGAACCTAAGTGTGCGTACCCGTACGCATACTGACGTAGGTTTGTGACCGAAAATTTATGCTGGGTTTTGAGGTATGCGTACCCGTTCACATACTGGAGAAAACCAAACTTGGTCCGGCTATTTCAAGTATGTGTACCCGTTTCCATACTTGAATGGTTAAAGTTCTAAAATCGGTTGTGACATGAACAAATACGTTTATATAATAAGGAATGCATTCTTTGCAAACCATGGCTATAATGTTCATGAATTGATTCGAGTGAATCAACCTGATTTTGCTTCAATTGTGTTCTTGTATACTTTTATGAGAATATAGCAATTGAACAACTCTTTAACTAGTTTAATCTGAGTCATTTGAACTAGTTATGGTTAAGATGAATAAGGTTGATATGAGAGTGTTCATATAGCTAACCTCAGTTAACTACTGTTGAGACAACATGGTGTACACGTTTAAGTACGGTAACATAAACCTAAATGAGGGTACATTTCATTTGTGTATAACAAGCTAAGTTTGATCTAACGGTTAAAAGATATTAGCTTGGGTTTAATCAGGTTTTCATCTAACAATGAATATTGAATGCTTTGTTACCAAGGTAACTAAGATTGCAACTGAAAGGAGAACTCTAGCAAATGGAAAACCTAATCCCCACACATCTTGTGTGATACTAGTTGCGACTAGAGTCGATTCTCCTTTAACCTTAGGTTTTTCACGAAACCATGTAGGTTAACGACTTAAAGACTTCATTGGGATTGTGATGCCATACCCAACTATTTTCTCTGTAGTTGCGTGTTATGATCTTACTTTTACTATCGTGATTGAGTATTATCTTTCTAAGATTTTCTTGAGATTTATCTCCCCAATAGGTAAGATTAAAAGTAGTCACAAGCATCTTCATCTCATCGTTTGTGATTCCAAAATATCTTGTTTCGCTACCATACGATTAAGATTATTGTGAGGTGATTGATAATACTAGGCTATTCTTCAAGAATATAAGTCTGGTTTATCAATTGGGGATTTTCTAGTTCAAACTCCAGCACTTGAGGAGAAAAATCATTTTCGAGTTTTTGCAGAGTTAGAAATGAGGAAGAAGATAGTTGCGTTTTTGGGGGATAAATTGGTAAAATCGAATAATATTTTAATTAAAAATAGGAAAAATAAAATAAAAATCAGTCGAACATTAATCTTGACAGTCAACAGCGGATCTAGGTACCAACCATTAATTTTTAAAATGTTGGGTACGAAACCAATTTGTTGGACTTTTGATGGGCACCAAACATTAAATAACCCTATTTCGTTTGGAAATCTGTATGGACTAACCCCAATATAATTCTAAGAGAATCAACTAGATAGTCAGACACAATCAACGAAATATATGCAAGAGTTATATCTATGTTACTCAATGTAATCAGCAAATAAAACAGATAGGAATCCGTGAGCCTGATTATTATGAGTGAAAAAGCGGGGGTCTAACAACCTCACCCAATATTTCGATTTGCAATCTGTATGGACTAACTCTAAAATAATTTTAAGAGAATCAACTAGACCGTCAGACTCAATCTTAATAAAAAGGTATATCAAGGAGTTAATATCTCTTTCTCTCGATTTGATCGATACTCAAGCAAATAGAAATCTGCAAGTCTTTATCAAATACAGGAGAAATAAATTTGGATGGTACCAAAGACCAATATCCAAGGATCAATCAATTTCCAATCAACAACCAAAGGTTGGATTTCACAATTGATCGATACAACGTACAACCTGTGATATTTCAATTATATAACAAAACATAATGCAGAATAGAAATAGAAATAACACAGACACCAGAAATTTTGTTAACGAGGAAACCGCAAATGTAGAATAACCTCGGGACCTAGTCCAGATTGAACACCACACTGTAATAAGGGCTTTTATAGGGTAAATTTGTTATATCCTTCTTCTTTTTTTAATGATAATTAGAGAAAATAAATTTAGGGTTAGTCAAAAGATGACTTTGACAATTAACATTCGGTCTACATACCCACATTTAATATTTTAAATGTTGGATGCCAACCATTAAATTGCCTTTTAATGTTTATTATTTTTACACATGAAAGACTCCATAAATGAAGGGTTTCATGTAAGATTTTCATGACACCTAATTGGAGATGCTCTAATTATGGGTGAGTAACGGGTGGAACCTGTGGATTTGGTGCCACCCAAATCCAACCCATCAAAAAGGCGGGTGCAAGATTTGTGTCCACACCCACATCTATCATCCACGGGTTTAATATTTACGGATTGTAAAATCCATGAATTTTATTTCTTCTATAAAAATTTGTAAAATAAGTTAGAAAACAACACATTAACACCTATATAATTTACAAAAATGAAAACTAGGCCGGAAAAAACGGCTTTCATTTCTTTTAAAAATAAATCAATCTTAAATCTTCAAGTTGAAACGATATTGTGTTGGTTTCTAATTACGAATTGTTTGCAAGAGAAATAATTAGATTAAAAAATAAAACATTAATATTTATATAATTTAAAAAATATAAAAAATATCCCTACAGATTTGCTACATTTTCCCATTTACCCAGAACCTAGTGGGTGTGGCTGTCCAATGGGTTATTAGACTCGCACCCACATCCAACCGAATATTTGATAACCAGAGTTTGGGTTGGGTGCATATTTCTCCCTTTGGGTGTCCAAAAAAATGCTTAATGCAGTAAAACTTCGATAAATTAATAATCTTGGGACCGCTAAATTCTATCAATTTAGTGAAATATTAATTTATTATTAATAAGTTATTATTATATCTAAACATACCAAATTTAACTTAAATTTCTAAAATAAGTGTGAAGTATCAAATATCTAGAGGTTTTATTTTCAATTCAAATAATTTTCTAATTATTTTATGGCATATTATGTGTATAAGTGTATATGCTTTAACGTTTAAATTAAATTAAGAAAAAGAAAATAAAATAAAATCATTTCGGAACTTTTCAATGGAGTACAAAAATTAAAGATGAAATCCGATGTATGCTAAATGTGAACAAAAACAAATAACCTTAGACGCCTATTTTAATAAGTACCATAATATAATGTTATCACACTGATTATTAATTAATATATATTATTTGGGTCCTATTAGAAACTTAAATTTTTTATTATCTTATAAATTTAGCAAGGTTATTAATTCAGCACACTGGTTCAAATCCGGATAAACGATATTATTTTAGCGAAAATATTAATTTGTTCTACTTTAATATAAAAAACAGAATGTTCTTGTTCATGATGTCAAACAAGATTATTACCTTTTCAAAATTCAAAAAAGTGAAAAAACATAAGAGTTAAAAGCAGAATTCAGAAAGAGACTAGTCTGTGGAAAGAAAACAAGTCCACAATCAGAATGCGTGGCAGAATCTTGACCATGGGAGGAGAGAATTCTTTTATCATAATCATCAAATAATGTCTTTGTTCCCTAAAAGGTTTGCAAAATGTGCATTGTAGGCATAACGATGGCTTCAGAAAACATAATGATATCATCCTTTTGCTGTGTACAGTAAAAGAAGATGATGATCCAAGTACCACTATTCATGATAGAGATCTATCAAATGGTCTCAAGTTAGTTGAGGTTTTGCCATAATTCTAATGGTACGGGCTCATAATCAATCTATCAACTCAAATACATATTTAATGGTCAAGTGGTTTGAGGGTTGAAACCAGAGCTGTAGAGTTCGCTCAAGAATCTAAATGCAAAAAAAAAAAAAATTGATGACATTAAAGTCCTGAAAAGATCTTAATTTGATGTGATTTAACATAGTATATATATATATTTTTTTTTTTTGCTATATACCGGAAATAACCCGTGCCGTAATGGCACGGCATGAGAAGGTATAATTTGTTATCATAATTATTGCAATAATTACCACACATCATCATAAGACCAATTCGACTCATGGGAACTTGTCGTTATGAATACTTTAGATAATTTTCATCCAAATAATTATAAATTTGATTAAACCTCCAACCGACTAAAATGATATTTTTTGATAAATAAATCATGTAAATTCTATTATTTTGGCATTAGATAATTCTTTTTTAGGATCCCCGGCGATTTGAGGTCTTTGACCATACCATTATGTTGATTCCTCATCTTGTGAGCAGTAAATGTAATCAATCCTCCGATAAATTCTTCCTCGATTGCTTAGATTATCATCTTGTGTTCAACTTCCATATCAATTTCTTTGGGACAATGTCGTGCATGGTATCTCCATGTGTAAGAATGTACAATTGATTAGAAGGCATGACTAATATTTTATTCTTTGAAAAAAAAAATAGTTTGATATGGATCGAAATAACTATATACTCACATTTTCTTCAATCATTAGTAAATCCAGAGTAGTGACTTTGTTGGTCGCCATGAAATCGATCTCTTCCCATTTTCTTGCAACACAAAATCTGAGTACTGCATGTTTGTTTTCATCGCAATGATCATGCATTCTCGAAAAGGAAGCAAACACGTTTTGGGCAACGTGTTTTGTATGGCTGCAGAAATTTCACCAAAAAAATAAGTTGGGAATGAGTGAATGTGTATGGTTTAAAAATACACTCGCTATCTATACACCATTCATTGATAATTGTAATTAGTGACATATTGAATGTTTTTGATGGCGATGGTAGAGCATGGTGCGGTGGTGCAGCTTTCTGATCATAAAGGAGCAGCCGTTGCATGCAGCATGCATACGTTAGAGCATGAACGGTTTTAACTTATTTATGGGTAAGAAATCTTTTAATCGTGGGAGTATAATGGGGGGTAAATAGAGGATCCAAAGCAATGGAAATAATTAGAATTAAAAGAGGAGATTTGTTTGTGGTCAAATTAAAAAAGGGAAAAGGTGAGCTATATACCTTACATACTTGGTGCATGGCCAAAATTTTATCCAAATTATGATGGAATAAATTTTAGCCCCAATTATAATGGCCAAAATTTTGTAACGTTTCCTTTTGAGACTCATGTACTGGAAAAAATGCATGGAAGTTTTGAATAACCACTTCATTCATTTGTAAGTTTTACTCTTGTAAGTGTGTAAATGGCATGGAAACTCATAAGTTTCATTCTTTTTTTTTTCTTGGAATCAATTGAAATACTCAGATTGGTATTTATCTTTTCTTTTTTTGGAGTTTAGCTTTTTTTGTTTGTGCTGTTCTATTTTTCAATTGCATGATCATTTTTTTTTTTTTTTTGATAGTTTTATGACTTTATCTGGGCCGTTCATCATACTCTCACTTAGATAGGATTTTTATAGTCAGCTTTGTTATCCATCTTGGAACCAATTGATATACATCAGATTGTTTTTTTTTTTTTTAGCTTGTTTTTGTTTGTGATTTGATCAAATTATTTATGCCATTAAAAATCTGAAGCAAAGATAGCCTATGATTAAGAATGCTCAAATGTTCCCAAGAATGCTAAAATTGATATGGATGGAAACAGGGTTCATCTTTTGATTATTTAAATATCTCATTTGAAAATAAATTTATTATGGATGCTAGAAAATGATTCCAAAGTTCTTTGTGCTTTGGGTTTTACATCGTAACTCATTTTATTTTTTTGGTCATGGACATTTAACTAATCGTAATACCTTTAACTAATCTATTACTAAAATTAAAATCAAACTATGACGTAAGATTAAATTTTTGGTGAGTCATTTTTTGGATTAAAGAACGATCATTATTTGTGTTTTTGGATCTTTTCCTTTACAGAATGAGTATAAAGAATAATTATTTGTGTTTTGCAGGTTGTTAAAGGATGTCTAATTTGTTTTTTTAAAGATATGGGTCAAATATTTATTTTTATTTTTTTAGTTTTCTATGGTTGAAACATGGTTGTAAGATTTATTTTCTTAATGGCGCATTTATCTTCTCAGTTGATTAAGAGGGTTATTAAAATCTTCATAAAGGAAGGAGGTTACAAACACCACAACCGCTAGATGTCTTTTGATAAGATGAGACTGGGATGGTTGGATCACTTGTTACATAGTGTTGGCAAGGCTTCTGCTACAAGTCATGCCAACATTGTTCTTCTATGAAAGAGCAACATTAAGAGTATCCAAATTTTGAAGTCTATGGATAATTTCAAGACTAATTAAAATAAAAGTAATTGGATTGATTCTTGAAACACTGTCTTCTACTTCACTTCTTAAAGTTTCATGATAACTGAGGTTAAATCTTCCGTTGACCGTCTGATGGTATAGTAACTTAAATCTGACCAGAATTTCCATGGATTCAGCCTGTATTTCTATATTGGTATGCTAAATTTCTTTGGCCCAATGGAGAGATAAGTTTGTTCCTCTTGTTGCTCCCCAATCTCCAGAGTGGTCTGGGTGTCCTCTGGTACCAATGGGGTTTCCTACGAGATCCAAAATAGTTAGTGCGGAGAAATATATCATACTTTTAGGATCTTGTAGCGTGCATATCTTTATGATAAGTCCATAATCTATTCTAGTATTCTGGTTTAAATCATAAGGAGCAGTGTTGTTTTCCTCTGTTTCAAGATCTCCAGTATTCAGAGAGAATGTATTCATAATATGTGCTGGTATTTTGTGGATTCTGTTATATTACATAAAATCTTCCTGACGCAGTTAAAGGTTTGTCTGGCATTTGGTTAAATGTGGTTGAAAACCAGATCATACCTAGCCTTCTAGATGAACTATCATGTGGTAGCATAGATGTTATTGTTTTCTTTGTCATCTTCAGGAAGATACCATGAGCTGAACCATTCCATGAAGTTTGTTGTGTTATCAACCTAATCATGGGAGGGCCCAATGATTTGATGCCATGTAGAGGTGGAAGCAGGACAATTTAGGAACATGTGTGACATAGTTTCCTCCCCACTTTTGTATATTTGGAATAAATGATCTATGTAGTGCAGAATGCTAGCATTTTTAGCATTAGTGGGTAGGATTTCATAAGCACACTTCCAAATAAAGATCCTAATAACTGGAGCAATGTCCATATTCCAGATAGCTCCCCAATTTCTTGTTAAAGTATCATTTTTGTATATGTTGTCTATCTTGTACTTCTAGAGGGCCTTGACAGAGAACTTTCCAGAGTCATTTATGGTCCATTGGATCTTGTCTTCCTCCCCATGATGAGTATCAAGATCTAGGATAACCCGAGATATATTGGGATTGAAAATTTGTTGAACCAGAGCATTATTCCGGTTCCCATTTGGTTGAAGAAGGTTTTCAACTATCTCATTGGATTGGGAGCAGTCAGTAGGTTTGTTGAGTCTAGTTGTGATATTTGGGATCCATATATCTTCCCAAATTTTGATTTTCCTCCCATTGCCAATTCTCCAAACACAGTGTTGTTGTATGTTATTGATGCCTTCTAGAATTCCTTTCCATATCCAAGAGTCTTTGTCTTTAGGTTTGATATCCGTGTTTAGCACATTTCTACCAATATGATATTTTGCATCAATTAGTTCAAACCAGAGAGAGTGTTTATCTTGTTCTAGTCTCCAGCCAATTTTTGTAATCATAAAGTTGTTGAAGAGTTCCATGTTCATGAATCATATGCCTCCTAGTTCTTTGGGTTTGCAGACTACAGTCCAGGATTTTTGATAATAACCTTTGGGGGTTTTCCAGACGTTTCCCCCAGAAGAAATCTCTTTGAAGTTTGTTGAGGTCCCGATAAGTTTGTTTTGGGATCCTGAATCAGTTCATTTGATAAATGCTAGATGTTGAAGTGACAGTTTTGATGAGAACTTCCCTCCCAACAAGGTTTAGTGGGATATTTTTCCAACTGGATAGTCTTAATTTTATCTTGTCAATGCTAGGATTTAAAGATTTGATTTTTCTTCTATGAGTAAACAGAGGGGTACCTAAGTACGTATCATCCAGTTGGAGCACTTGCACACCCATAATGTTGTTGATAGTAGGGATAAGGATTGGGTTAGTGTTTTTGCTGGGGAAAAAACTCCAGATTTGTTGAAGTTGATAAGTTGAGCTGAGGTTTCACCAAAAATATTTAAGATATCCATAATGTTTTGTGCTTAAATCTTGTTGGATTTGCAGAAGACCATACAATCATCAGCAAACAGAAGATGGTTGATGGAAGGAACAACCTTGCATATCTTGATTCCACTTATAAGACCCATCTCCTTAGCATGGATTAGAATTCTATAAAGAGATTCTATGCAGAAAAGAAATAGATAGGGGGATAAGGGATCACCTTGTCTTAGACCCCTATAAGGATTGAAGAAGATATATGGAGAACTATTAATAAGGACAACAAAGGTAGTGGTTGAAATGCACTGCATAATTTTTTACATCATTGATCATTGAAATCAATTTTCTTCATAATGGTGGTTAGAAAGTTCCAATCCACTATGTCAAAAGATTTTTCCATGTCAATTTTTATACTCATACTTCCATTTTAACCTTTAATTCCTCTCTTGGATCTCATAGTGTGGATAATTTCATGAGCAATGGCTATGTTATCAGAAATTTATCTTCCAGGTTGAAAGCAGATTGGTAAGGGGATATGATCTTGTTGAGGTCAGGTTTCATTCTCTGAGCTAAGACTTTGGATATGATTTATATGTTGTGTTGCAAAGACTGATAGGTCTAAAATGACTTGGGGAAGTTGGGTTGTCAACTTTAGGAATGAGAGAAATGAAGGTGGAATTCATCTCTTTGAGCATGTGACCATAGGTGAAGAAGTGTTGGACCATTTTGATAATGTCATTTCCCAGAAGATCCCATTTTGCTTGGAAGAATTTAGGAGGGAAGCCATCAGGTCCTGGAGCTTTATCTCTAGCCATGCTGAACAGAATGGACTTAACTTCATTGTAATTTGGGGTTCTATTTAGCATAATGTTGTCATTTGTGGTTATAATAGTGGGTATGAGGTTGATGATTTCTGGTTTTATATTGGTGGTTTCAACTGTAGTCATATTTTAGAAATGTTGTGTGAATCAGTTTTTTACTTCTTGGTAGTCTGTTATCTAGCCACCTTTGTTATCTTGGATTGTATCAATTTTTTTTCTCCTAGTTCTACTTTTTGTTGCTCTATGAAAGTAGCTAGTGTTCTAATCTCCTATTTTTATAAGTTGATCCCTACTTTTAGTCTTCCAAAACTTCCATTCAATGTCCTGCCAGTCCTTGAGATTATTCATAGCTACTGCAAGTGCCTGACTTCTTTCTAGTATGAAATAGTTGTTGTGTATCCAATGAAGATATTGATTGCATTCTTGTATGTTGGTTTTGATATTGCCATAGACCCCCTTATTCCAAACACTGATGTCTTTTAGTATTTTGGCAATGATGAAAGCACTGGATCCAGAAAGATTTTTACTCCATCACTCATCTATGATTTTCTTACAGTCCTCATGTTCCAACCAAAGACCAAAGAATTAAAAAGGAATTCTACCAATTTTCCAGTTGGCATTTGAGTTAATAAGAATGGGATGGTGGTCAGACCTAATAGACAGCATATTAGAGATGGTAGTATTTGGATATAGGAGAAGCCAACTTTCAGTTGATAGTCCTCTATCTAATATTTGTTCAGTGAGAGCATGGACACTTCTTTTGTTTTACCAAGTAAAATGGCAACCAGTAGAGCCAAGATCAACCAGATCAATATCCAGGATTTTGTTGTGAAATATAGCAGCTTCATTAGCATCAATGGGTTGGACACTAAACTTTTTAGTGTCATGCAGGATGAAATTGAAGTCACCAATAACCAACCAAGGTAGTTGGTTGGTGGCTGCAGTTTTATCCAACATTTTCCAAGACTCAGTTTTACTAGTAGTAGCATAAGGACTACCATAATAGCCAGTGAGAAACCAAGGGGGGCCATTTGCAGGCCTGACTATAGCATTGATATGATTTAATAAAAAATCAGTTATTTTAATATCAAGATTAATTTTCCATATCAAAGCTAATCCACCAGCAGTGCCACTTGTCCCCCCTGGGTTAACAAACCAGTAGTTGATGACATTAACCTCAAGCATAATTTTCTTAAGGTTTTCTTGTTTTTGCTTTGTTTCATATAGAAAGATAATATCATTATTTAGTTTATTCAACATATCATTGAGGTACTTCTTAGTATCCCTAGTTCCTAAACCTTGACAATTTCATGCCAAAGTAGTAAAGAATTGCCAGAAGTAGGACACTGTAGGATACTTGGAGGTAGGTCTTCTAGTGATACTATCATAAAAGTACTGATAAGCAGTTGAGAAACTAATCTGATTTTCAAAAAGAGTAAGAATATAAACTGAGGGTAAGTAGAGTAGTGTGCCATTCTTTAAGATAAAGAGCTTCCAAAATCACCATTAGCCAACAAGAGAGTATTAGTGCCTAGCTTCTCTATGAAAGTTTCATCCCGATCCTTGAATCTTTTGAGGTTATTAGTGTCAGTGCAGTTGAAAGTCCTGTCATCATCATTTGAAATAGGCTTCTTTCTTTTGGTATCGATCATGGTAAGCATCAAAGTATTAGCATCTTCATTCTCAAAGTCATGGGCTTTCTTCTTTTCCTTCCAGACCTCCTTTTTTTTTCTAAGCAATTTTAGCCTCCATTCTAGTCTTAATTTGGGCAAGGGTGGGGAGAGTGTTGAATGGTAAAGCTTTTGGAGGTGGAGAAATAGGAAAGATAACATCAACAACAACAATTGGAAAATGAGTGTTGTATGAGGTCTCATTGTTTTTTGCTCTTGCAGCAGCTTCCATCTTTGGAAGTTTTTTCTTGTAGGTTCCCACAACTTTCTTGGTCAAATCAAACCTTTTGTTTCTAATTTGACAAGCTAGAACATCTGGATGAGGAGTATTAGGATCTTCATTAGATTCTGATTGAGTTCCAAAGGTAACTGGATTGTTTGAGGTTGAAACAATGTTTGCTATGACTTTTTCTAGTTCCAGCCTCTTAGCATTTTTCATTCTATCTTCAAAATCATCTGCAGAGTCTACATCAGAATATGGTCTTTCGATGACATCCTCCCATCTTAAACAATTTTTTGTTGTTGGGTTCTTGGTGGAGGGACTGGTTGTGGGGTTAGGAGATGAGAGCATTGTGGGTGAGTGTGATTTGGTGGGATAGGGCACAGAGGGTTTGGGTGATCAAGGATTCTGCAAACTTTGCATAGTTTTATTTCATTCAGAGCATATGCAAATTCTAACCAGTGAGAGAGAGTAGGGGTTTCAAAAGCTTCAGTGGTCTAGTGACATTGATTGTAAGCTTTACTTCCAAGTTTGTTTTTCATATCTATCTTTTCCATAAGTTTTTTTTTTGCATCTTGGAAGACTCCAACTAGCTTCACAATGCCTATGATATCAGGAATTATGTATGTTGGTATTCTTTTGATGAGTAACCATATCATGACCTTTGAAAAAATTTCTTCATCAATCAGATCCGGTCCCCCAACAGGGACACCCACCAAAACCATAAGTTTGTCAAAAACTCCTCTAGTGCCTCCTTTTCTCAAAGTGGAGTAATCTTCTTCATGAATAAGCCTGAGAGTATATAAATTTCTTCTTTTGTTCCATACATCCACTTCAACTCTACTCTAAATTTCACAATTAGTATTGATAAAGCTGTTAACTCTAGTGGTTTGGAAACAAATATTGCTATAAAGTTTTCCAAAAAAACACCATTTCCAGTCTAGTGGTTGTTTGGTTTTGACATTGTCAGGGTTAAGAAAGACTTTTGGGAATATATCCTCAGGAATTGTGAGAGATGTATTAGTTTTTTTTACCAAATTATCAATAGTGGGAGGAGTGGGGTTGGATGAGGAAGCCATGGGAGTGTAGTGAAAGATGTTGAATAAGCAGTAGAGAAGAGAGTATTGTTCACTGATGAAGTAATGGTGAATAACAGGATGGCCAAGAGGGAGGGAAAAGATGCAGGCTTTAATTTGAAAATGATTCACGAGAATATATTGTCGTTTGTTGTTGCTATCACCTTTTGTAGTACTGAGGATAATAGTGTACCATAATATGTAATATTTGAATGGATATAGAAACAAGTTCACAAGGGGTGTGGTGTTGAAACGGTAGTCTTGTCTTTTGGTGGCTGGTTGGAGGAGAGCTTTAATCACATGTGTTGATGTTGACTTGTGCTTGGGGAGAGGCTTGATGGCTAATGCTTCTTTGGAGACAGCCATGTGAAAATAGATATTGTGAGTACTAAAAGACAAGTTATGGTTTGTACCTAGTTTTGGTGGACAATTGTTGTGAAGCTGCTGAGTTTTATGTTGACCAAGGATACACACCATAGTGGCATAGTTAAATTATTATTTTTAGGCTTATATGACCGATAATTCCGGTAACCGAAACCCATAATAACCTTTACAAGATTCACAACTGGATTCAGGTATGGGTTCGGGTTAAACCCATAACCAGAAAATATGAATCCTATATTCGATTGCGTAAAGTAGTTACTCTTGCAAAATGTTTGAAACCATTCTGCATGAGCCAATTGAGATGGTTCATGGGAATATAGGGGTATTATATATCCAATAGACTTGACTGAGCAAGTTTGCGCCTGATTGTGTTGTCTAGGATAGAGAACCGAAATAAGGTAATGTGGGATATGTTTTATCAATGGTTGTGATGAGGAGTCTGTTACTCTTATAAACAATATATTATTCAGAGTGGTGAGAAAACTTTTCATTTTCTCATTTATTTCCTTTAGAACAAAGACCCAGAAATAAACAGTTTCCATCCTCAGAGAGAAGAAGAAGATATGTCTCGAGTGTTTTATAGTGAGGGAGATATCGTAGAGGAGACTCTTGAGTAACTGGAGGAGCATACTTTGTATTGGTACAATACCAATATCCCCATTACTAGTTTGCCATATGGGATTGCCTTCCCAAATGGAAGAAAGGCAATTAACTATAATCGAAATTTCAACTGGCACTGGTAAAATTTGCGCCACAATCTTAGGGTAAAGATGGAGAAGATATTTGATCAAGTCCCTCCAGGGCAAGGGCAGGTTGTGAAAAGACCAAGATTTAATCTCCCTTATCCAAATATGGTAATTTTATTGATTGTATAAGTTCATGCATGTCAAAGTATCGAGATTATTTCCATTGTATGATGTACTTAGAAGAATTTTCTCCAAGTGCATGCTGAGAGAGCGACCATGCCAGATTGTAGCCAAGGGAGGGTTAATGGAGCGGGTGAAAATGGTAGTAGAAATAATGGGGGAAGAGTTGTATTTCGCAACAACGTGCATGAGGTTGGTAGTGAAAGTGGTTCTCAGGTTGAGGATGAGACAATTCCTACTTATGATGGAAAATCTAATGAAGAACCCTCCCCAACTGCAGTTGTAGATCCTGGGTGGAGTGTGAATGATGGTTGGGTTGTGTATGCTTCACATCCAATACATGGTCAATTTGTGGTGAATGAAGGTATGGTGCTTATTGGGGATCGATACTTGGTATGTGGAGGAGTTCGTCAAGGTTTTTTTGATGATGTGATGCCTGAACCTGTCAGAGTTTCAATTCGCAGGAATGGAGCAATTCCAATACCCCCCCCCCCCACAAGCTGTGGTATTTTCTCATCTCGATATGTTGTACCCTATAGTTGGATGGATTGCTGCTGAAGTTGCTTCCCTTGCAAATGCCGGTTTTGGTGAAGTTAATCCTCCTCATATGGGACTAAATCCAGAGCTAGTACCACAAGCATCAATAATGGGACCTGCAAGAGCTCCAGCTGAAGTTGCACCTGCAAGAGTACCTAAAAGATCATAGGAGAGGCCGAGACTATCCTCATATACATCCAAATGGAAGATATGCAGAGAGAACTAGCCAAAGGATGCACAGTGGTGATTCTATCTGATCTAATTCTATTTAGGCAGGTAAGATTAAAATTTATATGATGAGGGATGTGATGACTTTTAATCTTGCACTGACAAATTTTGTTATGCTTGATGATTTTTGAAGGGAAGATGACATTACTTACTTTTCTTTGTTTGATTTTTTGGGTGTTTATATTATAATACACAAGTAGAAGATATTGGAATGGGAACTTATTTTGAATATGATATTGAAATTGACATGCTTGTGTATGCTAAATATTTTGGGTAAGTTAAAAATATTTTGTATGCTGAGGTCTATTAGATCATGATTATCACTGAGAAAGAGATAAAGAATGCAATTGAGACCTCTTAGGCTAACTAGTTTGTCATTGGAACTAAGACTTTTGATAGTATTGCAGGGGGTAGAGTAAGAAATAAGAATCAGAATGCATGAATCATTAGGGAGAGTTACCTGGTCAATCCATGAAAGACTTACCCACCAATACGCAAATTAGAGCAGATGGTTTTGCTTAGCCCGATTAGGAGGGGAAGAATTTAATTTTGATTTTGGTTTGATGGATAGTAGATTTGGGTTTATCTTGATTGGATAGGGATTGAGGGAGAAAGTCCATTCAATTAGTAACTGGTTGTAGGAGACCCATATTGAACTTTCAAGGAACAAAGAGCTTGTTTAAGGATTGTTGATTTTTCAGAGATGTTTTCCTGACAAGGATACAAAGGTGGATCACTTACTCCTGATAAGAAGGAGTTCCTTGCCAAAGATTGAGAGCTTAAAGGATGCTTTTCTTGAGTTTTCCAACCTCCATTCTGATTTGGAGTAGGTTTGCTGAGACAATTGCAATTACATAAATGTTGGTGATCTTTGAAGTTCATGGAGATTCCTAAGAGATAAGAGATTGAGGTTTGATGATTGCAGGTGATTCTAGTAATGATTCTAGCGATTCTTGAGATTTAAAAGATTCAGGTGATTCAGGAGATGCAAATGGATTAAAATTCAAGGTGATTTGCAAAGAAAAACAAACAGATGGGAATTCAGAGAGGGGTTTTTGTGATTTGGTTAGCCTTCATCAGGTGAGTTTGAATGAAATTCGGTGCATCTCCGGCTGAAACTAGCCATTGAGGAGCAAAACGACAGAGTAACGGGAAAAAGAAATGACCGGAGAGAGGAAAAATCAGGTGGATAAGAGAGAGAGAGTCATACGAGGTGAGAGAAGACATTTTTGAGTCCAACTTATATAACTCTGATGATAATATAATACGACATTGACATGTAAACCGATCGACTGTAAACCCACATTTTACCTGAATTTATAAGCATTTGATAATAACATAACAATTTTGTGATATAACACAATAACAGTCTAATTGTGGATGCTCTTAATCAGTAAATTGTTCAGTATACAAACCTGGATGCACAGGGAAAGAAGAAGGAAGAAGCCAAAATTCGGGGGTAAGGCTAAGTCCTATGGGCTAGATTGAGATGCTAGATTGGCCATTAAGTGTTGTAATTCAAAAAAAAAAGTATAGTCTAAAAATTAACACTAGTGCTTGCTAGTTCTCTCTCCAAGCATGTGCTCGCAGTTCAACTAACAGGGAGATTGAAACGATGTATGGTTCAACGCTGAAAAAGTGACTTTATGCTGTATGGTTCAACGCCCAAAAGAATATTCAAGCGCATCAACGCCGAATGGTTCAGCCCCGACTATTTTATCATGTGACAATGATCAACTACTCTTTACACAGTGCTATGAATTTACGGGATGTCATCAATGTGATAAAACAGAAGTACCCCACTTTGAAAGTTGAGAGCTACTGCATGGCTTGTGTAGGCTATGTTTGCATATTTTATTCGTTGGGATGTTGCATAAAGAATAGGTAGGTAAGGTTCAAAATGTGATTGTGCGCATAATTGACCATGCTTCATCCTACACGTGGCAGCTAAAGTGTCCATTTCGTATTCTACATAAAGAATGAGTGAAGCATTAACATGTCTCGGTAACCCAAAACGCATCCTAAGCGTTATTCCATTCGGTGATTGGTTTTTGCGCATAACTGTTCAGCGCTGTTTCATTCAGTGACTATCTGCTAGATTAGCCATCCCATATGACTTAGGAAGTTACCCTAAATGATGTGGACTGCTAGATAAACTGTTAGATTAGAAGACCATAAGACTTAGCCTAATGGATTGCATCCTGACCAATCATATAATCCAAGTATCTGCAATCATACTTCCGTTTAACTTCAGGAAATATGTATATATGCATCATAACAACATTTTAGTGTTGGTTAGACTAAATAAATACTGTATATACCGAGAGCCAGAGCTTCCCATGATCTAGTATCCACTTCCGTGCTCTTGCACATGCATTGTGTTGACCACCGTCAGGCCCTTATCCTAACATTCACATACAAATGTAGTTTAAGACCGTGACGTACATGGTGCTATGCCCTTCGACATGAAACCCGAAACCTCCATCTTCATTCTGCAAAATAATTGAAGAAACTTATTATTTAAAGTATATATATCTTTGTTACAGCTGGAATAGTAACTATCCCATTGAACCATGGTATATATCAAATTTTCATACAGTACATATCGAATACTGAACACCTCACCTGATGACAATACATAAACCGGAGACTCTCTCTAATATGTTCTTGTGACGTTAAAATTGTATTAAGAGTTTTCGTGATATGCAGCATGAAAATCTGCTTTCATCAAACGAATTAGTTTTTATTTTATGATCCAACTTGCTACAAAAAAAATGGCTTAACTTACTAGGAGAGGCGTGAAAAACATCTCTTCGCTTTACAATTTCGCTTTACAAATTTACAAGTCCGACTCCGGAACTAAATTGTGGGTACAAAATTTAGTTTTGCATCAATTTTGTCGGTCGGCTTCCCACTACGGCAACAATCATCTAGTCAGATGTTTAATTCTTGTACTCTAGATGATGATGCACAAGCTTGTAGCAGGCTCTTGATTTTTACTAAACTTCCAAAGACACCTTAAGGACATAGAAGTTAAGTCAGAAAAACAAAACGATTCAACTGAAATCGACCTATACAAAACATTACAAACTGTTACACACACTAGTGGAAAATGCCAAAAAAAAAAGTCTGCCAAAAAAACACTTAAAACCTCTAAAAAAGACTGCTTCAGGGAGCCCTAAGATTGTAGTCTTATTTCTCAAAATGTCTGCTTTTGAGATTCTTTGATTTTTTTCAAATTAGGACTTCCTTGAACAACCCATAAATGGCAACTGGTGGAAGCAGACGTTTCATTAATTTATAATACAAAAATAATAATAATTTGGTTCAACTGAATCTTTAGCTGAAATAAAACATGATTGAAAAAAAACAAGAAACTGAAATTGAATTAAACTTATATTCACTAAATTCATTGTACAACCCCAACAAACTACAATTACTCAAGTTCAGAATCTGCAAAAAATTCACTGAACACATGGAGTTTGTAGTTGCAGGAAATCCTACACTACACCCTTGATAAGATCTTACAATGATTAACACATATTTGATGATTAACACAATACTTTATTATTTGATTCTCAGAAATGTTTACAAGTAATGGAAGAAGATCAAGAATAAAACTGTTCTCTTGAATTTTCTCTCTCCTCAAAATTTTCTCACCACTCAAAAAAATACCTCCTTCCCTTCTGAATCTACTGGGTTTCTTTATATAGGGTAATTACATAGTGGATGACAGCTAAGTTTTCCTTTAATTTCGGATTTGGTTCACGATGCTCTCGCGGTAGTTGTAATGCTGATTCTCGCAGGTGTTGTAATCATCGCAGGACAATCACGCTCTTCCCGTGTTTCTTCATTCGTCAGTTATTACGTCATTATTCTGTGACACTCGTGAAGTGTTGTTCATGTCTTTTCTGCGAAGGAGGAAAGATCATGAGAATTAAATCTTTTATAATGCCGCATCGGTTTATCCCTTTGCGCTCTTATGCTTTGACACGTTACTGTATTCTTCGCCAGCTGTTTTCACGTACTTTTTCTTCCATTCAATTTTTGACACGTCCTTTTCAACCGCTGCGATCTAACCGTTCACGTCCTTTCTTTGCATTAATTGCATTCATCTTCTCGAGAACTTTCTTCTTCTATAAATACTTTTTTCATTCTTTTCTTTTCTTCTTTTTACTTTCTTCTTCCTCCTCTCTGCAACTTCTCTGCAATTTTATTGTTCTTCCGTAAATTCCGGATCTGCTATTGTTATAATTTTTCTTTCGATCTTTTACTCCTTCAATCTTCATTCCCATACTAAAAATGGTTGCAGCTAGTCATAAAAATGTTCTTGCCTTTGAGAAGATGCAAAAGAAACTTAAAGATAAAGGTTTCACCTTATCTACTATTCCTAAACAAAGCCCTAAGGCCGAACTCTTTGTTCCATTATTTTCTGATTTTCCATGTAACCGTGATAAAATCATAGTCTCGCTAGGCCAACTTGAGGCTGGTCTTCCCATTCCTCTCTATGATCCTGAAATTCCTTTATTCTATGAAATTATCTCTCACGCGAAGTTCTCGCGGGCGGTGTATTAGTTGAGTGGGGATTGTATCCGCTTAATTCTTGAGTATGCTACTCGCGGTGCTGATAATTAAAGAATATTGTTTCCTTGATGCTCCAAAGAATCCTAAATTTAAAGGTGTCCCAATCGTTCCCGCGAAGTACACTGTGGAGAACTTCTTCGCAAATTACGATATAGTTCCTTGTAAAAAGGATAGCACTCTCTGGGGCGTCTGCTTGCAAAAGAAAGATAACATCGCTGAATATGAAGTTCTTATGTTAGATATTGATTGGCATACGGGTAATAATCAAGGCCCTCGCTATTCCAATTAATGATGACAAATGGTTCATTTTTCCGTTATGTTTAGAGGGTCCCTACATCTACGGTCCTCATGCATTGTATGCAAATCTCTCAGAATATCAACCATGGGTCTTCAACTGGTCTGAAATAAATAAATAGGTATTGCCTAATTGTCATTATTATCTTCCTCATTACTTCATACTCTCGCTGACTACTGCAATTTTTTCCAGATTGATAAGCTAAAACTTCATTACCAGAAATTTGGGAAGGCCAGCACCTTTTTAGCCCTCAAATCTCTCACAAATGAAGTAAGAAATATTCCTATATGATTTTTAACAATATATTGTTGCCTCTATTTCTTACCTTTATCCGTGTTCGCAGGTTATTGAGGAAATAGAACATGTGAAGATTGTGAAAACTAAAGGGAAAGACAAAGACGTTTCTCGCAAGGAGAATTCTACTGTTCCTCTCAAAGAGAAGTCTATTGCTCCTCGCAGAGGAAAATCTGGTGCTCCTCCCATAAAGAAAAGAAAAACCCAATTCTCTTCTTCTTCAACCCCTCAAGCTAATGCAGAAATCTCGAGTGGTAATTCTGATGATTTTAATGCTGATGTCCCTTCTACCATGGAGTCTTCCAAATCTGATTCTTCCATGACTCAACTGTCCAAGATCTTCGGCGATATTACATATGGTATCGCAAATGATTATGGAGATGAAGCTCTTAATGGGGTATCCCAGGCTCTCGCTAACGTCTGCAATGCTCCGATACTGGTTGATAATGATTCCCTCCAAGGAATCTGAAGATTAATATCTCCCAGTCTCTTAATTCTCTTGGTATTCTGGTATGTTTTCATTTCTTTACTATACTTATGTATTCATGTCCTCGCCAGCTTTAATTTACATTTTTCTCTCGCAGACTGGAAGAGCTTCCTTTGTTTTTACCTCAGACTTGGAGAGGAGGTGTGCATCTTTTCGCAAGAAGAATGCCGTTTTTCTCAAGAAGAATGTGGATTTGGAATCTGAGTCCGCTAGTCTTCGCGGGCAATTGGAATCTGGGTCAACTGACCTTCAAGAAAAAATCAAGCAGTTGGAAACTGATCTAACTTTTTCGCAAGAAAATGTCGCAAGCCTCCAAGCTGCGAATGATCATCTTTATGGTAAGAAATCTTTCCCTTTATTTTTATCCTTGTATTCCTTTACATTTTGTTCTTATTATTCTTCTTCGCAAATGTTTATGGCCTTTATGACGAAGCTGTATTCCTTCGTTCTTTTCCAAACCCAATAGATGATGATACACTTCTCAATCGCCTTTATGAATCCTTAGGTAGTTATTCAAATGAACAGATTAACTCTCTTTATGTAGATGATCTTAGATCCAAATTTCATCTTTTAGCAATTTATCATAGATTTAGCTTGAAAGTGGCCAATGCATCCAAGCGTCAATATCTTAATTCTTAGCGGATTTTCATAAAACCCTTCTTGAAGTCCAAATTAACAGAGATAAACTTATCCGCAAGAGAGATGATCTTGTTGAAAGAGAAAACCAAATCCGTTTCCATCTTCTTATTAACGATGATGATGAATTTGCTTGGGCTGCAAAGATTCTTGAAAATGCCAGAGCTAACTTAGGTGTAGATGTTAGTCTTCATTTTGAATAGGTGGCCTTAATTAAGGACATGATTTCTGAAAGAGAAGGTTGTTAATTGTTCTTCCTCATTAATTTCTTGTCATTAATCTTCTTATCTTTGCAGAATTTTTAATTTGTTGTTATATATTCGCAGGAGTTGAGAAGAGATATACTGAAAGAATTGGAGAACTTGAATCCGATAAGAATCAAATCGCAAATACTCTTGCTGCTCGCAATGAAAAATATTAAAAATTGAAGGAACAATTAAAGATCTCTACTTCGAATTTTAGTAATTTTCTTGTTGATGTTCGCAATGACTCTATCAGGGGAGTTTGTGATGATCATAATATTCCTCACTCCTTGTATCCTTGCCTCACTGAAGAATTTCCAAAGAATTTTCCAAATCTTGTTATCTCTGACAGTGAAGCTGAAGAATCTGACGGGGATGATGGTGAAGATAAAGAAGAAAAATCTGGCGAGGATGACGATGGGTCCAACTAGTTTTGTTTCCTCTTTTTAATCTCCTTGTAATATTTGTACATTCATCTCCTTCTTCTTGTGAAATTACTGCAAGATTCCTTGATGTATAAATTTCTTTTGCTTCTATCTGTATGAATTAGAAAACAATTCCTTTCTGCAATATAGTTAATCAACATAATTATTAATCTTTAACTATCTGTGTAAATGTGTCATATAATAATGTCTACGTAAATTTATCATATGATGATGAATAACAATTTTATCATTCTATGCATTCCCATACTTGCCTCTGTTATTCATCTACAAAATGAAAAAATTGAGTAGAGTTTAGATATCAGTTGTAAATAAAATTGAGTTGCGAGCATCATCGCAAGTAACAGTTGTATACTTTTATGATCTATGCGCAAATATCGCAAATTTCATAATCTCTGCATAAATATCACAGTCATTCAATTTTAACTTCTTGTGGTCTTATTATGCCTTCCTAGTTAAAGGTCTTACTTTGCCACTTTTTGTATTTGCGACAAAACCGCAGGACTTTCTTACACTTGTATGTAAAAACCCATTGATCTTGTCTTATCTGTATTTATTCAATTACTCTGCGACAATATAACAAGTCTAAGTTCCCTTGCGAGAACAAAGCCTCATGAAATTTCCGTCTTGCGATGAAATCGCAGGACGTCTTTATACTTTCATATAAAAACCCATTGATCTCATCTTAACTTTTTCTTATGGCTTGTTGCCTCTGTATAATATTTGTCACACGACAATATGACATGCCTAAATTCTCTTGCGATCGTAAAGCCCCATGACATTGCCGTCTTTAGACACTTATCAGCTCCCTAATGGAGGGTTCCACCCTTATCTTCCCCTTGGTTTCCCCTTCAAGGAGGGCACATAGGCCATACAAGACTAGCTCCTCCCATCTGGATTTACCAACAACCAGTTGTTTTCGCAGCCTCTTGTCCTTTATTCCTATATGTCTTATAGTTACAAGACTGCACCCTAAGTGGGGTTTTCTTTGGGCCGAGTACATCATAGCCAAGACTTACCAAGAATGACCAGGGTAGGTTCATCCATCCCAGGCATCCTTGGCTCAACCGTGTACCTCGGCGCCTTGGTCATACTCTGCACTCCTCAGAAGAGGCCTTCAGTCGTCCAACCATGGTATAACCTTATATAGTTGGAAATCTAAAGTATCTCTTCTGGATAGGTATCTCAAAGAGATGGACCCCAGTCTCCGTGACTCAGGTTCCAGCAGCGGTATAACCTTATCCCTGAGCCACGCAAAGAGATACCCCCTTATATGACGCACTTTAGGTCTTATATTTGCCTCTTGCGAGATTGTATCCGCGAACTAGGGTGTATGCCATATAGGTTTGTCCCATTCTTATGTCTCTGCGAAATTTTATTCACGTTTCTTGCAAGTAATGCAATTCTGATGAAATTTCTTTTCTTGGATCTTCTTTCATTTGCATTTCAACTTTTCAATTCCATATTTTTCATTCAAATGAAATATTCTTTTGAAACATTTTCTTCAACAAATCATTCATAAACTTCTTAAATTTCTTCATTTTACCTTTCTACTTACTACTTTCTGCTTCTGCTTTTTTGTTGCGTTTTGCATCTGCGAGCCACTTGCCATTAATATACTCATGTTGATTTCGTAGTATTACCTCCTCTCGCCTCTCTATTGTATAAACCATCATCTTATCACCTCTTTGTTTTTGCTTGATGTTTCGTTTCCAGTTTCTGTTCTTTGCTGCCCTTTCCTAGCAAGATTCCATATCAATTTCATAGCATTTCTTCCCATCAGCCCAGTCTCCCTTTATTATTCCAACACCATTAGGATGAGGAAATTTAATACATTGGTGAAAGATTGACGCCACACCTAATATCCCATGTAGCCAAGGTCGACCAATCAGGGCATTATAAGGTGATTCAATATCCACAACGCAGAATAGAATATTAGAAGATAACCCCTTTAATGGAATTCGCATTGTAATTTCCACTTTGGGCTTGTTGGCGGTACCGTTGAAACCATAGATTTTATAGGTTGATGGTATCAGATCTTTGTCTCTTCCACCCATTGTTCTGTAAGTATGATAAAATAATATATCAACTGAACTTCCAGTATATATTAAAACTCTATTAATTGCCCAGGAATCTTCAGTTTCACCATTATCATTTTCTTCATTTTCTTCTTCTATTTGTTTTGGATTTATTTCTAACCTTACCACCAGTGGGTTGTCATGAATCTCGCCAGGCTCTGGTACTTCTTTCACAGTGAAAGAAATAGTTTGCTTTTGCCACTCCTCTAATGGCGAGACTCTCGCGATATTCATTATCTCTCTTCCATCTGTGTCTCTCGCGAAGACTCTGCTTAGAACATTGTCGTGGAAATCCTCAATAGTTTTGTATGAATGTACGATGGAATTACAGAACAAATTCTTCGCCTTGGATCCAACCTCTATCACAAATGTTTCTGCTCCTTTTACAGTATTCACTCTGCGAATATCTGGTGCCGGTGGTAGTTGTTGAGATTGCGGATGTCCTATTAGAAAATGATTTAACTTTCCCTGATCAATTATCCTCAAAATTATTCTTTTTACATTCCTGCAATCATTTATTGAGTGACCATGAAATTGATGGTAAGGACAAAATTCTTGATTTTGATTATTTTGAGGTGGCTCTTTTCCCATGTTCCAGGGTACTGGTATATTTTCCATCAAAATGATAGCTTCCCAAATTTTTTCTACGCTGGCATTCAGGGGTGGCATCTTAATTTATTCCCATATTACTCTTTGATTCCCTTGTCCTCTGAAATTATTTTGTCTCTGACCACCATAAGTCTCTTGCGGCTGATCAAGTCTTTGAATTTTATTATTTCCACCGCGATTGTAATAATTCCTTTCTCTTTCATACTCCTCTTGATGTCGACTTCCCATAACTACTAACTTCTGCTGATTTTCAATCACCACTTTCTCTTGCTGTGGCTGCGAGGTGCTCGCCACATTGTTGATCATTTTAAGAAGTAAACTCCCGTTTGCCACTATTGATCTGGTGTTTGCGACTGGATATGATTCCATCTCATTTTGTTTTTCCTCCAAAGCAATGTATTCTTCTTGTAGTTCTCGTAGCTCAGTCATTGTGATGGTATTCTTGATTCTGAAAATTTGTATGTACAACAAATTGGTTGCGAACATTGCATTAATGAAAGATAAAATGAGGTATCTTTCATCCACTATTCCTGCCATTTCACTGCACATTGTCTTCCATCTTATGGTTAGGTGTTTCAGACTCTCGCCAATCCTCTGTTTTAATCCAAATACATATTCAATACCGGGCCGTGAAGAATTGTTACTTATATATGCTCCCAGAAATGTAGCTTGCAAATGGTCGAAAGAAGTTATTGTATTTTTAGGTAAGCCTTCGAACCATTTTAACACCTCGCCAGTTAAGCTAGATGCAAAGTATTTGCATAACACATCATCATGGTTTCCCCATTGTAGCATACACCTAACATAAGCCTTAACATGTTGAACAGCACAGGTAGTCCCATCGAAGATACTAGTTAATGCTGGTAAATTGCATTTTGGAGGGATTCCTCTTAATTATACTTCTTGAGTGAATGGAGTTCTCGCAGATTCTTCAATGGCTTCATCAAGTTGTCTCCTGCCTCCTTCTCTTCTGTTATTCAACATTCCCCTCATTTCTGCTAATTCTCTTAAAATTTGTTCATTTCTAGCTGAATTTTGCTCCAACGGTCTTTTCAGTGCATCTTCTCTTCTTCTACGTTCATGTCTTTCTTGTCTTGCGAGATTTTGTGTAAATTCATCTGCATCTTCATTCTGCCTTCTCCTGCGATTTTCCACTTCAACTTCTTCTAGATTTTGTAACTGATTATGTCTCCCAGTTTCTTCTCTGCGAGTTTCTTCATTTCTCATCGCTTCTCTTCGCTGTCTTTCTATTCTTCTTTGTATTCTATCAAACTCCTCATTGATATTATAGTTATGGAGATTTTGTGTGCGTCTTCTTTCTCGATTGTCATGATTATTCTGCCGCATTGCTTCTTGAAACTCTTGTTCTTCAATTTCTGCTCTTAATCTTTCTCTTTCGCAAGCCAGTCGTGCTTGTTCAACATAATGCCTCTCAATTTCCTCCTCAATGATTCTTTGATTTCTCGCCCATGTAATATTCTTCTACCTTCTTCTCTATTTTCTTCACCATCTTGGTTATTTATGCCCTCTTGATTTCTATTATCACATCTACCATTCATAGTTTCTCCGCATGGAATGTAGCGATCACGAATCATCTCTTCTTCTCTATGATGCTGCTCTTCATTTGGATTTTTCATTTTCTCTCGGATATTTGCTCCAGCATTTATCGTAGGGGAATTTTGCCTTGGTTCTTCTCTAAATGATCTTGAACTTGATCTAGCAGTACTTCTTAATCTTCTATTTTGCAATCTCAAATTCTCCATTCTTAACTCGTGATTCTGTCTTGTTAAATTTGCACGTTCTTCTGCTTCCAACCTCCTTTCCTCTTATATTCCTTGTCTTAAATCATCTGTTGTTTCATTTTCGCCTTCTCCATGAATTAATCTTTCAACCACTCCTTGATATCTTTCTTCTCTTCTCTAATTTCTTAATTGTCGATCTTCTGCTTCTTCCATAGAATCTGATCGCCAAGTATGCACGCTAACTCTATCATAATCCACAACTCTATCTTGTGTTGGTGTTTGCTGATTTGGCTGTTGAAATTGATTTTCTCCTTCATTCCTTGTTCTATTTCTTCTTGTTATTATCCTTGAATATTCTCCCATTTCATTTGTTTCTCCACCTGCAAGACTTTTACTCCTCCATACGGTTGTTAGTGGTTCTGATGTGTTTCTTCTTCTTCTAGCCATTAATCTTAGTAATCTGTTGAATGTTGCGTAAGATATTTCACTAATTATTCCAAATTCCTTCTAATCATCAATTCATCCCTGTTTCGGACGCCAAAATGTAGTTGCAGGAAATCCTACACTACACCCTTGATAAGATCTTACAATGATTAACACATATTTGATGATTAAAACAACACTTTATTATTTGATTCTCAGAAATGTTTACAAGTAATGGAAGAAGATCAAGAATACAACTGTTCTCTTGAATTTTCTCTCTCCTCAAAACTTTCTCAACACTCAAAAAAATACCTCCTTCCCTTCTGAATCTATTGGGTTTCTTTATATAGGGTAATTACATAGTGGATAACACCTAAGTTTTCCTTTAATTTCGGATTTGGTTCACGATGCTCTCGCGGTAGTTGTAATGTTGACTCTCGCAGGTGTTGTAACCATTGCAGGACAATCACGCTCTTCCCGTGTTTCTTCATTCGTCAGTTATTACGTCATTATTCTGTGACACTCGCGAAGTGTTGTTGAAGAATTCGCGGTGATATTCGCTGAGGTGTTGTTAATATCGCAACAGTAATATCATGGCGATATTCCGATCCTACAGAGTTCATTTTACAAAAACAAACTATAATCAGTTCCAAATCTAAAAATAATTTACGAAACATACAAAAAAAAATCACTATAGAAAAACTACCAAGTAAACATGAGCGAAATTTCACGTAACCATAATGCTTCTCCATAGTTCTAGTTCTTGTCATGTGATGTCTTTGAAGAAGAGGAATCTGCAACACTTGAAATAGGAAGCTTCTGTACTTGGTTTCATGTCAGAAACTAATAGCTTGTTGTTGCATTTTCAGATCCTTGAAAGCACAGAACAAGTCATAAATACCCAGTGAAGATTAAAAAAGAGACAACTAGATGCAAATTAATAAAGATTAAACAAGGACTTGTAGTGACTAACAAAGAAATAACTAAATGCAAATAAACTACTACAATGACTACAAAATAGTGTGGTTGTCTCATCGTCTTCAACTAATATAGTAACTGCAAAATAGTGCATTATTTCAGCAAGCATCGACCCTATCCAGATAACAATAACCAAGTTTTCATTCTCAATCAAGTTGGGACAGGCACCACATACCACAACAACAAACCAAATTGAAACCCGGAATGATGACCGACATTTATTTAAAAGTAGCTTGATATCTATAACAACACCATTACCTTTCAGAAGTCGGTGATGATTGAGAGTGTGACAAGCAAGAGAGCCATTCTCCGAAGAAAAAGAAGAAAATCTATGAGAGTCAACTACCATGAGAAAAAATATAAGTAGAACGACCTATGTCAGACAAGTAAGAGCATGAACTGAGAAAAAAGGCAGTTGGCTGCCTAAAGAGTTATCTAACATTGGTTAACGCTTAACTTAATGAATAAAATTATTAAAATGAAACATAACTGATAGGTGTAGAATACACTTAATTTACTATCTAGTAGTTTATGCTTTCTTTGCTATTTTTCTTGTAAATTATGTATTTTACGTGTGTTTTTGAGTTATTAGGTACTCCGGAGTCGCACGGGAGAAAAGAAAAAGAAATCACCTAAATTGAGTCAAGAAGGGAAAAGTTGTCATTTCATGGGAAAACATTGGTTGGAGCCCATCTATGGTTAAGGGGCTCTCATTCAGGGTACCCCTTATCACTCAGCAGTGGATGTTACTATCACTGGATAGCCCTTATCCAAAGGAAGGTTGGATGTAGCACCCAAATCAGGAGTGGTCAATACCCGGACCCCGAACCCGTAAACCAGACCCGGATCCAAGACCCAACTTCTTTATCTTAAACGCTATATCGAGAGAGACATTTCTCTCAATCATTTTTTCCATGCGTCCAAAAGAACAAAGCAACAGCTGCTGCTAAACCAGATCAAGAATAGATCGAGACTTGATGGTGATTTCTTAAGTTCTAAGACGGTTGAGCTCATAGTGGTGTTGCTGCCGGAGAAGATTGATAAGCTGAAATTGAGAAAAGAGATAAAGAAATGGAAAAATGGAGGCACAGAAAAGGGTTAATTGTTGTTTGAGAAAGGGGTTCTATAAAACCTAGAAATCTAAGAAGCAGATGGAAATTTGATTGAATTGCTGTTAAATTGGAAGATGGCGAAGAGTGATTATTGTTGCTGGTGAATGGAAGAATCGATTTGAAATCGATAAGAAAAGAAGATTAAAAAGGGGATGGGTCTGCTGTTCATAACTCATGTGAAGAATTGAAGTTAGGGTCCTGAGCTACAGGTTGATGCTGACGTTCGAAGTGATGGACTGATTGATTAATGGGTTCTGTGTGAGTGTCAAACAGATCGTGTAACAGATGCAATTGAAGTTCAAAGGGATCTGAGATGGCTTCTGATGATAAATGGAGATGTTTACTGTGAATCTCAGGGAAGTGTTGGTGGTTGCTTGAGGTGGTTTTGTGCTAGGGGTGAAGAATGGGTTCATTCTGGTATGGAACTGAGGCTTGAAGTTGTATGTGTGTGTGTTGCAGGAAATTGAGCAATGGAAAGTGCAGGTGAACTGAAGGTTAGGAGCAGTAGCAGTGGGTTATGAAGGTGTGTGCAGCCAAGAAGAGTTGCAGTTGATGGGATTTGTGGCTGCTGTAATGTTGAAGTGATGTTGTTGTGCAAAACCGAGTTTGATCTTCAAGGAGAATGGGAGGTGGTCTGATGCTGTTGCTAGTGAGCATGTGGTTGTTATTTGTTAGTGAATTGCAAGTGATGGTGCTGCATTGGAGGTGGAATTGAGAAGTGTTGGTGGTATTGGATTGTTTAGCTAATGGCCTACAACTATGACTAGATGAATGCTAGGACATGGTTGGGACTGAGATGGCAGTGGCATCTTTAAGAAGGTTCAGTGCAAGGAGTTGTTGCTGCCATGGTTGTGTAGAGGATTAAAGCTTTCAGGTGCAGATTTTGCAGGGATAATGAAGCTACAAGGAGCTGAGCTGTAGCAGGGTGCATATGGTGGTGTTTCAGGTCGCAGTGGTGGACAGGAGACAGTGCTGTGCAATGACTGAATGGATGGTGCTGGTGGGTTGTGTGCATGATACAACACCAAATGAGAAGCATAATGGAACTGCAGGTGGTTTGTGCAAATGGAAAATGCAGTGGGCAGGTGATAAGACTGATCTGGTGCATGTTGGTTCACTACATTGCAAGTGATGGAATGGATAGAAATGGTAGCTGGAGTTACAGGTGGTTGCGAATGGGTCTTGGTGGTGTCTGTGTGATGACTGAGAAGATAAATTACACAGGGAAAGGTGGTTGCAGAGAAGAGTAATGTTGCAGGGAAGGAACCACAGCCATCATGGCTGACCATGGAGTGCAATGCTGGTGCAGCAGGGCCATCATGGCTGGCACAGCTCATGCCTGTGCAATGGCCAAAACCAGTCAGCTGAGTTAGCTCGCTGACTGGGTTCTGACTCAGTGACTCAGAACTTGACCCGGTCAACCGTTAAAGACTGTTAGTCAACAATTAAGGATAACAAAATCTTAACGGAATATTCTATCGACGGAGGTGAATTTTCAGGTGACCGGCGGCGACTTTACTCACCGGATTCCGTCCAACTTCCGGCCAAAAACACAGTTTTCCGGCGAGCAAAAATGCATAATTTTGTGCGGAATTCTCTCATGTGTGTGAAGACTTAGAAGTGGGAATTGGATGAAAACTTGGAAGTTTTGGAGAATTGGACTAGAATTTGGAATATGGCTCAAATTGGGAAAGTGGTGTTCTTTTGGAATGAGGATTCTTTTCCTACAAAGACATGGAGAGTATTGAAGCCTATAAATAAAGGAGTTCTCTAGAACTTTTGAACATCTATCTACTTTGGAGAAGGAGTTAAAGTGCACAAGGATTGGAGGAAGGAGCAACCATCATCTTTTCAATAAGTTTTTCTTTCTTCCTTTATTATTATTATTGTGTGAACTCCAAATTATGAGTAGCTAATTTTCTTATTGATTGAGGATGAAATCCTAGTTCTTAACATATGGTTTGAGTTTTGTTTTAATTCTACTTTGAAGTTTTTCATATGATTATCGATTGTTTTTACTAATATTAATGTTTATGATTGATTGATAGGTTGTTTGGAGTGCACGCTAAATTAATTTGTTAATTTAATCTAAAGCTAGTGAAAGTTAGGGAATACGTAATAGTTTCTTGACTCTTTACACAAGTAGAAAACACAAGACCTTGCGGAGGGATTCCGTGGAGCAATTTTGTGTGAAAACAACGCTAGAAAGTGGACCAAGAGAACCGAGTCTAACTACTAGTACTAAACCTAAGTTCATAAATCTTAATGCGTTCGGGGAATTACATCTTGTAAGCGTACCTCAAGGTGGTTCTTTTGAATAGAATCCGATAACTAAGCGGACTTGTTACTCGGTAAAATAAGGAATTTTGGGGTTAGCTAAGCGAACCTGCTATCCTACGGTTTGTGATAATCTATGACTAATAACAAGTGGAAAAGAACATAACTTTAATCATTGTTTTGCAGCGAAGAAGGATTCCTTGATCTATTTTCTCTCATTGATTTCAACTTACACTTTCAATTACTTTGTTTATTTCTTTTTCTTTTAATCTTCAACCAATACCCCCCTTTTTGTGACATTATAAGACAACTATAATCTCTTTCTCCTCGTGGGATCGATCTTGACTACCCTATATTACTAGTTAATTAGGTAGTAAAATATTAATTAATTTGTTGTAGTTACGACACGCAAACAATAACCCCAACAGAGATGCAACAAAGTAATGATGTTATCACATAATGTGGTTCAAATTGCAGACATGCATACAAGACATTAGCTAAGGTCCATAAGCAGAGTTATTACTACAATTATTATACCATGGCACTAGGGAAGCATATAGTTTGTACCTTAGATGGATGTATATCAACAAACAAAATTCCTGGTCTGCTAGTTTTGCAAAGGGGTCGCTGGAAAGCTAGGTGTACCTTTCAAGGGCATCGACAGAAGCTAATGTGGAAGGAATCTAGAAACACGCAAACAAAAATAATTAATCATGTCTGGAAGCAGCATAATGAACCTCTAACTATGCCTTTTCATCAAGAAAAACGATCTGGAACAGTTCTACCTCATTACATGTAGAACAAGCACCTCATTTTCCATAGTTAAATGTGAAATCATTTATCGAGGCAACTGTTAGTTGGCAATATAACATGATCCTACTTCCATTGTTACCAGTGGGAAAACTCAGTTCGAGATATCAACTGAAATTGTAGGTGAGCCCATCATTTAGTAACCATATATTAGAAGTATAATACAATATTAGTCAAATTTAATAATAAAGAAAAAAGAACCATGTGGCTGTCCTTCGGGGGTAACAAAATTAATAGATGACATGCTTTATATGTATAGTTAACTCAAAATACATACAAATTATATGCACTGATCAAGTAAGAAAGATTAAGCCAATACTATGAATAAAGGGAACAAAGTAGAGGGTCTAATAACGGGTTTTAACTGCAAATGCACTAGCCATATAAAGAACAGATTCTCTATGTCAATTCCAGTACATATCCACCCATGCATAGTACTAGGAATCCCAGCCTCTACCATCTTCAGTACCAGCTCTATATATACTACTACAACTCACCACACCATCTCCTGCACGTTTCGTACTACTATAAAGCAACACCTTAGCCATCTCGGGTACCATCCCTTTAGACTACAAGTTACCACCAACACCTTCACCATTACTACTACTGCAAATCTTTATCTAAACCATCACCAATACTACTGCTACTACAAATCACCACCACTACCATTACCAACAGAACTACCGCCGACAACATTTCTTACCAACTCACACAGTTCAGTCTCTTGCTCCGCCATGTATTCATAGAAAACCTAGAAATAGTCAAAAGTGGAAGCCTTAGTACTTCAATTCACTAAAATTCTTGAACTCAGACCAAAGAGATCAGTAAAACACCACATGAACTTATTTGTTGCTGTTTTTTTTTTTTTGATCATCAAACCATAATATTTCATTCCATAAAAGAAACGATTACATGATGGTTTTCAAGAAAAACAAGTACATCAAAAACACAGAAACAAATACAAGTAAGATGCAACGAGAAAATAAATCGCGAAGAGAAGAGCGATCTACAACAACGACAACACCCAATTCTTGTACATAGAGATTGGAGAAGGAATGGTATTCATAATTCGACCTTAAATTAAGGGCCAACATTCCCTGTACCTCGAAATCAAGGGACAACATTTTGAAACAGCAACCTGGAAAATCCAACAGTCTTGGTAAGCTGTCTACGGACTCTGAGACCCCAGTAAAGCCTCAAACCAAGATGCTTCATGTAAAACAACATCAATAGAAATTCAGAATTTTGAAACATGATGTATCTTCTTTCACTTAAACTCTAACAGTAAATTGCATCAATGGCTAACAAATATGACTTGTGAAAATCTTAACTCTACATTCTATAACATCCATAGACTGGAAAAACCCAGATTATTACCTTTGATTAAACAACTTCGGAATCTGCCTCTGCCAGAGACTCATGCAAATCATCCTTGTATCACTGTTGCCAATCCCATCCCATATTTTCTGATCCAAACCAAGAGTTAAACAAAACTCCATTTAATAATAACTCATCAATATACACAGATTAAATAATATTATTCATATTAAAACCGTATCAAAACATCAAGAGGAGTTAGTCTTAACGAAAACTAGGTAGAATTTGAGAATCCATTAGAGTATAGAAACACTTGTAATTCTTAAAGAAGAGAACCACAAGTAGTGCTCTGTAAAGTTGGAGAATAGAAGCTCTTGATAAAAGGAACCGACAATCTACAGAGATTTCAATTTTTCTCTTGAGGTTGACAATCAGCAGAGATTTGAAAATTTTCAAGTGTTCATCTACATACCCTACTTTCAAAACCAAAAATAGTGGATTAATAAATACAATGACTCTGCTTTAGGTTCATAAATTGAGTAGAAATCAAGCTTGCCACGAAGATGTTGTGCTTGAGTACCACCAAAATCTAATTCTTCCTGCTTCTTTGCTTTTGACTACTCAATATCTGAAAAAATCACAAACCAAACTCATTATAAATCCAACAAATTTCAGATCTGAATGATGGAATACTGTTAAGACAAACCAAATCAAAACAAAAACAAACCCTAAAAAATCAATACAACAGATGTACACAAACCTAACTCAAAACTCAAATCATAAAACTGAAATTAGAACCAAACCCATGATTCAAACTCTATGCAATCAAATAAAGAAACATAAAAATTGCGAATCCATGATTTATTTTTTTTACAAAATGTCGCGCAGAGAATAAAGAATTAGTTTGCTAGGGATTTTGTAGGAGAAAATCAAACTTCGTTCAAGAAGAGATTTAGATTATCGAAAGATTGGGTTTAGATTCTGAAGATGGATTTTAATCAACAGATATTCGATTCATGGTTTCAAAATCGACTGAAGAAATTTAGAAATAGAAAGAAATGGAAGATGTCTTTGAGTAGAGAAAAAAGTAAGAGAACGAAGAGGAAAATATATAATCTAGAGTTTTATCCTGCCTAAAACTAGGACCACATAAATTACTTACAAAACTAACACTTATATTTACGACATCCACAAAAGCTTGTTTCGGTTTTACTATGATTAAGACTTCCTCTGAAAACCCAATTAATTAAGAAAGCTCATGGGTAGACGTTTTTATAAAGCCCAGACAGACTTACAAAACCCATTTTCCACTAGTGACAAGTCGGACATATCTCAAATCGCAAGAATCTAACAGGGACATTGTATAATATGCTGGAATTGTTATTTATAGAGCTATAATCCTCAAGAAGCCATCATAAATTAGTTTGATAAAAAAAGAAAAGGCTATAATCAGACCCCAAGTGTCAACAAACAATAAATGAAATTTTCTGAAATGATGTTGCTTATTCCAATCCAACAATTTTGCTTATGAAATCCAAAATTCATGGTGGTTTGTAAGATTACAGTATACCTAATCTCAATTCCAAATAAAAATTCTATCCCTATCATGTTTCAGTTTCAAGCAGTGTTGAAATCAAATCCTAAGGAAACCCTAGGTACTTCGATAATTGGTGTATATTTTATTTAAAACTGTTTTTGGTTCACCAAGAACTTCGGGAGGAAAAACACCTTAAACATTTTTTTGCGGCCTTTGGCCGCTATTTTTGCAACAAAAATGATTTATCTACCGGGAAAAAATCCCGTGAAAATCACCGAGTGAGAGAAAGGGAATGGGACCCACTTTACCTATTTCCCATCCAAATGCTCGATCTGTATTTGGATGGGTTTTCCGGATTGGACACGGGCGCAACATCTACAATCCGTCACCCAACTGACCCGCCCAGTTCAGTTGCACTCCAAAAGCCCATTACGGTGAGCGCCACCATTTTCCTCTTTGTGGTAATTGAACTTTTGTCCCTACTTTTGATGGTCTACACAAATATCCTTATCACATAATAATTTTGTCCCTCTTTATCTAAAAGCCCATCAGGGGCCCAATAACAAATTATTAACTTCCAAATATACCCCTTGTGTTTATATACTCAACTCCACACCCTTCCTCCTTTACTTCTCAACAAAACATGAACACAACATCTTCATCCCTTCGCCATCACCATCTTCATCTCCGTCGCCACCACCATATTCATCGCCTCCACCACAACCAGCACCACCACCTTCGTTACCTCCACCATCAATAGATCTATTAAGGTCAATATGTTCTGCTGCTGTTAAATTTAAACTAAGAGATTGAAGATCAAAAGGTGAAATTAGGGTTCCTGAGATGAAATTAAGATTGGGATCGAGTTAGATTATCAAAGAATCATCATCATCTCGAGTTCCTCCATCTTTCAATGGACGATAAAAAATCAGTGACACTTAAACTCTTGCTGCGGGGTTCTCTATTTTACGAAGTAGATCAGAGTCACACCGATGATCCTATTTTTTGGATAACTACTTTTCAAGATCTATATTACTTAACGCGAAAAACGAGGTACACAATTAAAAGTTGCATTTCTTATGATTAATTGTCGTTATGTGTTCTTTTTTTAGACTAATTAATATTTTTATTGTTGCAGGTGGTCAAGAATGAAATGGGAACACTAATTCCAATATGGTACCATATATTTAATGATTTTACGAAATTGATGTTTTATAATTACAAACCGGCAATTTTACCTTTTTATTCGTAGATGTGACAAAATAAATGATTCCTGCCGATAATTTTACGTAAATGTATATGGTGATTCCGAGAAAACAATTCGGTGAAGGTACAATATCGGAGGAACAATCATGTGTTGCAGTGGTGTTTATCACGGATGAAATATATCAAGCAGAAGATGATGTTGTTTTTTTGTTGTTTGCAATGAAGGAGATGAAGTTGTTTTTGTTTATGAAGCTACATGTGATGATCATTTGTTGTTGATCCAATTTTTTATGGGATCAACTACGGTTGTTGATCCAATCGAAATGGGTAAACATCCATTGTTGATTCAATTTGAGGTTGGTTTTTGAAGCTGGTCTTGGAGTTGTTGGTGTTTATAAAGCTACAGGTAATGAAATATGCTGGTTATATGGGTTGAAGTAGGCAGTCATATTGGATCAACTATGGTTGTTGATCCATATATTTTGGATCAACTATGGTTGTTGATCCATCTATATGGGATCAACCACTTGTTGATCCTTTGAACTCATGTTTTGTAGTTTAAATTATGTAAATTTGTTCTAATGTTGAACTTGTGGTGCAATGGTAGCATGACTGACTCCATGTCAGATGATGCGTGTTCGACTCACGCCAAGTTCACTCCATTTTACATGGATAAACTATCATTATTGATCCAATTTTACATGGATCAACTTCCATTGTTGATCCACTAAAATTGGATCAACTTCTCACTTGTTGATCCTTTTTTCTGGATAAACTAGATAAACTTCTTGTTGATGGTTTTGTTGGTGGATCTCAAACTGCAATGATGAACTGGTAGCATTTTTCCATCGGCATGGATAAACATCCATTGTTGATCCAAAAATGCAATGGATAAATTTCTCTTCGTTGATCCAACTGCAATGGATAAACATCCATTGTTTGATCCAACTGAAATGGATCAACTACTTTTTGTTGATACAAAAAAAATTGAACCAGTGATGGTGGTGGCGACGGTGGTGGTGACGGTGGTGGTGGTGGTGGCGGCGACGAATTTGTGGTGGAGGAGGACTAGTAGTGGTGTAATGGTGGCGGTGAAGGAGTGGTGGTGGAATATTGGTGGTGGTGGCGGTTGGTAAGTGGTGGTTGTTGAACGGTGGTGGTGGTGGTGCTAGTGGTGGTGGTGAAGTGGTAGTGGAAGAAATTTGTTATATTTTGAAATAAAGAAAAATATTATATGAGTGAAGGTATTAAGGTAATCTAATATTAAATGGATAAGGTTATAAAAAAGGAAGGACATAATTATTGTTGCATAAGGATATATTTGTAGGGAGTTAAAAGTAGGGACATATAATTAATATACCCTTCCTCTTTTTAGTTTTACAGAGGAGGGGAAGAAGAAGAGATTGATTGAGAGAGAAATGGAAGGAAGAAACAGAAGTCATCTCAGAGAGATGCAATTAGGAGGAGGAGGAAGATCATCACAAATCCCTCTCCATCCAATCGAAAACCTTCACCACCACCACCTCCAACAACCAGATTTCCACCCCCATCAAGCCCTAATTGAAGAACAACTCCACCACCAACACCGTGAAATGCAAAACCTATTATTAGACAATCAACGATTAGCAGCAACACATGTAGCACTCAAACAAGAACTTTCAGCATCCAATGAAGAAATCCGTCACATCTCTACTGTTGCTTCTCAGGTGAAAGCAGATAGAGACATTGAAATCAGAGAATTACATCAACACTCATTGAAATTAGAATCGGAGATTTCAACAATTGGGAAATTTAGTGCTGAGTTAGCTCAAGCAAAGGTTGATATACAGAAATTGAATGCCAACAAATTGGAGTTAACTTCCAAGTTGCAGACAATTAATGGTGATCTAGTAAGGGTTCGTCAAGAACGGGAAGAAGCTAAATCAATTGAGTCTGACATCGATGCCATGCGGATTGAGGTTCAAAAGGGAAGGTATAAAAAAATGCATTTTACTGGGGCAGTTGCCCCCCATTTGAACAAATTTGTGAGTATTTTGATTAACTGATTAAAGGGTTTGGTCTTCTTGGAAATCGGGTAGGGCTGCTATTGAGTTTGAGAAAAAGGCGCATGCTGAAAACCTTGAACATAAGCAAGTATTGGAGAAAAACATGAATGAATTGGCTCAAGCAATTGAGAAACTACGTTCCGGGCTTGCTGACGCAGAGCAGAGAGCTCAAGCGGCAAACGCAGCTAGTGTTTCTGTGATGGTTGCTCCAAACCCAGGTATTTGATACTCTCAAGTCTGAGCTAAAAGTTGTTGGCTTTTATTTTTTAGGAGAGACTTAGGTGGGTGGCATCCATTTACTTTTATCTGAGCTGTTGTTGTGAGCAAATTATGCTTTGAATGATTTCAGGTCCTGTATATGCTGGAAGCTATGGACATCCTCAGATGGGATATGTGGGAGTCGGACCTTCATATGTCGATCCTTATAACATGCATCAGATGGTATGTGCTTTTTTCATGTATCAACTGAAGTTCATAGTTTCACAATGTTTTCGTCTGAGTGAATCATTATGAACCCCTTTTACTTTTATTTACATGGTATGGAGAAGCTTGACAAATGTGTTGATGACATGAATGGTCTTCTATGAACTATGCTCGCAGAATGGTAGTAGTTACTGCCTGGATTTTAGGTTAACCTTTTAGGAGGAGACATGTGCACAGGTATCTCAATGTTTTCGCGCCTATCAACTTGTGATGTCTCCTTAGATTTCCAAACTTTAACTTTCAGGAAGTAATGTCTGATCTCTGGGAACAAACAAATCCTTCCTAGTGGAAGTTGCTTTCAGACATGTTCCATACTTGCCATCCTAACTCTCCACCCCCAAGTTCAGTTATAATATGCAATATTAACAAAGTTGATCATACATTTCAGGTGGAACCCAATTTTGATGCCCGGTTTCAGTATGGATCAGAAGCAATTGCATATGCCCCATATGGCGTACAACAGAGTCAAGTGTATAGATGAATCCTGTTAGAGATCGACATTTACCAAAAAAAAACAAAAAAAACAACGTTAGACACTGAAACACCAGGAGTCAACATGTAATATGTTCTTAACCTAAAGATTCTTATTCATGCCTTGCACAATATGAGAGAACTTAGATTTTTTTTTCCGGGTTGCCCCAGAAAATAGAGTTTTCTTATCCTCTCCTGGGTGTTTCAAATGTTATAACTTATAATGTGATCATATAAATTCAGCCATGGGAAGGACGGCTCAATCCGAGTCAGTTCCAAATGAGACTGAATCTGCAGATTAGCATTGCATTTGTAACCGAGACTCTGATCTTGGTGCTTTTGCACTGTAAGATTTGCAAAATGTTGGTTTTACTTTTTTGGCTTGAGAGATGTGAAATAGTCCACCAGTTCTTGTTACCTTGGAGGTAGGTTCCGGCTCTGATATAAAATCGGCTGGTAATTTTAGGTCAGGGAGCATTTAATTTTGAGCTTTCACAAATTTTAGATCACCACACATAATTTTGAGCATCCCCCTTGACAATTGAGATGTTGTTGGACAATGATCTATACAACTGCCAAATTTAAAGGCACAGTGTAGAGGTCACTTTCAACCTGATCAAACTGCACGTTCTTTGAACTTGTTTCATTGTAGGGCGATCTTCTCCTTTTAAACCAAGGCATCTCTTTGCAAGCCCCGCGACTGCAATTACTTCCTCTGGTTTCGCCTCATTCAAAACTCGAGCCTCAAGAAGTTGGAGCCAATTGTTTGCTTCCATCGAGGAAACGAAAAATGTAGCTAAGTTCCTTTGTTCTTCTGATCTCGCAAAAGAAAGGGGTTTTTCTCCTGTCAAGAGTTCTACCACAACTACACCGAAACTATAAACATCACTTTTCTCTGTCATCTGGCTTGTATTAAAGTATTCTGGATCCAAGTATCCTAATGTCCCTTGAACCAACGTGTTTACCCGTGTTTGGTCCAGAGGAACTAACCGTGATGCTCCAAAATCTGATACTTTTGCAGTGTACCTTTCATCTAGCAATATGTTCGTAGACTTTATGTCTCTATGAATAATAGGTGTAGATGCAGCAGAGTGCAAATATGAAAGTGCATTTGCAGTTTCTGTAGCAAACGACTTCTCCAAGAAATAGTGGAAAAGCCGTCCTTGTCATGGATATGCTCGGAAAGGGTTCCTCTAGAAACGTACTCATATACAAGCGAAGGAACTTCACTCTCTAGATAACAACCTAAGAGCTTTACTACATTTCGATGATTAATCTGAGTTAGAATAATAACCTCATTTATGAATTGCTCAATTTGACCCTGGTCGACTATTTTCGACTTCTTAATGGCTAAATTCTCTTGTAAACTGTACCAAACCCTCCTCGTCCAAGGACTTGAGTTTCATCATAATTGTTGGTTGCCAGTTCTAACTCCTTTGCTGTGAAGATCCTTGTAGTTTCTATACCACCTTCTTGGGAGGATAGATGCTCTCTTAATAGTAATCCACCATTTTGCTGAAAGAATCTCTCTTTAACTTTGATTAGCTTTTGTTTCTTAAGTACTACGTAGAGAAAAGAAACGCAGAGGACGATAAACAATAACCCAAAACCAATGCATTGGTTGACTTCTATTTTAAACTAAACGGCTGGTTTTCAAAAATAAATAAAAAATTAACCGTTATGTCATTAAACCCTATAAAAGGAGACCATTCTATCATCTCTTTCTCACCCAAATTCTAGTTATAAGCTCTCATATTCATTCTCATCTATTTCTCATCCAAAAAAAAGAAGAAAAAACACTATGGTGACTCCCTACACCAATGAAGAAGATTCTGATTGTTAGAGCATGGGCGACGGTCAGACAACATGATGAAGACCCAGACATTGACGTAGATCAAACATCCTTGTCTTTTTGGAACTGTGTTTTCATAGTTTTTGTTGCACTAAACGGAAATCGTAATGGAAGAATTTTGGCAAGCGTTAAGGAGAGATTCGAGAATGTCTTTGAAGAATGCGAAGATTTCAAAAAGAAAATGAAAGCCCAAAAGGAAGCCAATCCCACAATGCCAAGTGCGATAAGAGTAAGGTCTTTAATAAGTTGTTTCATCAGAAATCGTTTTGAGTAACACTATCTAACATTATCTAACATATCGTATTTGTTTCTATAGTTGTCGAGGGCTCACCGCCAATATGAGGCAGTTCATGGGAAAGAGTTTCAACAAAATGATAGCTATGGCATCTTAGAAAATACTACCTATGATTTTGACCTACCTACCGATACGAATAAGGGTTTATTTTAATAGGTGTGATCTATCTTATCAATGTAATGAAATATGTATGATTTTCCGATTGAATGAATGAAAAACCATTTTGGTCTATTTTGTTTTATGTTTGTTCCATTTCTCAAAAGAAAAAAACGAATAGTTTCATATTTTTTCAAGTATTTTCGGTCAGGTTTTAATATGAAACGACCTAGCCGTTTTGACCATAAAAACCGAAAATTCAAATTTACGGTTTAAATAACGGACCACGACCGTAAACCCTATATCGGCTGGGTTCCTATAGTTTCCCAACCGTAATTTAGATATCGGTTTGGAAGCTGGTTTTTCGGTTGGGATTTAACAGGTTGCGACAGGATATTCTAGCCGTTAATTGCAATTCCCATAATTACTGATACCCAGTCGTTACTATGGTTGGTTTTGTAAATTTTGTTGTCTAATTTGAGCAAATTTTTCACTTTCCATTCATCATCTCATAATGTTACCATTACATAATTTGGCTAGTCTACGTTACAATCAATAGTTATACCCAAATGCAAAAAATAAAACATGGAGTAATACACTTAAATAGTTAAGGTTGGTTGTAAATTTCAATAAACTCTCTCGTGATCCAATAGAATTTCTCATGCTCAAATTTTTTGCGACGAATAGCTTTGTAACGGGCAAGAGCCCAGGCGACCTAAAAAACAAATCAAGGTAAATTTAGTATTTTATCCAAAACTTACTTGATTAGAAAATATTTGCACATACTTACTCTTTTGAAAAAGGACATTTTGGGACTCATCGCCTTCACCCGTGCCAATTGCACCCTAAAAACTTCCATTTCTAGGTAGATCTCTTTGAACCTATGCTTTGTTTGGTTCATCGATCTTCCATTTTTGTTACCATCTATGGCCACAAAGACCATAAATATATGTTTCCATTGAGAATCATCACTTTCTCCCGCGTTAATGCCTTGATTTTCGCCATGCTTTCTCATCGTGAGTGTCGCTCTAACGATTTCCATATCTTCTTCGGTAGTGTACGAAGTAACCATGTTTCTTCATTTTTATGCAACAATTGTGAGAGAGAAAGAGAGAGTGTGTATGTGTTTGCACAAATTCTTAGTTGGAGAAGGGTCATTTTATAGCAAAAACTGACCCAATGATTAGTTTTTTCAAAAACTAGCTGTTCCTCAAAAAACTCAACGCATTAACTCAATACAGTTGGAGATTTATGGTCAGGAAACATAAAACCATCAGTCCGATATGCTTGTTACAGCTTGGTCTTTCCATGTTTCCTGGCCGTAAATCTGAACTTTCCCAGCCGTTTTCAATGCGTACCAAGGAATTTCCAAGTAATTCCCAAGTATTTATAGACAAGGAAGTTTGGACACCAAGGAATTTCCAAAACCGAAAATATTCTCAAGATATTCATAGAAGCACAAATTCGGTTTTCATAATTCCTAAAAATGCTCTATCCAAAAATAATGATCGAAATCTCTCAGAAAATCTCTAATTAGTAAATGCACATTACTAATTCTTATTTCCCTACAAAATGAAGTTAATTACCTTAATTAAAAGATTATTAACTTATTTATGTTTCGATCCTGGGATTCTCTTCCCTTAGCTATTAAGGAATAACTTTGAACAATTAAAGAAATAAACATTCATAGCACGTGTTCAAAGTATGTCGACATCTTAACTTTGTAAGTTCTTTTTCACACTTACAACCTTGAAACCGATTTGCCACACTTCCAAACAAGTTTAGAATTGGTTCATCTGACTTTCAAGAACTATGCGATTGATCAAATAACATTCAATCACAATCATGGATTTAACGGTTCTGCCAAAAAAAAGTTTCGGTTCTACCTCCATGTGAATACTGTCCATAGTCACAATAGCTTTCCAAAATTCGGTTGACTAGGTACAAGGATCGGTTCCCCACATATATATGGTATCTAACTTATATGTGTTGCACATGTCCATAGGATCGGTTCCCCTTTCCCTAAAAACGTGTTGCACATGTTCATAAGATCGGTTCCCCTTTATGCTATAAACCTTGTTGCACCTCATACAAGGACCAGTTCCCCTTTGTGATGTACTGCACCTCTTACTAGGATCGGTTCCCCTTTCCCATATTTGGCCAGACATAAAATCACAAACCCGATCATACCATCTCAGGTGATTACTTAAGATCGGTTTCACTAATAAAAGTCATACCAATACATAAGTTAGGCCTTTGTGAATAGTTCTACCAAGAACACAACAAGTTGTGAACGGTTATACTCAATCACACATATTGGTTTTTCATAAGATATGCAATGAATAACAAAACCAATACGCCTGGAGATTTCCTTTTCGATTCACAAACAAGTTTATGAACTTACTTATTTAGAACACATGTAAGCATTGTTACCTAGAATGAAATACTCACCTCATACCCATACATAATCACAATAACATTCAAATTATTATGGCGATGTCTTATCTACAAAGTTTTATGGTTAAGCAATAAACCTCATATTGTATTCCTTAATACTATGTCTATCCAGAGTTCAAATACGCTTCGCAGTTTTGTTTTCAATATGCATGACTTGAAAGATACGTTAGGGAATGAAACAATTCAAGTCAAATATCACTAACCTCAAGTGGAAGGATGATGTTGTCGTTGTAGCTCCTTGCTTCTTCACGTCTTCTCAATACTTGTAAAGTCTCAAATCCTAATACTTTCAAGCTAACCTATACGAAGTTGACTCTAGTACATAATCAAGCGACTCTTAACATGAGTTTTGATTCACTAAAATATGACCACCAATCTTGACATACCAACGCTTGGTGGGTTCAACCGAGCTATGCTCTAACAACATATACATGGTGTTACTAGGTAATTACGTCTCTAGTCACCCAAGAGACCATTACAAATTCGCAATCACAATCACACATGAAACACTCCAGAAGTATATCAATCTGAAATCTTAATATACAAATATTATTTTGGAATACATATCTTCTACCAGATAATGACACAAAACAAAATTCAAGGTCAAAGAAAATAAAAATATGAAGATTATAATACTTGGAATATGGGGGATACTGTCAATTTTCACTGTCCATTTACTCTCAAACATGCTTTATAACCAAGTTGGCTTGGAGGATGCCTTACCAACCTAAACAACTAATCGGATTGTTTGCTTGTCTATGTCGATGGGTAGTTTCTCGCCGTGGTCAATAAGTAAATTTAACTAGTGATGCATTTCATTGTATAAATAAATATTCATTTTTATAGTGGGTCTTGTTTTTATATTATAAAAAGTCTTATGAAACTAATTTAACTAACTTTTTCATACTTCTTTTTTACTTTTATAATTGTGTATCGCCTCGATTTTCCACGTTTGTTCGTTTAATTGGATCGACTCAATTTGAGTTGCGATGATCAAAACCTTTTAATTAGGGGTTTGTTCATTCGCTTTAATGGTTTTCATGTCCCACTATAGGTGCATAATGGCAAATATGCTGATATACCAGTCCCATTAGAGTTGTTCTTATATGTTACAATTATGAGACGTAAGTATTCTAGTAAAACAAGTCCTCTCACTTGTGTGCTGAATAGACAGGGATCTTGTTTAGTAAAAAAAAAAAAGACTGTGATACTGGGATTGCAAAGGAATTTGTGAGGGCCAACAAAATATTGTTAAGTTTTACTGCTGGGAGGTAGGAGATGATAATAATATTTCCATATGAAAGAATAATTTGATTCCATCTATGAAAGGTCCTTGTTGGGATTTTTGTCCCGCATTGCTTAGATAGTGCTTAATTGGGTAGTTTATAAGCTAATGGGATCCCTCGACTAGTAGACTGGTTTTAGATTTGAGTCCTACCTATAAGCTTCTAACGAGTGAGGGTCGGACCTTAACATTTGGTATCAGAGACGACCACCTCGACTCATGCCCATTCAGTGGAAGGGGTGACCCATTGGATGGATTAAGGTGTGGGTGCACCTGTATATGGGCATAGTTGTCACCATATTGAATACTTGTAGTCGAGTGGAGCCGCCATAAGAATGTGTCTACTTCCAGTCCAGTGTCGATAGAGTGGTCCAACAAGGGCGTTCGATCTAGAAGCATGGTGGGATGTTGGGACATTAGTCCCATATTGCTCAAACGGTGCTTAATTGGGTAGTTTATAAGTTAATGGTTCCCTCTATTTTTAGACAGGTTCTAAAGTTGAGTTTTACCCATAGTCTAACGACGAGTTAGGGTCGGTACCCTAAGAACCCTCCCCAATCAAATCTAGTTTTCCAATATTATTGAATTTTCCCATTTGATTGGTTTTGATGTGAAGTGTCGAAAACTAAATACTATTTAAGACTCGGAAACCTGCTGCAATAGGATTTAGTATTATTTTCTCATAGAACACACTACACCATTTTTAGTATTTAGCAACCTACCTTGATTTTTGTTGATCGGGGTCACAACAGGCCTTTGCCAGTGCAAAACACCATGTTAATTGCAATTTTTAGCAACGAACATAAGCTCTGTTGTGAATCATGGTCAACAACGGCGTTTCTCAATGGCGCATGCAGTTGCTAAATGAAGCCAAAAACTTTAGCAACAGAAGAAAAAAGAGGCTCGGAATGAAGCCGCGGCTCGTAAAACCACAGAATAGAGATTCAGCAAGGACAAGATTCACAAAATTTATATAAATTTTCCAAAATCAAGTTCATACAATTAAAAATTAGATTTTTCAAGATCATTCTCAAATAAAAACTAAAAATTAGATGTTCATATACAGTTAATGACGTATCGGTGTACCATTTGTATAACTACAATTAGTGGCTGAGGCATTTGAGTGTTATTTTACTTGTCGACAAAAAACCCTTCAACCCGAACAAGCTACTGTAGAAGATCAGAATTCTTCCTGCATATTTTCGTGTCACATATCTTGCAACAAACAAAAGTTGTTTGAAAACAACATCAATCTGCTCAATATAATAACCCTAAGTAAATGTCAGGCACAACTCAATTTTGAAATTACAACTGTCCATTATTCCATATATGAGCATATGCATAGATGAAAAACTCAATCATGTCATTCACATGAATGAAGTAACAATGGTGTCCATGATAAATATATAAAAGCCAAAAAAAAAAAAAACAGGTACGAAACACCATAAAAAGATTCTCATAAGAAATGGTAAAACCACTCCTTAAGCCAGCCAATCTATCGATGGAGAAAATAACACCAATAGTGAAAATTTGATCCTTACTTCACTTTCCAGTTGACCAGGTCCATAAATTCTTACAAGCAAAGTTAAACCATGAGAAAAACCAAAAGAGCCCATATGATATCAAATTTCAATATCTAGAATAGGAATGCACATAGAACAATACAAACACAAGATGAAGGAAATTCATGAAGACGGTAAATGTAAATGAAATGATGGACTCATATTACCTAAAGCGGGAGGGAAGCATGTGATGACTCGAAAATTCAACTAAAATGGTGCTAGTGTTGTTACTAATCTGAGTTGCTAATCGGATAAAATGGTGTAGTGTCATCAAGGAACTGATTAGAAACCTTGTTTTGTGAAGGGATATGTTGTAGAACTTTTATCATCTTATTTCCCATTTTTATCAGCTCAACTATCGATCTCCATTATTTCTTCATCAGTCAACATCTGCGTAACTTTATTTTCTTTTGGATATTCAAGACATCCTGACATTCATTTAATTGCGAAAATTCAACTTTTCGGTTAGATTTTGCATGTTTTGAGTGATTTCACCGTCTAGCTGTTCATCCGAAGAATGGTCTAAACTTGTGTTATCTGTTGACTGAAGTTTACAACGAAGCAAAGTGGGTGATTGAAGAGTGATTTACAGAATTAAATGTTCTACAGTATTTGAAAATAATTATACGATTATAAACTTATCTATTATAAGTTAAAAAGATATTAATTAATAAATATTAATTTATTGTTAAGTTAAATTAAATTAATAAATTCTGATGATCCTAATATCATTAATTTATACGTTTATTGAGGAAAGATCCCCTCACACTCTAAATGTCACATTACCTCACACTTTTTACGTTATTTTTGTGAATAAAAATAAAACAATAACGGATTTGAAGCTAATATTTTTGAAAATGAACCGTTGCAAAGCTACGGACTTTTAACCATCGAAATTAAGGCCGGTGGATTATAAGGTTTAGTATTTAGGAATGCCATCATTTTTAATAAGTATATAGAGCTTTGGAAGATGATGATATCTCCAAACTATTTGCTTCAAGTATGTTACTGTTTGGTTTTTATTCACAAAAATGACTTAAAAAGTATACGATTAAGAGTGTGAAGGGATCCCTCTTCATGTTTGTATTTTGTTGTGTGGCATATTTGGAAACTTCCGCTAATGTCGTATTTGAGAACTTGCAGATACAAACTGGTAATACCATAAAGAGCATTAAAATTCACATAGTTGATTGGCAGAGAATACACAGTTTTAATATTCAGAGAAGCAATAATGTTGTGCAAATTCAAACTCATGCATGGAGCTTTCCTGATTCACCAAACATGTGATCAAATTGAATTTCAATGTTGTTTTTTGCAGCCAGGTATAAGAAACTAACAAAAATTGGATTAATACTTCGTGATGATGCAGGTTCATGCTCTGCTATGATGGTACGCCAACTCCGAATTACTTGTACAATGTAGGATTGATTCAAAATGTTAACTGTCTTTTGTGTCACCAACATACTACGAGTAATTCTCATCTTACTCATTTATTCATGCATTACAGGACTACCTTTGAGTTTTGGTCTTACTATCGAAATAGTTTTGGTATTACTTGGGCTTTTCCTAGTGATATGAGGAGAACCTTATGGGAATGGAGTAACAAGAAATATAGTAGAAAACTTATGTGGTTATTTGTCATTTTTTGTTTGGGGGAACGTGTGGAAGGCAAGAAATACTAGCTACACAGTAATATGAGCATGAATTCTAAACAACTGATTACATAAGTTAAATCTCGGTTGTTCGATTGGACAAAAAACTTATATGTTTTTTCTAGACTTTCCTTATCCACTATTCTTTGTAATTGGGATGCTATTTTTGATACATCCATGTAACTCTTGAATCTAGTCAATTTTATAGAGACTATGATTTTATTTTTATTAAATTTGCTTTTTTCTGTTGAGAAAATAAATGCAGTGTATTGAGGGGTGGATTTGAGATTAGTTCTACCCGTCCTAGTCACATCTAATGACAACACCTTCTAGGAATGGTAAGAGAGAGAACTTGCTTTCCATCGTACCTTTTCCTTCTTTATATAGACCTTCCAAAAGCCCTTCATTTTAGGAAATCATGACACATTTCCTAAACTCCCTTAATTACCACTAATGTCATTCATTCTTTAATAGAACCCCTCATTTCCCATTAATTCCAACTTTAAGTCAGAACATTTGTTGATTTTCTCTATGAGGTGATTCAGATTTGGAATTATTTTTTCGAAAACCACCGAACATCTGTACTTCCAAATAAACCAAGATATAATTACTATTTTATCAGTCCATTGTAAGAATTCTTGATACGTGATCCACTCATTTATCCAATTAACTATGGAGTCGGAACCAATTCTCATATTCACTGATTCTAAAGAAAGACCAAACCAAATGGCTCTTGCAAATGGGAAAACTTGAAATAAGTGTTGTTTTGATTCCTGCTTCTATTGAAAGACCAAACCAAATGTCTCTTGCAAATGGGAAAAACCAAAATAAGTGTTGTTTTGATTCTTGCTCATGTGAATCGCACATTGGGAACTCTTTGTTTATATATGTATTGTGATCTCCGAGTCTTGAATTCGTTGGTATGGATTTTTGAGCTAATTTCCAGACAAATAATTTAATTCTTGGAATTACTTGTATCTTCCAAAAAAATTGCCAAGGAAAGGTATTTAGGCTATCGTTTTCTTGGTTTTGATTTATTATAAAGTTATATACATTTTTTTCCGAGAAGATGCCTGAGGGGTGATGCTGCCATCTGATTTTGCTTTGTTCTTGTCTTTTCAGAGAAATAGCTAGAATCTTGGATTTTATATCTGGTTCAAAGTATGTGTTGATCTTGTCTTGATCCCAAGTATCTTCAGGAGTTATCAACCCATTTACCCTCTGCGGAACATGATCTTGAATATTAATGGGGTTTTGAATAATATCTGTATTAGGAACCCATTTGTCTTCCCAAATTTTTGTAGAAGCTCTATTTTTTACTTTCCAGACAAATTTACCTTTAATGAGCTCAAGCCCATTTTTTATGCTAGTCCAAATCGAAGATAATTTAGAAGACCTAGAAAATTCCAAAGGATGAGAGTTAGGGAAATATTTGCTTTGAGAAGTTGAGCCCAAAGTTGATATTGGTCTGAAATGAGACGACTGGCTAGTTTAATAAGGAGAGATATGTTAAATTAGTGTGGGTTTTTGATACCTAGACCTCCTTGAGAATTAGGCTTGCATATGCTGATCCAGGCCTTTATATAGCCTCCTCTACTCTTGGGTTTATTTTTATTCCACCAAAAGTCTCTTTGGATTCTGTCTATTTGATATAGTATTTTTTTAGGAAGATAAATCACTTGCATCTGGTACGTTGGAAAGCCTTGAAGGATTGAGTTTATTAGAACTGTTCTGCCAGCTTGGGAGAGTAACTTAGATTTCCAACCTTGAAGAGTGGCATAATATTTTTTGTAATAGTGATTCGAAATTTTCTTTTCCATTTTTATCAAAGAAAAGAGGGGTTCCTAAATATCTATCATATTTTGTCATTAAGGGAACTTTTGGAATCCTCGTAATGATTTTCCCATGTTTCAGGTGAACTCTAGGACTGAAATAGATACCGGATTTTGTAGGTTTACCATCTGACCCGTAATCTCGCCAAATCTTGATAGAATATCTAACATGTTTTTTGCCTCGCCTGGGTCAACTCTTGTGAATAAAAAGCAGTTATCTGGGAAGAAAAGGTGTGAAATATTCAGGGAATCTTTATTTACCTTAAGGCCCGAAATTTTCTTTTCGAAAACTGTTTTTTCTAGGAGTCTAGAAAGAATCTCCATGCATATCAAGAACATGTATGGTGAAAGCTGGTCACCCTATCTTAAGCCTCTATAAGTGGAAAAATTTGGACTCGGAGAGCCATTTAGAAGTATATAAAATAAAGTGGTTGAAATGTACTGCATTATGAGGTTAACCCATGAATGACCAAAACCAAACGCTGATAGGGATGATTTGATGAAATTCCACTCCAATATGTCAAAGGCTTTTGAGAGATCTAATTTTAAAGCGAAATTTCCTTTCTTAGCTTTTGAGTTTTTTATAGAGTGAATAATCTCATGGGCGATGATAATATTATTTGTGATTTGTCTCCCAGGAAGAAAAGAAGATTGATTAGGGGATATCATCTTGTTTAAGATAGGTGTTAGCTAGAATCTTGCATATGATCTTGTATACTATGTTACCCAAGCTGATAGGCCTAATATATGATGCGGTTCGTGGGGTGTCTATTTTACAAATTAGGGTTATGTAGGAATGATTTAATTATAGGTTTAGGATTTCGGTTTGAAAAATTCTTGAACAGTATAGGTTATATCCGGGACCATTATATACCAACTGGCTTTAAAAAAGCCTGGTTGAAACCCATCTGGTCCTAGAGCCCCCCACTAATTCATCTTGGAATTGTATTCCAAATTTCTTCTTTTGAAGGAATAACAATTAACGAATTTTTTTCGATCTCAAAGATGCAAGGTTCAATAAAACTTTATAAGTCTTCCAACGAGTTTTTGTTCTGCGATGTGCCTACCTGAGTGAAATGGTTTACCAAAAGGGTATTGATTTGATATATGTTTGTAAGCCGAAAACCCGGTGGTTCTCTAAGGGAGTTTATAGAGTTGATTCTTTTCCTATTGAAAGATATAGCATTGAAGTATTATATGTTTTGGTAATATTCCTTGAAAAAATTATCTCTTGATATTTGATGATAGTAATCGTTTTTGATTTTTTACCAATTGCCTAATTCCGCTTGGATTTTACTTATTTTATCTAGATTTTCGTCAAATTTTCTAAATCTATGTAGACTTTCAATCCTATTATTCAGGGATTTAATAGTTTTATGGATATTTCCAAACACATCTGAATTACATTGAGATAAATATGAGGATAATAGTTTAAGCTTCGAATAGATGTTCCTGTCCAGGGTAGTGCTGGAGTGAAAATTCCAAGAGTTGGAAAGTATCGAAGCTAAAGTAGGATGTGACAGCCATGATCTAATGTATCTGAATGGTTTTTGTAATTTTTGTTTTTCTGGGTTTGAAATAAGAAGGAGCGGTGTATGATCAGATCCAACTCTAGGAAGATGACTCACCTATGTGTCTTCAAATTCTGCATCCATTGGAAGGAAGTTAAATCTCTATCGATTCTTTCACATATATTGGCACCACCTTCTCTGTTATTAGACCATATGAACGACGCTCCTCCGTACTCCACATCTTGAAGCCCAAAAGAATCTATTGTTCGAAGTATGAAAGATTTGCTACTTGAACTGGTTTCATTTCCACCTTATTTTTCATCTGGGTCTAGAATAACGTTGAATTTGCCTATTAGTAACCAAGGTTTGTTGACCTATTGTGCAATATTAGCAATATACGACCATTATTGGAATTTCGCTTCCGGCTCAACTGCACCATAAACACAAGTGATTAGCATCTCATTTATTCCAATTTTTGTTTCTAAATGGCACATGTTTAGGTTTGGTAAAATTATATGTGTTTCCATGTTGTTGTGCCACGCTATTGCCATCCCTTTTGCGATTCCCATGGAAGATATTATAAATCAATCAGCAAATTGGGATTTTCAAGAATAGTTCCATTCGAGACAGCAGCGCTTTTGTCTCGGCAAGGAAGATTATGTCTGGCTTATAGAATTGATTGAGGTGGTTGAAGTATTCCTGAGTAATTGGAGGTCAAATCCCTTCGTCGTTCCAAGAGAGAATTTTCATAATGTCACAAGAACAGTGGGTTGAGTCTACTAAATCTACTATGAATTTTAAAAGGAAAGAATAAGAGTAGATTAAAATGTAGTTGTGAATAATAAATAAAAATTCAGGAAAGGAGGAGACTAAGAAAATTCTCTAAATTATGGTAATTTAATTGCACAACAATACAATACTAAGGACTAGAAAAGCAATGAAGGAGCCTTCACAGGTAGAGTTATACAATGTGTTTGGGTACATGTAGAAGAAAAATGACAACCACAATAAGGAAACACACAGATTCATGTTATGGTTAAAATAAAAGAAGAACTTAGGATAGAGAAATGCATAAAGAAATGCTAGATAGTCTAAATGATCTAATAGCAGTTAGTAAGAAGACTAAGCCAGACACACCAAAACAAAATACGGAAGGAAAATAAATTGCTAGAGATTGACTAGAATAACTACAGAAGTAGATTACAATTAATTACAAACACGACAACTTAAAGATACTAGGTACAAAGTATGAACAAAACAGGGGTACAAAAATCTAAAAATAGGAAACATGACAGAAATGAATAACTACAGAATTAGATTACAAGTAATTACTATTAGAGCACTACTCGGTCGAACTCTCAAGCATTGCTATCTCAAGCTTGTTGTCAAGTTTAGTTGCCAAATGTATGCATACTTGTGTGTGTACTAAATGGTTGATGGGGACTGGGTAAGTATGCGTACCCGTCCGCATACTGGCGGAAGTTCACGTCCGTGAATTTCTGCTGAGTTTGGAAATTAAAACCAACACAATATGGTTACCTAAATATGCGTACCCGTACACATACTGGCGGGAAGTTCGCGTCCCTGAATTTCTGTTGTGTTTGGAAACCAAAATAAACTCAAATCCGATTACTTAAGTACGCATACCCGTACGCATTCTTAAGTGTGTTACTTTCTAAAATTGGTTTATTCGTGAACTTAAATTTATATAAACTAAGGAATGCATATTTACAGACCGTGGCTATAAAGTTCATGAATCGATTCGAGTGAATCAAAACCGATTTTTCTTCGATTGTGTCTTGTATACATCTATAAGATCTAAGCAATTGAACAACTCTTGAACTAGTTCAATTGAGTTATTTGGACTAGTTATGGTGAAGATGAATATGGTTGATATGAAAGTGCTCATATGGCTAACCATTTAGTTAACTATTGTTGAACCAACTAAGTTTACATGTTTAGGTACATTTACTCAAACCTAAATGATGTATATTTCATTTTTTAATAACAAGCTAAGTTCGATCTAATGGTTGAAAGATATTAGCTTGAATCTAATCAGATTTTTATCTAACAGTGAATACTGAATGCTTTGTTACCAAGGTAACTTAGATTGCAAACCTAATTTGAAGATTATATAAATGAGAACTCTAGCAACTGGGAAACCGAATCCCCACACCTCTTGTGTGATACTAGTTGTATAATCTAGAGTCGATTCTCCTTTAACCTTAGGTTTCTACCGAAACCCTGTAGGTTAACGACTTGAAGACTTCATTGGGATTGTGAAGCCAAACCCAACTATTTTCTCTGTAGTTGCGTGATCTGAAATTGCAGTTTCTATCGTATTTGAGTACAATCGTAAGATTGGCTTGAGATTAATTTCTCCGATAGGTAAGATAGAAAAGTAGTCACAAACACATTCGTCTCATCATTTGTGATTCCACATGTAGGACCAGAATATCGCCATGATATTACTCTTGCGAGATTAACAACACTTTTGCGAACATCACCGCGAGTTCTTCAACAACACTTCACGAGTGTCACAAAATGATTTAAAGAATGACGTAATAGATGACGAATGAAGAAACACGAGAAGAGTGTGATTATCCTGCGATGATTACAACACTTGCGAGAGTGAACATTATAACTACTGCGATAATATCGCAGGTCAGATCCGAAATTAAAGGACAGATTATCTATCATCCTCTATGTAACTATCCTATATAAAGAGACCTAGTAGATTCAGAAAGAGGATGATGTATTTTTGAGTGTTAAGGAAGTCTTGAGGAGAGAGAAAATTCAAAAGAGCGGTTGTATTCTTGATTTCTTCCATTTCTTGTAAACATTTCTGAGAATCAAATAATAAAGTGTTGTTTTTAATCTTCAAATATGTCTTAATTATAGTAAATTATTATCAAGGGTGTAGTGTAGGATTTCCTGCAATTACATTTTGGCGCCCGAAACAGGGATGAATTATTGATTTCCTGAAGAAAAAGATAAGAATTGACATTGTGATTGAAAAGAATTTGGAGTAGATAGTAAAGGATTTTTATGCAATTTCCAACAACTCTTAAAGATTAATGGCTAAAAGAAGAAATACATCAGAACCACCAACAACCGTAAGGAGGAGTAAAAGACTTGCAGGAGGTGAGACAAGTGAAATAGGAGAATCTTCAAGGTTCAGAAAAAGAAGAAATAGAACAAGGAATGGAGGAGAAAATCAAATTCAACAGCCGAATCAACAAACACCAATACAAGATAGAGTTGTGGATTACGACAGCGTGAGTGTGCATACTTGGCAATCAGATTCGATGTAAGAAGCAGAAGATCGAAAATTAAGAAATGAAAGAAGAGAAGAAAGAAACCGAGAAGTAAATGGAGGATTAATACATGGAGATGATGAAAATGAAATAATAGAGGTTTTAAGACAAAGAATACTAGAGTAAAGGAGGTTAGAGGCGGAAGAACGTGTGAATCTAACAAGACAAAATCATGAGTTAAGAATGGAGAATTTGAGATTACAAAATAGGAGATCAAGAAGTACTTCTAGATCAAGTTCAAGATCATTTAGAGAAGAACCAAGGCGAAATTCCCCTATGAGAAATGCTAAAGCAAATATTCGAGAGGAAATGCAAAATCCAAATGAAGAACAACATCACGGAGAAGAAGAGATGATTGTTGATCGCTACGTTCCACACGGTGAAAATGTGAATTATAGACATGATAATAGAAATCAAGAGCGTGAAAATAACCAAGATGGTGAAGAAAATCGAGAAGAAGGAAGAATAATATCACATGGGCGAGAACTCTAAAGAAATCAAAGAATCATTGAGGAGGAAATTGAGAGGCATTATACTGAACAAGCATGTCTAGCTTGCGAAAGAGAAAGATTAAGAGCAGAAGTTGAAGAACAAGAGTTTCAAGAAGCAATAAGGCAGAATAATCATGACAATCGAGAAAGGAGACGCACCCAAAATCGCCATAGCAATAATATCAATGAGGAATATGACAGAATACAAAGGAGAATAGAAAGACAGCGAAGGGAAATGTTGAGGAATGAAGAAACTCACGGAGAAGAAATTGGAAGGCATAATCAGTTGGGAATTCAATAAGGAGATGAAGAGGAAAATTGCAGGAGAAGGCAGAATGAAGATGCCGAAGAAGAAGCACAAAATCTCGCAGGACAAGAAAGACACGAGCGCAGAAGAAGAAAAGCTACACTGAAAAGACCAATTGAGCAAAATTCAGCGGGGAATGAAAAAATTTTAAGAGAGTTAGCAGAAATGATGGGAATGTTGAATAACAGAAGAGAAGGAGGTAGAAGGAAACTTGATGAAGCCATTGAAGAAGCTGTGAGAACTCCATTCACTCAAGAAGTACAATTAGGAGGAATCCCTCCAAAATGCAATTTACCAGCATTAACCAGTATCTTCGATGGGACAACCTGTGCTGTTCAACATGTCAAGGCTTATGTTAGGTGTATGCTACAATGGGAAAACCATTATGCCGTGTTATGCAAATACTTTGCATCTAGTTTAACTGGCGAGGCGTTAAAATGGTTCGAAGGCTTACCTAAAAATACAATAATTTCTTTCGACCATTTGCAAGCTACATTTCTGGGAGCATATATAAGCAACAATTCTTCGCGGCCCGGTATTGAAATGTGTTTGGGTTAAAACAGAGGATTGGCGAGAGTCTAAAACACCTAACCATAAGATGGAAGACAATGTGCAGTGAAATGGCAGGAAGAGTGGATGAGAGATACCTCATTTTATCTTTCATTAATGCAATGTTCGCAACCAATCTGTTGTATATACAAATTTTCAGAATCAAAAATACCATCACAATGACTGAGCTACGAGAACTACAAGAAGAATACATTGCTTTGGAGGAAAAACAAAATGAGATGGAATCATATCCAGTCGCAAACACTAGCTCAATAGCGGCGAACGGGAGTTTACTTCCTAAAATGATCAACAATGTGGCGAGCACCTCACATCCACAACAAGAGAAGGTGGTAATTGAAAACCAGCAAAAGTTAGTAGCCATGGGAAGTAGAGATCAAGAGGAGTATGAAAGAGAAAGGAATTATTAAAATCGCGGAGGAAATAATAAAATTCAAAGGCTTGATCAGCCGCAAGAGACTTATGGTTCTCAGAGGCAAAATAATTTCAGAGGACAAGGGAATCAAAGAGTAATATGGGAAGAAATTAAGATGCCACCCCTGAATGCTAGAATAGAAAAAATTTGGGAAGCTATAATTTTTGATGGAAAATATACCATCACCCTGGAATATGGTAAAAGAGCCACATCAAAATAATCGAAATCAAGAATTTTTCCCTTATCATCATTTTCATGGACATTCAATAAACGATTGTAGGAATGTAAAAAGAATAATTTTAAGGATGATTGATCAGGGAAAGTTAAATCATTTTCTAATAGGACATTCGCAATCTCAGCAGTTACCACCCGCACCAGATATTCGCAGAGTGAATACTGTAAAAGGAGCAGAAACATTTGTGATAGAGGTTGGAGCCAAGGCAAAGAATTTGTTCTGTAATTCCATCATACATTCATACAAAACTATTGAGGATTTCCACGACAATGTTCTAAGCAGAGTATTCGCGAGAGACGTAGATGGAAGAGAGATAATGAATATTGAGAGAGTCTCTCCATTAGAGGAGTGGCAAAAGAAAACTATTTCCTTCACTGAGCAAGAATTACCAGAGCCTGGCGAGATGCATGACAACCCATTGGTAGTAAGGTTAGAAATAAATCCAAAACAAATAGAAGAAGAAGATGAAGAAAATGATGATGATAAAACTGAGGACGCATGGGCCATTAACAGAGTTCTAATAGATACTGGAAGTTCAGTTGATATCTTATTTTATCATACTTACAGAACCATGGGTGGAAAAGACGAGGACTTGATACCATCAACCTATAAAATCTATGGTTTCAACGACACTTCCAATAAGCCCAAAGGGGAAATTACAATGTGAATTCCATTAAAGGGGTTATCTTCTAAGATTCTATTATACGTTGTGGATATTGAATCACCTTATAATGCCCTAATTGGATGACCTGGCTACATGGGATATTAGGTGTGCGTCAACTTTCCACCAATGCATTAAGTTTCCTCATCATAATGGTGTTGGAATAATAAAGGGAGACTGGGCTGATGGAAAGAAATGTTATGAAATCTTGCGAGGAAAGGAAAGCAAAGGGCAGAAATTGGAAACGAAACATCAAGCAAAAACAAAGAGGTGAAAAGCTTATGGTTGATAAAATATAGCGGCGAGAGGAGGGAATACTGTGAAATCAACATGAGTTGGAAACTTTATGCGGCGAGCATCTCGCAGATGGAGAGAAAACAACAAAACGCAACAAAAAGGGAGAGGCACAAGGTAGTAAGTAGAAAGGTAAAATGATGAAATTTAAGAAGTTTGGGAATGATTTGTTGAAGAAAATATTTCAAAAAGATATTTTGTTTGAATGAAAGAAATGAAATTGAGAAGTTATACAAGAGTTGAAATGAAAATAAAGAGAAGATCAAAGAAAAGAAATTTCATCAGAGTTGCAATAATCGTAAGAAACGCGAATAAAATTTCGCAGAGACATAAGAATGGGACGAGCCTATATGACGTACACCCTAGTTCGCGGATACAATTTCGCAAGAGGCAAATGTAAGACCTAAAGTGCATCATATAAGAGGGAATCTCTTTGCGTGTCTCAAGGATAAGGTTATACCGCTACTAGAACCTGAGTCACGGAGACTGGGGTCCATCTCTTTGAGATACCTATCCAGGAGAGATACTTTCGATTTCCAACTATATAAGGTTATACCTTGGTTGGACGACCGAGGGTCTCTTCTAAGGGGTGCATAGTATGACCAAGGCGCCGAGGTACACGGTTGAGCCAAGAGTGCCCGGGATGGACGAACCTACCCTGGCCATTTTTGGTAAGTCTTTGCTATGATGCACTCGGCCTCAAGAAAACCCCACTTAGGTTGCAGTCTAGTAACTATAAGCCATATAGGCATAAAGGATAAGAGGCTGCGAAAACAACTGGTTGTTGTTAAGACTGGATGGGAGGAGCTAGTCTTGTATGGCCGATGTGCCCTCCTTGAAGGGGAAACCAGAGGGGAGTAAGGGTGGCACCCTCCATTATGGAGCTGATAAGTGTCTTAAGATGACAATGTCATGGGGCTTTGCATTCACAAGAACATTTAGGCCTGTCATATTATCGCGTGAAAAATATAGAGGCAACAAGCCATAAGAAAAAGTTAAGATGAGATTAATGGGTTTTTACATGAAAGTGTAAAGACGTCCTGCGATTTCATTGCAAGACGGAAATGTCATGGGGCTTTGTTCTCGTAGGGAATTTAGACCTGTCATATTGTCGTAGACATTTGACAACATATGGATAAAGCAAGATCAATGAGTATTTACATGCGAATGTAAAGATGTCCTGCGATTTTGTCGCAGAAAGAAACGTGGCGAAATAAGACCTTTAATTGGGAAGGAAAGCTAAGACCACAAGAGACTAACACATGACTGCGAGATTATGGTTGCGATTTTTGCACAATTTTATTAAGAATCTAATATGCTCAATCTTTTATATTGCAGACGAATAACAGAGGCAAGTATGAGAATGAACAGAACAATACTATTGTTATTCATCTTTATATAATAGATTTACGCATCTTTATATAATAGATTTACAAATGGATAGCCAAAAACTTATAAATATATTACTTAACCATATTCCATAAAAGAAATTGTCTTTTAATATATGCAGGAAGAAATAAGAAGAAGTTCATACACTAGAGAACATTAGAAGCTGGAGAAATTCGCAGCAAGTATATTGCAAAGAGAAAAGGATAAGTGTACAGAATATTATAGGTAGAATATAAGAAATCTAATTAGATCCATCGTTGTCTTTATCGGATTTCTTTTCTTCGTCCCGACCACCTTCATCATAACCTTCATCTTCTTCAGAATCTTCAACTTCGCTATTAGAAATGACAAGATCAGGGACATTTTGTGGAACTTCATGCAAAATGTCAGGGTACTCAGAATGAGGAATTTGATTGTCATCGCAGACCAATTTAATAGAGTCATTGCGAACACCCACAAGAGTGTTACTAAAATTTCTTCTCATAATTTCTAATTGTTCCTTCAGTTTTGAATACTTTTCGTTGCGAGAAGCTAGAGTTTTTGCGAGCACTCCCTTTTCATCTTCAAGTTCTTTAACCCTAACAGAGTATCTCTTATCAACTCCTGCGAGTACAGAATGGTAAATCAGAAATTTAGTAGCAAAATATAAAAGACGAAGGATCAATGAGAATGAATAATTAGCAACCTTCTCTTTCAGAAATCATGTCTCTAATCAAGGCTGCTTGTTCAGTATGAAGACTAACATCTACACCTAGATTATTTCTGGCATTATCAAGAACTTTCGCAGCCCAAGCAAATTCTTCATCATTGCTGATAAGAAGACAAGAGCGAACTTGGTCCTATCTCGCAAGAAAATCTCTATTTTCGCCGATAAGTCTATCCCTCTCAATTTTAACATCAGTAAGAATTTTATGGAAATCTTCTAGGGATTGAGCACCATTTTTAACAATAAGATCTTTCTCATCAATAATATCACTATTCTTACTTCTCAATTAAACCCAAGTTGAATCGTACTCACTTTTTAAGAGATGAAGTTTGGATTTAAGCTAATCTATAGAAAGAGATCTAATTTGATCATCTGAGAAACTACTTAAAGAACTATTAAGACGAGCAAGAAGGGTATCCTCATCTACAGGTTCAGGGAAAGATCGGAAGATTATAGCCTCGTAAGTAAGGTCATAAATATCTGCAAAATGGTTACTTGAATGATCCAAAATAAGGCAAAAGAATTAAAAGAAAAGAAGGAAAATTTTATACCATAGAGTTGCTGATTAGCTTTTTCAAGATCAGAAATCTTTTGTTTATCACTTGAAGCATCAATTTCTAGTTGCTTATTCTTATTGCGAAGCTCAGCAACCTAAGCTTCTAATTCTCCTTTAATCTTGCGAAGATCAATAGCTTCAGATTCCAACTGTTCCTTTTGCTTGCGAAGATATGCAGATTTAGACTTTAAATTTTTATTTTTGTTGCGAAGGTCGGCACGTCTTTTCTCCAAATCTGAGGCAGCGATAAAAGAAGCTCTTCCAGCCTGCGAAGAAATGTAAAAATTGCTAAGACATATATAGTTTGAAATCTAAGGTACAAAGAAGAGGCAAAGAAGTGAAAACATACCAAAATGCTGAGTGAATTCAAAAGACTGGGAGTCATCAATCTTGAGATTCCCTGAAAAGAATCATTGTCAACCAATAGGGAAGCATCGCAAACCTTTACAAGAGCTTGAGATACTTTATTAACAACTTCATCTCCATAATCATTTGAAATACCATGCGTGACATTGCCAAAAATCTTAGATAATTGGGTCATAGGAGATTCATGAGAAGAGGAATCCTTCATATGAGAGATATCATTATTATCTTCGTCTTCATCATCATCAACATCATCGTTACTTGGGTTTTATTCATTAGTTTGAGGAGTTGAAGAAGAAGAGAGTTGGGTTTTTCTTCTCTTTAAGGGAGGAGCATCAAATTTCTCTCTGCGAGGAGCAACAAAATTCTCTTTGAGAGGGGCAATAGATTTACCCTTGTGACCAACTGTGGATTTCTCTTTAGTTCTCGCAGGTTTCACAGGCGCTCTTTCTTCAATTTCCTGCGAACACAGATAAAGATAAGAAATAGAGGCAACAATATATTGTAAAAAGTTATAAAGAAATATTTCTTACTTCATTTGTGAGAGATTTGAGAGCTAAGAAAGTAGCAGGTTTCCCGTGCTTATCATAGCTGGCTTTCAACCTTTCAATCTGATAAAAAGGAAATAGTCAGCGAGAATCTAAAGACATGAAGAAATTAATAATGGTAATTTATTATACAAAGGATTAAGAGAACATACTTCTTTATTTCTCTCAGGACAGTTGAATACCCACGGTTGGAACTCTGCGAGATTCGCAGGTAGATCATGGGTACCAGAAATGTATGAACCCTCTAAAAGTAAAGGGAAGATATACCATTTGTCATCGCTAGAATGACATGGACCTTGATTAGTACTAGTATGCCAATCGATATCCAGCATAAGCATTTTATCTTCCGCGACATCATCTTTCTTTTGCAAGCGAACACCCCAACAGGTGATATCCCTCTTCATGGGGATTATGTCATAATTTATGAAGAAATTATCTACAATATACATTGCGGGAATAATTGGAACATCCTTGAATTTAGGATTCTTCGCAGTATTAGGGTAGCAAGATTTTTATTAGCACCACGAGTAGCATACTCCACCAGCAGACGGATGCAATCCCCACCCAATTGATATATGGCTCGCGAGAATTTTGGATGAGAAAGTATCTCATAGAACAAAGGAAGTTCATGATCGTAGAGAGGAATGGGAAGACCAGCTTCAAGTTGTCCTAGCGAGACTATAACTTTCTCATGGGAACATTGATGATCAGAAAATAATTTGACAGAAAGTTCGGATTTAGGATTCTGATCTGGAATTGTAGACAAAGTAAAACCTTTATTTTTGAGCTTTTCTCGCATCTCACCAAACCAAATTTTTGTGACCAGGAGCAACCATTTTTGAGTATGGGAATCAAGAAAAAGATTGAAGAACGAGAAAGAAGACACAACAATAACATATGCGCAATTTACAGAAGAACAGTAAAATTACAGAGATATTGCAGAGAGAAGAAAGAAGAAGTAAAAATAAGGAAAGAGAAGAATGAAAGAAGTATTTATAGAAGAAGAAATTTCTCGAGAAGATGAATGCAATTAATGCAAAGAAAGGACGTGAACGGTCATATTGCATCGGTTGAAAAGGACGTGTCAAAAACTGAATGGAAGAAGAAATACGTGAAAACAGCTGGCGAAGAATACAAAAATGTGTCAAAGCAGAAGAGTGCAAAAAGATGAACAACTGCGGCATTATAAAAGTTTCTCATGATCTTTCCTTCTTCGCAGAAAAGACATGAGAAGAGGCAAGATGTAGGACCAGAATATCACCATGATATTACTCTTGCGAGATTAACAACACTTTTGCGAACATCACCGCGAGTTATTCAACAACACTTCACGAGTGTCACAAAATGATTTAAAGAATGACGTAATAGCTGATGAATGAAGAAACACGGGAAGAGTGTGATTATCCTGGGATGATTACAACACTTGCGAGAGTGAATATTATAACTACTGCGATAATATCGCAGGTCAGATCCGAAATTAAAGGACATATTAGCTGTCATCCACTATGTAACTATCCTATATAAAGAGACCTAGTAGATTCAGAAAGAGGATGATGTATTTTTGAGTGTTAAGGAAGTCTTGAGGAGAGAGAAAATTCAAGAGAGCGGTTGTATTCTTGATTTCTTCCATTTCTTGTAAATATTTCTGAGAATCAAATAATAAAGTGTTGTTTTTAATCTTCAAATATGTCTTAATTACAGTAAAACCTTATCATGGGTGTAGTGTAGGATTTCCTACAATTACACCACAATATCTTGTTTCGCTATTCGATTAAAATTATTGTGAGGTGATTGATAATTCTTGGATGTTCTTCGGGATTTTAAGTCCGGGTTATCGATCGGTTCCTGTTCACCTTGATTTATCAAAAGATGGAACAAAACTTGTAGGTTTTTCTGTGGGAGACAGATTTATCTATTCTTATAGGCTTTTCCGTGTGATGCAAAATTTTTAATTTAAGTCTTCGACTTTGGGTCGTAGCAACTCTTAGTTGTGGGTGAGATCATCTAAGGGAATCAAGTGCATAATATCATGCTGGGATCAGAGACATAGGGACCCAAATTGTACCTTGGATCAGTGTGAGATTGATTGGGGTTCAACTATAGTCCAGACAGAAGTTAGTTTGGAGTAGGCTAGTGTATGTAGCATATTAATACAGTGTTTGTTCAATATGGACTAGGTCTCGGGGTTTTTCGGAATTTGAGGTTTCCTCGTTAACAAAACTTCTGGTGTCTATGTTATTTCTTTTCCTCATTTTATTTTGTTATATAATTGAAATATCACAGGTTGTGCGTTGAATCAATCAATTGGGAACTCCAACCTGTGGTTGTTGATTGAAATTGATTGATACTTGAACATTGGTGTTTGGTTCTGTTCAAGTTAATTTCTCTTGTATTCAATTTGACTCGCAGATTTCAATTTTCTTGAGTAAGGATTGAATTGAGAAATCGAGATATAACTATTTGATATGCTTTTTTATTAAGGTTGAGTCTATCTGTCTAGTTGATTCTCTTAAAAGTATATTGGAGTTAGTCCATTCAGATTGCTAAGCGAATTATTGGGTGAGGTTGTTGTACCCCCACTTTTTCAATTGGTATCATAGCAAGCAAACACGTTTAAGACCTTATAAGTCTGTGTTTGCAGCAATCTGACTCTATGGACATAAATTCTATCTCTATAAATGTACCACTAGTCTTCGATGTCTCAAACTACTTATAGTGGAAAATTGATATGCGTGCCTTTCTTCAAGAGCGTGATTTTCAATCATGGGTTTATGTAGTTAATGGCTATGACGTTATTGAGATACTTGCTGCAAATCCAAATTCCAACGGTTTGAATGCCATCATACATGCCATTACCCCAGATCTCCATCACCATGTGATTACGTGCACTCGGTATAAAGATGCTTGGGATATCTTAGAAACCGTATTTAAAGGGAATACTAGTGAAAAGTAAGCCAACATTTAAAACCTAAATTCTGATTGGGAAAACCTTCGTATGGAAGATGAAGATTCATTTGATGAATTTAATCATAAAGTGTCTGAAATTGTTAATACATCTTTTGCATTGGGTAAGACTATTCCTGAAAATGACATTGTGATGAAGATTCTCAGATCCCTGCCATCTAGATACGATTCTAAGAAGCATGCCATCGTTGAAGGAAATAACCTTGATGAGCTTTCCAGAAATACTTTAATTGGAAAGTTAAAAATTCTTGATCTTAATCAAAACACAGTCAGGACATCTGCATTCAATGATGTGACCATTGCGAGTGAATCTTCTAACTTGTCTTGGGATGATGAATGTTGTTCTAATCATGTTGATTTTGATAAATCACTGATAACAGAAAAGATCAAGGATTTTGTAAAAAGAAGTAAAAGATGTGTTAAACGTCTCTCTCCAGTTAATGCTTCAGATGATTCAATACAAGAAAAATCTTTCCTAGGTGTCAACGTCTTGGATGCGTCTGATGTGTGCAATGAACTTTCAACTCTTGTAGCAGAAACCACCACCTACTCAATTTCTAATTCAGAATTTGAGTCTGACACAGATATTTGTGAATTCTTGAATAAAAGTAGAGAGATTCACCAATAAAGTCTTCAACTAAAGGCTTCGTTGAAGAAACTTGAATCATTACTCCAAGTGAAAAATCTTGATATAGATTGTCTTGATTATGAATTCACCAGAACCATGTCTCTAAAGGAAAAAGAGATTAATACTCTTAAGAATGACCTGCAAAGGTTATCCGGAAGTTCTGACAAAATCTCAGCAATGTTATTTGGTCAGAAGTCCTTTGGAAACACAAATGGTTTGGGGTTTAAAAGAAAAAATGTAAACACAAACAACTCTCTTGTTCCAACTAATGCTGGAACAGTGTACGTTGAGTGTTGTGATAAACATAAGGCAATTTAACAGAACAAAAAATCTTTATTGACTTGTTCGTTTTATGGAAATGCAAATCATGTTCAAAGTATGTGTTGGAGATTCAAGAGGAACAACAAAAGAATTTCCAAACTTCAGGAGAACATGCAGAGGATGAATCTGGCATTGGATGATCAACAAGGTTTTCATAAAAAATTCATAAATTCCAAATTCAAACGAGGTAAGAAATATGTTTATACAAAAAACCTTGATAATCCACTAGTTGGTCAAAGATGTGAGTATTCGGCTCACTCCATCACCTTCTAATACCAGTGACGTCCGCATCCTCATCTTTATCTTGAGAAAATGAGGCTTGCATCAAAGGTGGCTCAAGTCCTTGTATTTGTGTATTCTTTTCTTATTTTTATTAAGAAAATATTCTCCTAATAATGTAGATAATGGATAACAAACCATGAAAGACTTTTTCAAAGTCTTCTAGGGTTTTGGAGGCCATAAGTCTATTTATAATCATTTGTGATCATGTTCTTCATCTGTTTTCCCCTTGAAAGATACAGTTTCATGGCTCCTATAACTAGAAGTACCACAAAAAAGGATGCAGTCGAAGAGGTTAATGTGTATCAGTGTGAAGGAATCACTTCCTCAAGGAAGAAGAAAAAGAGATCTACAAATGATGGAGAAGGTTCTTCCTCTAACTGTCTCTTGTCAGTTTGTCACTTTGATAAGGACTTTAGAGTTACGGTGAAAAACTTTATCAGCAAAAGAAATAATTTAAAATCTCAAATTGTTTCGTCTTTAGAAAAAATAACTCACTATGAGAAAATGTTGTCTCTAACAAAGAACACCATGCATGACCTAAAAAGATAACTTAGTGAGTTGACTGATATTTTTGAAGATTTAGAGGAATTGCACGACCCCATAGTCAATGGGTTTTTCAATTATGAGAAAGAATTCTCGGTAGATGCTTTGAGAAAGCTCTATAATGCCTATAAAAACTTCTTATGAAAATTTTATTCTTATATTTTTAATAAGAATAACTAGAGTTTGGAATAACCATTATTGTGATTACACAACTATGTCCAACGTTTTCATATTCATTGTTTTGAGATTTATTTTTTAAAATTCTAAAGTTTGTTTGGAAGATGATTTTGTAGTATTAATCTTTATGATTTTATATATTGCAGTTTGTTATGGGATATGTGTGTTTGCGTCCATGAACTATGATTGTCCCATACATTTTCAAAAGTTAAGTCTTTCGTACATCGATATGCAAGTATTGATAAAAGTGAAAAATCGGGGGTCTAACAACGTCATCCAAAATTTCGATTAGCAATCTGTATGGACTAACACTAATATACTTTTAAGAGAATCAACTAGACAGTCATACTCAATCTTAATAAAAAGTATATCATGGAGTTGATATCTATATCTCTCGATTAGATCTATACTCAAGCAAATAGAAATCTGTGAGTCATTATCAAATACAATAGATATAAACTTGGATGGTACGAAAGACCAATATCCAAGGATCAATCAATTTCCAATCAACAACCAAAGGTTGGATTTCACAATTGATCGATACAACGCAAAACCTGTGATATTTCAATTATATAACAAAATATAATGCGGAATAGAAATAACACAGACACCAGAAATTTTGTTAACGAGGAAATCGTAAACGTAGAAAAACCCCGGGACCTAGTCCAGATTGAACACCACATTGTATTAAGCCGCTACAAAAACTAGCCTACTACGAACTAACTTCAGTCTGGACTATAGTTGAACCATAATCAATATCACACTGATTTAAGGTACAGTTGTGCTCCTTACGTCTCTGATACCAGCAGGGTACTACACACTTGATTCCCTTAGCTTATCTCACCCACAACCAAATGTTGCTTCGAGCCAAAGTCGAATACTTTAATAATAAATCTGTATCACATATAAAAGTCTACGATAATAGATAAATATGTCTCCCACAGATAAACCTACGAGTTTTGTTCCGTATTTTGATAAAATCAAGGTGAACAGGAACTAATCAATTACCAGACTTATATTCCCGAAGAACAGCCTAGAATTATTGATCACCTCACAATAATCTAAATCGTATGGTAGCGAAACTAGATATTGCGAAATCAAAAACGATAAGACGGAAATGTTTGTGATTTCTTTTTATCTTGCCCTATCAGAGATATAATCTCAATCCAATTATTCAATTGAAATCGTATGATAGAAAATGGCAAGATCATATCACTCAACTATAATAGAATTAGTTTCGTTTGGCTTCACAATCTCAATGAAGTCTTTAAGTCGTTAACCGACAGGTTCTCGAGAAGAAACCTACGATTAAAGGAGAATCAACTCTAGAAAAACCAACAAGTATCACACATGAGGTGTGGGGATTAGTTTTTCCAGTTTCTAGACATCTCCTTTATATGTTTTCAAATCAGGGTTTGCAATCTAAGTTACCTTGGTAACAAAGCATTCAATATTCACCGTCAGATGAAAAACCTTATTTATCCAAGCTAATATCTTTCAACCGTTAGATCTAATCTTTGCTTATCACACACAAATGAAATGTACTTCATTTAGGTTTGATTAATCGTACCTAAACGTGTACATTTGGTTGGTTCACAAATAGCTAACCAATGGTTAGCCATATGAGCACTTTCATATCTACCATATTCATCTTCTTCACAACTAGTTCAAATGACTCAAAGAACTAGTTGAAGAGTTGTTCAATTGCTTAGATCTTTATACATACACACAATTGAAACAAAATCGGTTTGATTCAATCGAATCAATTAATAAACAATACAACCACGGTTTGCAAAGATTTCATTCCTTATTAATTTATTGTTTAAGTTCATGAGATAACCAATTTGAGAAATATAACCAGCTTGGGTACGCATACGGGTATGCGTACTTTAGCTACCGGATTTGAGTTTACAAACTCAACAGAAATTTTCGGTTCGAAAACTTCTGAGGGTACACGTACGAGTACGTGCACCTAAGGTGACTGGTTTACAAGTTTGCAAACTACAAACTTAGCAGAAATTCTAAGATCAGGAACTTCCGCCAATACAGTACACAACCTGTCTCCTTTACCAATACCGCATACACACATATGCACGCACTTGGTTTCCGGTACATGGATTTATACACTAATGTGCGAACACATAATATATGCTTATATCCATAGATGTTTATGTAATCCCAACTCTACATTTCAATCAATGTAACATTCTTCTATAATGTAGGTACCGAATATCACAAGATATTAGTTTACGAACATAAAAGGAAAATATCGCAAGATAATGCGATAATAGAAGAAACACGGAAGAAGTGTGAAGCATTTGCGAACATGAAATATTGTTGCGAATATAAGTTGCGATACTTCGCAGCTTATATACAGTTGTATAGATTTCACTATAAATAGTAGTTCAAATGTAAAATTGGGAGAGGTCCTTTTGGTGAGTGTGAGAAAATATTTTGGGAAAGAGAATAGAGAAAGTTGTAACTATTCTAGTTCCATTTAGATATTTCTTGTAATCAATTGAGAGCATTAATAAGAAAGTTGTTATTCATCATCATGAACTTCTTAAGTTTTACCAATTCTACTGAGGGTGTAGTTGTAGGATATTCTGCAACTACATAATTGGCGCTAGAAATAGGGACTTGAAGATTGTTCTAGCAAAAATTCTAAGGAGTTTTAAAAATATGAAATGGCTAGGAAAATAAATACATCAGAACCATTGACTGCAGTAAGAAGAAGTGCAAGGCTCGCAGGTGGAGAAGCAAATGTAACAGGAGAACCTAGTAGGAGAAGGAATAATCGAAGAAATCAAACTCAACAAACAGAAGATCATGATCGAGTGAGTATACACACTTGGAGAACTGATACACTAGTATAAACATACAGAGAACCACAAATTAGAGAAAATGGGAGATTGATGGGAGGAACAACTCGTGAAAGAGAAAAGGAGATGTTAGAAACATTGAGACAAGAAATTCAAGAAGAACGAAGGTTTGAAGCTAAAGAACGTGCCAATATAACAAGACAGAATCAAGAATTGAGAAGGGAAAATGAGATGTTACAAAGAAGGAAATCTCAAAGTGTTGTAAGATCAAATGCTAGACCAAGAAGAGAAGAACAAAATTCGCCAACAATCAATAGTGAAAGTGAGATGCAAGAACAAGCACATAATCAAGTTGAAAGAAATCGAGAGAATTGTTTCATTCTAGTGCCAAATCACGAACAAAATATGGAGAATGTACGAACAAAACCATTTCCAAGAGAAAATAATCAGAATGGCGAAGAAAATCGAGAGGAAGAGCGGCAACTCGTGGAAGAAATTGAGAGACAACAAGCTATGCATCAAAACAATTACGAAGATGGAGTAAGAAGACGTGAACAAGCTCGCAATAATCAAAATCTTGGGTGTGATAGAATTCGGAGGAAGATTGGGAATCAACGAGAAGAAATAACAAGGAATGAACCAAATCTTCGAATCAGAGTTCAGGCAAACCAGGAAGAAATAAATCACAGAAGAAGGAGAAATGAAGAAGAAGAAATTACAGATATTCATATGAGAAGGATGAGGAGAATAGAAATGGAAGAACAAGAATTTCAAAATGCTCTGCAACAAAACAATTATGACAATTTGGAAATGAGATATTTGCAAAATCATGCAAATGAAAACATTAATGAAGAGTATGATAGAATGCGAAGAATCGCAAGAGAGGAGATGCAAGAACGTAGAAGAAGAGAAGCTGCGTTGAAGAGGCCAATGGAGGAGAATTCTGAAGAAAATGCACGAATCTTTCGAGAATTAGAGAAAATGAGAGGAATGATAATCAGTAGAGAAGGAGGAGATAGAAGGCAATTAGATGAAGCAATAGAAGAAGCTGCGAGGACTCCTTTTTCTAGAGAGGTACAGTTGGGAGGGATTCCACCAAAGTGCAATCTTCCTACATTAACTAGCATCTTTGACGGGACTTCATGTGCTATTCAGCACATTAAAGCATATGTAAGATGCATGCTACAATGGGAGAATCATGATGATGTATTATGCAAGTACTTCGCATCAAGTTTAACAGGAGAAGCTCTAAAATGGTTCGAAGGACTTCCCAAGAACACTATTACATCATTTAATCATTTACAAGTAACTTTCTTAGGAGCATATATCACGAATCATTCCTCGCGACTTGGCATTGAAGATGTGTTTGGTTTAAAACAAAGAATTGGTGAAAGTTTGAAGCATTTGGTAAGAAGATGGAAAACTATGTGCAGTGATATGGCAGGACGTGTGGATGAGAAATACTTGATTTTTTCTTTCATAAATGCGATGTTCGCAACTGAACAGTTATATGTTCAAATCTTCATAAGAAAGAATTCGATTATGATGACAGAATTGCGAGAATTACAAGAGGAGTACATTACATTAGAAGAAAACCAAAACAATATGGAGTCATATCCAGTGGTAAACACCAACAATCAAGATACATGAGCAAACTTACTTCCTAAAATAATCAATGTCGTAGCAGGTACTTCGCAGACATCCTCGCAAACATCTTCGCAGATATCAGAAGAAAATAAAACCAACAATAGCAAGCCAAAAATGGTAGCAATGGGAAGTAAAGATCAAGAAGAGTATGATAGAGAAAGGAATTTCTACAGTCGAGGAGGAAATAACCAGATCCCAAGATTAGATCAAAGAAGAAGAAAATTATGGGGGACAAAGGCAGAATTATTTTGGACAAGGGAATCATAGACAAAATTATAACAATGGTCAAGGAGGTCAAAGAATTATAAGAGAAGAAATAAAGATGCCACCTTTGAATACAAGTGTAGAAAAGATATGGCAGGCAATTATCTTGATGGAGAATATACCAACTCCATGGAATATGGGAAAGGAACCACCATTGGGTCCAAGAAGTCATGAATTTTGCTTGTACCATCATTTTCATGGGCACTCTACAAATAGATGTAATAATATCAAAAGGATTATCTTGCGAATGATTGATCAAGGAAAACTAGATCACTTTTTACTTAAGCAAGCACAATCGCAACAATTACCACAAGCCCCAATGGAAACTCGCATGGTGAATACAACACAAGAAAAGGGAAAAGAAATCTTACACATTGAAGTGGGATCAAAAGCAAGAAATGTTTTCTGCAATTCTATAGTTCACTCATATAAAACCATAGAAGATTTTCATGATAATGTGTTAAGTAGGGTATATGCGAGAGATGGTGAAGGAAGAGAAATAATGAACATCGCAAAGATTTCACGACTTGAAGATTGGCAGAAGCATGAAATCTCTTTTGAAGCTACAGAAATTCCAGAAGGTTGCAAAATACATGATAATCCATTGGTAGTAAGATTGGAAATTTGTCTGAATATGGAAGAAAGTGAGGATGATACAGATGAAGAATCATTTGGTCTTAATAGAATCTTAATTGATACAGGAAGCTCTGTCAATATTCTCTTCTATCCTGCTTACAAAATCATGGGGGGAAAGGACGCAGATCTAATACCTTCTACTTACAGAATTTATGGCTTTAATGGAAATGCCAATAAACCTAAAGGAGAAATAAGCATGCGAATTCCATTAGGGGGAATGCGAACTGAAATCTTATTTTGCGTTGTTGATGTTGAATCACCGTATAACGCTTTGATAGGGAGACCTTGGCTTCACGGGATTTTAGGCGTAGCTTCAACTTTTCATCAATGCATAAAATTTCCTCATCCTAAAGGTATTGGAGTTATCAAGGGTGATTGGGCAGAAGGGAAGAAATGTTACGATACTGAAGTAGAAGTTTGCGAAGGAAAAACTGTTGAGAAGGAAAGTTGGAGAAAAAGAGCAAAGGCTGCAAAGAGAAGTGAGAATTTAATGGCTGAAGATTAAGTCATGAAGGAATGAAGTTACAATGATTAAGCATACAAGAAATTTACGAAGGTAAAGAATAGGTATGATTTACGAAGGTAATAAGTATATTTCTTCACAGCGTACAATAAAATGCATTTTGAAAAAACAAGAAAATTAAATGAGGTATTTCGCAACGTGAAATATTTGTGAAGTATTTTTACGAATACAAAATTATTATTTTTTCCTTTGCGATTAGCTTTCATTGAAGAAAGACACAAAATATATTTGCGAACAAAAGACCGCAAACTGTGATTAGCTTTCAAAAAAGAAAGAGAGTCGCAGAAATTTTACACAAGCAAACCTTTGTGGCGTACACCCTAGTTCGCGAAGCAACATTTTGTAAGAGGCAAAGTCCTAAAGTACGTCATTTAAGGGGGTACCTATAAGCATGTCTCAGGGAAACCGGAACACCACCAAGGAACCTGAGTACATGGACATTACGGGGTACAACCCAAAAGCGGGGTACCTATCCGGGTTAGACACCTTGGATTCTCAACCTAATCTTGCGAAGTACCAGGATATAGGTTGGGCGACTAAGGCATACTGTCTTTCTCAGGAAGTGTAGAAAACGATCAAGGCGCCGAGGTACACGGTTGAGTCAAGAGTGCCGGATGGGTTTGAAGCACATCTGCCATTCTTGACAAGTCTTGACAAATGATACACTTGGCCCAAAGATACCCCATAGGGTGCAACCTCGTAACTATAAGCCCTATAGGCAAAAAGGATAAGAGGTTGCGATCAAAAGCTGGTTGTTTGCAAAACCGGATGGGAAGAGCTAACCTTGTATGGTCGATGTACGCTTCCTTGAAGGGGAAACCAAGGGGAAGATAAAGGGAAGCACCCTCCATTAGGGAGCTGATACGTGCTATAAGACGCAAATGTCATGAGGCTTCTTGTTCGCAAGAACATAAAGGCTTGTCATATTTGCGCAACAATCATATTTCTGCAAATAAAAAAATAAAAATAAAATAAATAAATAAATATATATATATATATACATATTCGCAGAATTACATACAATGAAGTTAAGATGAGATCAATGGGTTATTACATGAAAGTGTGATAACGTCCTGCGGTTTCATCGCAAGACAATAATATCACGAGGTTGTATATTCGCAAGAATGTTCAGACTCGTCATATTATCGCAAGAACAAAAATATTATCACAAAAGAGGTGGCAAAATAAGACCTTTACTTAGGAAGGCATGATAAGACCACAACAATCAAGGAAATCAATTATATTGGAGATTCTTTATATTTCCAACAACGACATATATCAATTTGATCAAGAGTTCTTTATATATTCGCAATCAAGGACGGATATTTCATGTTATGAGAATTGGATATTTCTTATATTGCTTCAAAGATCGAATACCTCTTATACTTCTCATATTCCACAGTCAAAGGTTAAATACTTCTTGTATTTCTTATATTTCCTATACTTCGCAATCGAGGAGTGAATATTTTTTTTGATACTTCTTATACTTCTTCAAGGATATTACATAATACTTCTTCAAGGATGATTTATAATTCAAGGAGGATTCATAATTCTTATACTTCAAGGGGAAGATTTCATATATACTTCGCAAAAACTTGAAGCTTCGCAACTTAAACTGAGGAAGATATTCTAGATATTTAAAATAAGGATTGATCACCTGAAGAGCAATAATAAAGGGGAAAGGAATACTAAGTTAGATCTTCAAAATATATTATTTCTCTCCATATGATCAAGTCATGCAAACAGAGGGAAGCATTCAGTTAAAATTCATCATCACAAAATTAAGACGTTGGTATTAGTTAAATTTCAAAAAGAAATTGTTGATTGATTGAAAGTGCAGTACTCAAATAAACAAGACAAAAGAACTGAAGTAAATATACAGAAAGGAATAAAACTATTTTGAAGATGATTTATCTTCATCAAAATGATCTTCTTTTTCTTCTTCGGAGATATCATCTTCAGCTTCACTATCAGAAATTTCTAAATAGTGGTATCATTGGGAATTTTTTCGGAAAGGAGTGACTGATACTTCTTGAGAGGAATTTGGTTGTCTTCACAAATCTTGCGAGTCATCTTAGCTCGGAAACATTTGATATTTAAACTATGATTGTCCCGAGAAATTTGAAGTTGATATTTTAAATCACGAATCTTCTGGTTACGTGCGGCAAGAATAGTTTTCAGATCATCATTCATCTTCACATAATTTTCTGCAGAAACTGCAAGATAAGAGAATAAAGAGTAAGGGAAGAAATTAAGGAATTGGTTAGCAAATTACGGAATTAAAGTAATCATAGTACACGAACTTACCTTCTAATTTCTTCTTATCATTACGAAGAGAAGTATTTTCAAGCTTCAATTGATTATTCTCCTCAAGAAGGGAAGAACCTCCAGCTGCGATACTCGCAGATTTTGGATCATCTTCGCAGCGGGATTTCAATTCCGCATTATCAATATTCAAATCCTCTATTTTCTGACGAAGTTTTAAATTCTCAACCTCCAACTTCTTACAACGATTTAAAGTTTTCTTCTCAGCAATATTATGACGTCTTTCCCAGTCTGAAGCAACTGCACAACTGACTCTCCCAACCTAAGCAAATAAAAAGGATTAGAAATCAATGAAAAAAGGGAAATAAACAAGGAATATAAAAGGAACTTACCATACTCCCCAAAGAGTATAATGAAGCGGGAGAGACAAATCTTGAAATTCCAGTAAGGGAATTATTGTTGAGTACAATAGGAACTTTACAAGCCTTCGCAATAAGTTTACGAGCATTCGCAGTAGAAGAGTTTCCTAATCCACGAGAAGAGTGGAGAAAATCCTCAGACAATTGAATCATTGCAGACTCAAAAGTTTCCGCATTGCTATAGTCTTCATCTTCTTCATCATCATCATCATCATCTTCATCGTGACCCCTATCAGAAATAGTATCAGAATTGGAACTAAGATCCTTCTCAGGAAACTTATCATTTTCATCACTTTGTTCTTCATTAATATTCTTGCTAGAGGAGTTCACATTGGAGTAAGCACCAACTGGAACTCTTTTCCTCTTCTTCTCCTTAGAAACAATATCCTCAATCTTCCTTTTTCCTTTGCGAAGAACATTTTCTTTGTCACCAGAAATTTGGGTATTCTTCGCAGAACAAAGCGTTCTTTGTCTTGAAGTTAGCACCTTAGAAGAGATTGGATTCTTATTATCATTCATAACAGCCTCAGGGATATCAGGGAGAACCTACAAATTCAAATAAGGATAAGAAACAGAGGCAACAATATATTGTTTAAAATGTATAAGAATGTTTCTTACCTCATTTGAAAATAAGTTGAAAGCCTCACGAGTATTGGATTTCCCAGTTTTAAGATAACTTTCTTTGAGTTCATTCACCTAGGAAATATTGCAAAAGGATTAGCAAAAGAAGAAAAATAACAAAGCAAATAAGGGATGAAGATACATACATCTTTATCTCTGTTAGGCCAAGAAAAGACCCAAGGTTGATAGTTACGATCACGAAGGTTCGCAGGAAGGTCTACTATTCCAGTAATATAAGAGCCCGATAATGCAAGAGGATAGTTGTACCAATCTTCATCATGAGAGCGACGAGGAGTATGGTTGTTCCCAGAAGCATAGTCAATATCATGCATAAGAAGATCATCTTCTGCGACGTCAGATCTACGATGAAGACGAACACCCCAACGTTTATCTTCTCTCCTCGCAGGAATTAGTGTGTAATTCTTAAAGAAATTCTCAACCGTGTAGTTCTCAGCAATAATCTCTACATCTCTAAATACAGGCTTCCTACGTTCGATTGGATACAAAGATTTTCCAAAAGCAGCACGATTTGCGAATTCAACTAGAATACGAATGCAATCACCAGTTAATTGATAAATGGATCGAGAGAAATTTGGGTGGGAAATAATTTCGTAGAAGAGAGGAAGATTGACATCATAAAGAGGAAGAGGAAGACCTGCGAGGATTTGACCTCGTAAAACTAAAAAAATTCGATCATCCCAATGGAGATCAGTAAAGAGTTCCATACAGAGAGAAGATTTATTATTGTGACCATCAATTTCAGAAAGAACGAGGTCTCTATCAGCAAACTCTGCATTAAGTTGTTCTATAGATTTCTTCTTTGGAGCCATTAGATGAAGGATAGAAAATAGAAAAGAAAAGATATAAAAGAGATAAGAAATTGCAGAAACAGATGTGATGAGGAAGATGAACAGGATGAAAGAATAAAAAGAAGAGTTAAAGATAGTATTTATAAAGAAGAGAGAGTTTAATGGAGATAGAAACTCATTAATGCGATTAGACGTGAACGGTTGAGAAGAAATGTGTCAAAATGAAAGAGAAAATACGTGTTGCGAATCTAACGGGTGGTGATAACTATATTAAATTTGAGAGAATAATGATTCTCATGATATTTTTTTTTTTTGCAGAACTGACATGAGAAGAGGCAAGATGTAGGTACCGAATATCACAAGATATTAGTTTACAAACATAAAAGGAAAATATCGCAAGATAATGCGATAATAGAAGAAACAAGGAAGAAGTGTGAAGCATTTGCGAACATGAAATATTTTTGCGAATATAAGTTGCGATACTTCGCAGCTTATATACAGTTGTATAGATTTCCCTATAAATAGTAGTTCAAATGTAAAATTCAGAGAGGTTCTTTTGGTGAGTGTGAGAAAATATTTTGGGAAAGAGAATAGAGAAAGTTGTAACTATTCTAGTTCCATTTAGATATTTATTGTAATCAATTGAGAGCCATTAATAAGAAAGTTGTTATTCATCATCATGAACTTCTTAAGTTTTACCAATTCTACTGAGGGTGTAGTTGTAGGATATTCTGCAACTACATATAATGTTATAATAGTCGTTAGACATAAGAATCGACTATCGTCATCAAAGTTATTTTCAAGATTGAAACGACATCATGACTTTCGTCACGGGTAAAGATGAAAGGTGGTTAAAGCGAAAGCTTACCAACACATATTTCGAGAAAAATAAAGGCACGTAAACTCGGCTCGAAATAACAAATGTGTATGTATGAAAACTATCATACTTATACGACTGTTGTCTCAAGAGTAGGAGATAGATAGACTTTTGAGTGCTAGATAAGTTCAAGTCTCCACATATATTTTTGGTCGGATGAAATTCCACTGGTTCCTTGAGTAGTTATTCGTCTTCGTAATATAATCTCCATGGAGTCTGAAGCTCAACTATACTTAACTATCCTAGACCGAGACTTAGTCATAAGTAAACTAAAAATCAAGACGTATAGTTTTGATCACTAATATTGACAAACATGCTTGAGATAGCAACGCATGCGAGTTCGACCGAGAAATACTCTAACAATCTCCCCCTTTGTCAATTTTAGCGACAAAACTATCAATACATATGGATTACAAAATAGACAAAACTTTATAGCTTCTCGTCCATATGCTTGATCTCCTTCGTGCTTCAACATTACTCGAAGACTTCATCTTTTCCAAGTATTCTCATGATTCCATTGATGTTCATTTCAGCATGATAGTTGTTAAAGTTCCATAGCCATAACAATGAAAAAACAAAAGCTCTCGATCATTGTTATACAGTGTCATAGTATTATTACATAGCATCAAAGTTATTATATCACAACTTCGACAACAATACTATGGTGATATGTATCACTCCCCCTTAGTCAATACTTTCGTCTCAACACGAAAACCACTCCCCCTTACAATATGATCTGAAAACCAAATGTATTTGTAGTGTGAACTACATATTAATTATCCCCTTTTTTGTCAATAAAATTGGAAAAGCTAAGAAAACGGGATCCTAATGAAATTTTCACGGAGATGCTTCAAGACCATAGAAAAGGACATATCAACTTTGTTTAGATGCAATCATAAAGCCGAAGCAAAATACATTCATCAAGTAGTTTATAAAGATACAAGATAACCCCTAAAAATTCCACAACCGCACTCCCTACAAAGATATGGAAGTTAAGCGCAAGTTCAAAAGAACTCTCCCCCATTTGATGTCATTCCAGAGAGAACAACAAGAGCGACCTTACTTTTACAAGAAAAGAAGGATTTCTTTGGACACAAAAATCACAAAAATTATTTTATATCCAAAATTCCTAATTAAACTAACCACAAGAAAAACCCATGATTAATTTAATCGGAATACACAAAAATAACTACAAACGAATCTATGATTACTCTAGTTGAGAATGCTCACACAAGAAGACTTATGGAGCTACATAGTTGTTCGAGGGTGAAAACAGTTTCTGCTGATTTTGGTAATTTCGGGTGTGTGGGTGAGAAATGAGTCCAAACCCTAAACAATGTACTACAAGGGAGTACTTTGATTCGAGAGATCAATATGTAAAAATCCGGCCTAAACCAAGAAATGGTCATTCCAGACTTGCTTCGGTCACAAAGTGAAGGAGAAGTGTTGGTCTTAGGGAGGGAAGCGAAGAGGGTGTTGAGACCAGAATAGTTGATTCCGGAAGAGTAGTTATTTAACGACTCGTATCAGAAAGTGAAACGCTAGCAAATTGGAAAGCTAACAAGTGATTTTTGAGTGTTGTATGCTCCTGACCAAAACTTGTCCTTTGGTGGAAATATGTGAGACCTATTTATACAAGTCGTAACAAAACGTACCCTGGTCTCGTAAAAGTGGAAATGGTTTGAGTAATGGAGGAGAACGGTAACTGGTAACGCATGGAATTTATTTTTCCATAATGAAGGATACGTTTTACCATTATTTCTTGCCATTACTAACCGCCTCACTTTTATGACACTTTCTTGTAACGGGCGTATTGCACGCCGCACGCTATAAACTGGCAGACCAATACCCTGATGAGCATCCACCAGTTTGTGACATGTTTTGATATCCCTAGTGTTTTTGTGTAGCATGTTGCTATTGGTTGGCAAGTTAACCTTGGGAGGCTTGCCGGCTCGGTGGTGACCTTTGATGGTCGAGATTTTGTATCTTGGGAGGAAAGGTAGTCGTTGATTGTAGCGACCTTCCGTTTGGAATCCAATGGCATGGAGACGTAGCCGTCATGGCTTTGGTATGCTTTTAGGTGCGGCCAAGTTAGGATTTTGGCATAGTTTAGGCGCGGCCAAAATTAGGGTTTGGTACAAACCGTGCAGTTTTGGCATTGGGCCAGAAGTTACCACGCGTTTGGTGGCGAACTTGTACGGCTGAGATATGCATCTCAGGAGGAGGGGTAGCCGTTGATTATCGTAACCCTTCATTTGGTAGCCAGCGTTATGGCGGCATGGTTGGCATTCTCGTGTAAGTTTTAGGCGCGACTAAAATTAGGGTTTGGTACAAACCGCGCAGTTTTGGCATTGAGCCAGAAGTTTCCACGCATTTGGTGGTAAACTTGTACGGATGAGATCTGCATCTCAGGAGGAAGGGTAGCCGTCGATTTTCGCAACCCTTCGTTTGGCATCCATCAACATGGAGGCAGGGTCGGCATGGCTTTGGAAATGTTTTAGGCGCGGCCAAATTAGGGTTTGGTACAAACCGTGTAGTTTTGGCATTGGGCCAGAAGTTTCCACACATTTGGTGACGAACTTGTACGGCTGAGATCTGCATCTCAGAAGGAAGGGTATCCATCGATTTTTGCAATCCTTCGCTTAGGAAACATCGGTATGGCGGCATGGTCGGCATGCTCGTGCAAGTTTTAGGTGCTGGAAAAATTAGGGTTTGGCACAAACCGTTCAGTTTTGGCATTGGGCCAGAAGTTTCCACGCGTTTGGTGGAAAACTTGTACGGGTGAGATCTGCATCTCAGGAGGAAGGGTAGCCGTCGATTGTCCAACCCTTCGTTTGGCAGCCAGCGACATGGAGGCAGGGCCGGCATGGCTTTGGCAATGTTTTAGGCGCAACCCAATTAGGGTTTTGGCATAGTTTAGGCACGACCAAAGGAGATGTGGCTGGCATGGCATGCCATTGGCATGGTGGTGCGGATGGCATGGTTTGCATGCCTTGGCGCATAGTCATGGTTGGCATGGTATGCCAATGGAATGGTGGTGCGGCTGGAATGGTTGGCATACCTTGGCGCGGAGGCGTGGATGGCATGGTATGCCATTGGAACGGTGGTGCGTCTGGCATGGTTGGCATGCCTCAGCGCAGAGGCGTAGATGGCATGGTATGCCATTGGCACGGTGGTGTGGGAATTAGGGTTTGGTATGTCGAAACCCTAATTAGCATACACGGCATGCATAGCTGGCGTACTCCGCTAGCATGTGCGAAGATGATGTCGGTCAATAATGGGGTTTCTGCCGTGGAACATGACACATATATATAAAACAGGTACCCTGGTAAATTTCTCACATATGTATTGAAGGGCTAAATAAATAATGGTGTTTGTCATGTGCGAAGATGATGTCGGTCAATACTGGGGGTTCTGCCGTGGAACATGACATATATATATATATATATGTAAAAGGTACCCTGGTAAATTTCCTACAGATGTATTGAAGGGATCAATAAATGCGCTAGTGGGGATATTATTACTCAAGTTCCGCTTCTCTTCAGAGTGACGTCACTGTTTGACTAAGGTTTTACGATTTTAACCCTAAGTTAAAAACCACCATCAACAACAATATATACATAAAATATGGATCATGAAAGATCAATACTACGACATAAACAAGGATTCATCCTATTTTCCATCACTGTTTGCACAATAACATACAATAGACATAATCCTAGTAAATAAAAATTCATCCTATCTTCCATCAATTATTTGCATAATGACATAATAGGTTCAATTTTTGTTTGTCAAAAGTTCATCGATCTTGTATCAATACCTGCATATCGACATGTAAAAGAGATAAATTTTGACATCGTATGGGACAATAATAGTTCACGGACGCAAACACACATATCCCATAACATATTGCAATATGTAAAACCATAAAAATTAATACTGCAAAAATCATCTTCCGAACAATTTTAGAGTTTAAAGAAATAAATCTAAAAAAAAAAAAGATGAAAATATTGGACATAGCTATGTGTAATCAAAATAATGGCTATTCCAAACTCTAGTTATTCTTACTAAAACACAAGAATAAAATTCTCGTAAGAAGACTTCCTAGACAAAACAAATCTACTAAAAACCGATCACGAGCTAAAGTTCACGTTCGGCAGCTTCACGGGTTTCAATACTTTTAAGCTTGTGATTCATATTATAAACTGCGTCTTTGGAGAAGATATCCTCATTGAGAAGTTCTTTAGCATGTGACTTCATGAGATCAAGGTCAGTAGTAACCTTTTTCAACTCATTTCTAACCACATTAGGATCCTTCATTGTATCAACAAGTTACAGTTTTGCTTCCTCAAAGTATTTAAGAAAGTCATGAACCATTTCAGCAGAAACCATATCCTCATTCTCAACATCTTGGTGTGAGTAGGCATAGTAGCATGAGGCATTAGGTGCACCTTCTTCTACAAGAGTTCTTTTCTTCATTCCTTTCGATTCAAAACCAAAACCTTTCTCAATAAATCCCTTTCCAAAATCACCACGGAGAGATGAAGAAGAGGAAATTCTTGATAACCCATAAAATAACCTAGAGTATGCGTACGCGACTTACGTAACTCGATAGGTCGGCTACTTAAAGGTTTAGAGAAGGAAGTTTTAGGGTTTCCTTAATTAATTCGTGCCAGTCACATGGATAACCTGTGCGAGCTCAATTTTGACCCAAGAGCAGAACAAAAGTCGTATGCACACGACTTTGCTGAAAACTCTTGCGAAACGAGAAATATCATGATGACTCCAAAAATAATCTATGTCTCATAAGAGAAGCAATTTTAGAGTACATGAGTAGCACCTTGTTTATTAAAAAAAAAAGTTTGTCAACAGCAAAACAAAACACTTGTGCAAGTATTTTTACAAGGATACTCAGGCTAAAGACAATAAGAAAATAGCTTGAGAATCTGAAAATACCCTTGTAACAAGTATACCTGAACATATCTCTCAACCAGGATTTTTGTGTGAGAGAATCCAACCTTGTGATTAAGTAGCACAAGTATGAGCTTTTATCTCAACAAATGACTATTGTTTTTGGTTAAACCTCTTCTTTATGTACTTTGGATGAAGACTATTATGATGTGAAAAGTCATCATAAAATTTATTATCATCATAATACGACGCATAGTAAGGAGTTTTACCTGAAGAATGTTGTTTGGATGATCTACATAGTTTGTTGATGATTTCCTTATATCCCTCAATAATCAATTTTAGGTTGTCATCAATCTACTAATATCTGCATTCTTCACTTGATACATGATTCACATTATTATCTCCATTTTTAACAGGAGAGAGAACATGAGTTCTTCTTGGACGATATTTGTCAAATGGTCTATTATGTTGTTGTGCATTTGAGGAGCTCATTGAACTGACCTTCCTGGTAAGAAACATAGGATACGTACTAAAACCAATTGGTTTAGACATATGAATATCAGTTACACCTTTAAGAATCAATTCTAAGGTGTGTTGAAGTTGAACCAAAGATTTGTTTTTCAACTTGGGTTTCCTTTTTTGCACTATATGCCCTTTTGAATCACAAAAAAGGCACACTTTTTGATCATGAGAGTGATTATAGGTTTCAGACCTAACATTATCATATGGAGATTTCTTTCTTCCAACTGATGTGTGAATCTCCCATACATTGGTTTGGGTGGGAAGAGAATCTAAGTTTACTTCTAAAATTGGAGCTCTTTTAGTTTGAATAGAAGTAGATGGTGTAGAAGACTTTTCTGAACATCCTTGAATGAAGAGTTTACTTAGGATATGTTCAACATATAAAGCATCCTTTTTAAGTTTTGCCTCCAGTAATATTCGAGTTGATCGAACTATATGATTTTCCTTATAAGAAGCCTTTTCACTTGAGCCACAATATTTTACTACGCCAAGAAGGACATTGACATGTTTTTTCAACTATTTGAATCTATTAGCTTAAATTCTAATAAGATTTAGAATTAGTTTACTCTCGCTAGCTATTTCCTCTTGAACAACAAAGTCATATTCATCAGGATAACACATGTCAGTGTTAGATTGTTTCATTTGAACACTTGGTTCGTCTATAACAGAGATCGAGGGATCTTTCTCTTTAGTAGACTTATTAGAAACAAAGTATTTATTGCTGGTGACGCGTTTATCAGAGATAGTACCTCTGTACATAGAGTCAGATCGCTACTAACACATACTGATAAGGTCTTTAAACGTATTTGCCTGCTTTGTTGCCAATTGAAAAAGCGGGGGTCTAAAAACCTCACCCAATATTTCGATTAATAATCTGGACTAAATCTAATATACTTTTAAGTGAATCAACTAAATAGTCAGACTCAATCTTAATAAAAAGTATATCAAGGAGTTGATATCTCTATCTCTCGATTTGATCTATACTCAAGCAAATAGAAATCTACGAGTCTTTATCAAATACAAGAGGTATAAACTTGGATGGTACCAAAGACCAATATCCAAGGATCAATCAATTTCCAATCAACAACCGAAGGTTGGATTTCACAATTAATCGATACAACGCACAACCTGTGACATTTCAATTATATAACAAAATATAATGCATAATAAAAATAACATAGACACCAGAAATTTTGTTAACGAGGAAACTGAAAAATGCAGAAAAACCCCGGGACCTAGTCCATATTGAACACCACATTATATTAAGACGTTAAAAACACTAGCCTACTACAAACTAACTTCGGTCTGGACTATAGTTGAACCCTAATAAATATCACACTGATTCAAGGTACAATTATGCTCATTATGTCTCTGATCCCAGCAGGATACTACGCACCTGATTCCCTTAGATGATCTCACCCACAACCAAGATTTGTTGCGACCCAAAGTCGAAGACTTTAATAAACAAATCTGTATCACACAGAAAAGTCTACGATAACAGATAAATCTGTCTCCCACAGATAAACCTACGAGTTTTGTTTCGTGTTTTGATAAAATCAAGGTGAACATGAACTAATCAATAACCCGGACTTATATTCCCGAAGAACAACCTAGAATTATTGATTACCTCACAATAATCGAAATTGTATGGTAGTGAAACTAGATATTGCTGAATCACAAACGATGAGACGAAGATGTTTGTGATTTATTTTTATCTTGCCATATCGGAGATATAATCTCAATCCAATTATTCAATTAAAATCGTACGATATAAAATGGCAAGATCATATCGCTCAACTACAAGAGAAGTAGTTTAGTCTGGCTTCATAATCCCAATGAAGTCTTTAAGTCGTTAACCTTCAGGGTCTCGAGAAGTAACCTACGGTTAAAGGAGAATCGACTCTAGCAAAACTAACTAGTATCACACAAGAGATGTGGGGATTAGTTTTTCTAGTTGCTATATGTATCCTTTATATAGTTTTCAAATCAGGGTTTGCAATCTAAGTTACCTTGGTAACAAAGAATTCAATATTCACCATTAGATGAAAAACCTGATTTATCCAAGCTAATATCTTTCAACCGTTAGATCAAAACTTAGCTTGTCACACACAAATGAAATGTGTTTCATTTAGGTTTGAGTAACCGTACCTAAATGTATACATTTGGTTGGTTCACAAATAGTTAACCAATGGTTAGCCATATGAGCACTTTCATATAAACTATATTCATCTTCTTCATAACTAGTTTAAATGACTCAAAAGTACTAGTTGAAGAGTTTTTCAATTGCTTCGATCTTTATACATAGACACAATTGACACAAAATCGGTTTGATTCACTCGAATCAATTCATTAACAATATAGCCACGGTTTGCAAAGATTGCATTCCTTATTAATTTATTATTTAAGTTCATGAGCTAACCAATTTGAGAAATATAACCAGCTTGGGTACGTGTACCTTAGGTACCTGATTTGAGTTTACAAACTCATCAGAAATTTTCGGTTTTAAAACTTCCATGAGTACACGTACGGGTACGCGTACCTAAGGTGACTGGTTTACTTATTTGTAAACTACAAACTCAACATAAATTCTTGGTTCAAGAACTTCCGCCAGTACGCGTACCCTGCCTGTCTCCTTCACCAATAACGCATGCACACATATGTACGCACTTGGTTTCCGATACATGGATTTATACATTAATGTGCGAACACACTATATATGCTTATATCCATGGGTGGTTACTTAATCCCAACTCTACATTTCAATCATTGAAACATTCTTCTATAATGTTATAATAGTCGTTAGACATAAGAATCGACTATCGTCATCAAAGCTATTTTCAAGATTGAAACATCATCATGATTTTCGTCACGGGTAAAGATGAAAGGTGGTTAAAGCGAAAGCTTACCAACACATATTCCGAGAAAAAGATATGAGAGTAAACTCGGCTCGAAATAGCAAATGTGTATGTATGAAAACTATCATACTTATACGTCTGTTGTCTCAAGAGTATGAGATAGATAGACTTTTGAGTGCTAGATAATTTCAAGTCTCCACATACCTTTTTGGTCGGATGAAGTTTCACTGGTTCCTTGAGTAGTTCTTCGTCTTCGTAAGATAATCGCCATGGAGTCTAGAGCTCAACTATACTTAACTATCCTTGATCGAGACTTAGTCATAAGTAAACTAAAAATCAAGACGTATAATTTTGATCACTAATATTGACAAATATGCTTGAGATAGCAACGCATGTGAGTTCGACCGAGCAATGCTCTAACAATAAGAATGAATGAACTTTTGACAAAAACAAAATATAAGCCTTTTATGTCATTATGCAAATATTGATGGAAGAAAGAATGAACTTTTGTTTACAAAGATTAAGTCTAATGTATGTCCTTGTGCAAATATTGATGTAAGATATAATGAATCTTTATCTATTCCGCAGTATTGATCTTCCCTGATCCATATTTTTATGTATATACTGTGCGGCTCCATAAGTTTTCTTATGTTGAGCATTTTCCAATTAGATTGTAGGATCAGGATATCGCAAGAAGGACATATTTACGAAGTTTAGTCAACAACACTTTGCGAGCGTCGCAGAATGATTTGAAGAATGACGTGACAGATGACGATGGAAGAAACATGAGAAAAGTGTGATGACTCTGCGATGATTAGAGTATTTGCGAAGATTAACAATAGAACTCTTGCGAGAATATCGCAAGTCAGATCCTAAAATAAAGGATAGATTAGATGTCATCCACTATGTAATTCCATATATAAAGAGTTGAACATGCATAAGGAAAGAGAGATCTTTTTCGAGTGTTGAGCAAGTCATTAGGAGAGAGAAAGTCCAGTGTGGTTGTAATTCTTTAGCTTCATTTCCTTTTCATCTTGTAAAATTTGTGAGATTAATCAATAAAAATTATGATTGTTGATCTAAAAATGATTTGATTGTATGAATTCTTGTGAGGGGTGTAGTGTGGGATTTCCTGCAACTACATATTGGCGCTAGAAACAGGGATCTGTTGATTGAAGATTGTGGAAATTATTGTGAAAGCTGTTTAAATCAAGAAAATGATAAAAGAAAACAACAAATCAGTTGGAGAAAGGATAATTAAGATCAATGAGAATAAAAGAAGGTTGGAGTATAACGTAATCACAAAAACGATGGTTAATGAATTCCATGAGAACATTAGAGGGAGGATACATAAACGAGATTTTGAAGGAAAAAATATTATGACGATAGAAAAGATATCTCCGTTGAGGGATTGGGAAAAGCATAAAATTACGTTCACAACAGCAGAGATACCAAAAGAAAATTTGAGCCACACATTTCCTTTGGGAAGATCATGGATACACACAATCAAACCTGTAGCATCAACATTACATCAGTGCATCAAGTTTCCTATGCCAAGCGGGATTGGTGAGATTAGAGGAGATATTGAAGGTGCGAAACTATGTTATCAAATTGAAGTAAAAAATTTATGAAGGACGAGTAAAGAAGCGAAAAACTTGCAGGAAGATGGTGAAAGAGGCAAAGAAAGAAGAGGAGTTTAAAATCTACATGATAAGAGCAGAAGAAGGAAAAGGAATACCCAGAGAAATTTCGTAGGAAGGAGATAACCATCAAAAATTATAAAAGAACCAACACCAATGGGAGAACCTGAAGCAAGTTACACTGCATCAGAACTAACAAAAGAAGTAAATATTGGAACTGAAGAAGAACCTAAAATGTTGAAAATTGGAACTAAGATGGATATGGATGAGGAAGAAAGAACCGTCAATTTCTTGCGAGAATATAAAGATATTTTTGCATGGAACATGGATGAGATGCCTGGAATATATCCATCAGTTGCATGTCATAAATTTGAGATCAACAAAGACACAAGACCATTTAAGGAGAGGATAAGAAAAATCGCAACAACTTACCATCCCAAAATAGAAGAGGAGCTACATAAAATGCTTATTGCAGGAATTATAAGACAAACAAGATACCCGGAGTGGATAGCAAACATGGTTGTGGTTCCAAAGAAAAATAATGGGATATGAATTTACATAGACTTTACTCATCTAAACAAAGCTTGTCCTAAAGACAGTTTTATATTACCAGATATACCTCAAATGGTCTAATCAGCAGCAGGAAATGATAGAATATCTTCCTTAGATGGGTATAAAAGGTACAACTAGATTCCTCTCGCTGAAGAAGATCAAGAACATACTTATTTTTTCGCTCCGAGAGGGTTATATTGTTATACAAAAATTCCATTTGGTTTGCGAAACGCAGGAGCAACATATCAAAGAATGGTAGAGAAGGTATTTGCAAAGTGGATACACAAAACATTAGAGGTGTACGTAGATGACATGTTGATAAAAAGTAAAGAACCTAAAAACTATGTACAAGATCTGAAGGAGATTTTTGAACAGATGCGGCATTTTAACATCAAGGTGAATCCAGAAAAATGCATTTTTGGAGTTGCATCAGGAAAGTTTTTCGGATACATTGTATCCAAGGAAGGAATACAAGTTGATCCAGAAAAAGTGCATGCAGTTCGCAATATGCCAACACCAGCAACAATAAAAGATGTGCAAAAGTTAAATGGTCTCTTGGTTTCGCTAGGAAGATTTATCTCGCGATCATCAAACAAATGAAAATATTTTTTCAACAACCTTAAAAAAGGGACAAAATTCAGGTGGACAGATGAATGTGAGAAAGCTTTTCAAGGAATAAAAGAATACCTGGTGAATACATCTATTTTACAAAAGGAAGAACCGGTAAAAGAGTTGTTAATCTATCTTGTGACAACTTCGCATGCATTAAGTGTTGTGTTATTGCGAGTAGATGCAGGAGTTGAAAAACCAATTTACTACATCAGCAAGACGTTTAATGTCGCAGAGAGAAATTATTCTAAGATTGAAAAATAAATTCTAGCATTGGTTTATGCGACCTTTAAACTTCGCATATATTTTCAGGCATATAAAATTAAATTGTTAACAAAGGTACCAATTGAATCAATGATGAAGAACTCAAAGAGATCAGGCAGAGTTGAGAGGTGGAATGCGCAAGTAGAACATTTCAAAATTAAATATGAAGTATTATCCTCATGATAGGTGTAGAATACACCTAATTTACTATCTAGTAGTTTATGCTTTCTTTGCTATTTTTCTTGTAAATTATGTATTTTACGTGTGTTTTTGAGTTATTAGGTACTCTGGAGTCGCACGGAGGAAAAGAAGAAGAAATTACCAAAATTGAGAAAAAAGGGAAAAATTGTCATTTCACAGGGCATGCACTAACTGGAGTCCAGTTAAGGTTAAGGGGCAACTCTGTTTTGGAGTTTTAAAGACATATTAGTTAAGGTTAAGGGGCTGCCATTTGGCTAGCCCTTATCAAAAAATGACCATTTATATAGGCACCCAATCTGTGGGTGTATTAGCAGCGGGTGTAATTATCGGGTGCAATTAACCTGGGGTGTACTTATCAACCCCAACCCTAAATTGTTCTTCTTCAATCAATTGCACCTGAAAGAGAGGTAGAAAGAGAAAATAAAAACAGCAGCGCTGCTATTGTTCTGAGAGCCAAGATCGAGATGAAGAATTCCTGCTGTGTGATATCAAAGAAGAATTGATGAGATGGTGATGTGGGTTTCATGATTTAGGGCTTTGGTGTTCTTGAGATTGTGATGTTGATGTCGAATCATGAAAGGAAGGGGATCGTGTGCTTTGAATCTGGGATTGATTTGAGAGTTCGATTGGGTAATTGAGAGTCGAATTCAAGATGATTTTGAGAAGAAGGTAAGGCAGATATGGGTTTGTTGATGAATTCAAAATCGACAAAAGAAACCTCACAGATATGTTGATTGAAATAACAGTAATTAGGGTTCGATTTGTCTCTGTAATTCAAGAACAAAGAGAGCTATGATGATCCTGATGCTGCCAAGAACAAATCGAAGCTGGGTTTGGTTTCTAATGATACAGAAGTACTAGTGCTAATTATGGAATGGGGTGTGTTTGATAGAATCTGAAGAACAGATGAAGAATGGGTGATAGAGGAGAAGGCAGTGGTAATGGTTTAGAGTCTGTTGCTGCTGAGAATGGACTGTGATTTTACAGGGAATGATGGACTAAATGTGATGAATTAGATGTATGTTAGGGATTGTGATTGTCACAGGAGAAGACCAGAAAATAGAGGCCTGAAATTGACCGGGAAAGCTCTGTAAATAGCCGAAATTCGGCCTGATTCTGGTTCTGGCGAGTCGACTCGTGCCGGCGATGACCGATCTTTATCTCCAACTCAGCTCAGTGACTCAGCCGACTCAGCCCTGACTAAGAAAGCTAACTCGGCTGACTTGACTTTATCCTTTGACTTTTGACTAACAGTTTTACCAGTTTGACCGTTAGTCCTAATTGTGGACTGACGGAATATACCTTGACCGTAGGAGAATCTCAGGTTGCCGGCGGTGACGAATTTCGACCTATTTCCGGCCAAAAACCCAATTTTTCGGTGAGCCAAAGTTGCAGGATTTTGTGTGGATTTATCTCATGGGATGTGAAGACTTGGACTTGGAATTGGATGAAGAATTTGGTTTGAATATGGAAAGAGAAGATGGGAGATTTGAGAAAGGCTTGGATTTGGAAATTGAATTGCTAAAGGAAAGGGATTCTATTCTTTAGAAGACTTGGAGAGCATTGAATCCTATAAATAGAGAAGTTCTCTACTTTTCTATACACTTCTTTACACTTTACACACACTTTTGTGCACATTTTTGCACACTTCTACACACATCTACTTTGGAGAATGAGTAAAAGTGCACAAGGATTGGAGGAAGGAGCAACCATCATCTTTTCAATAATTTTTTCTTTCTTCCTTAATTATTATTATTATTGTGTCAACTCCAAACTATGAGTAGCTAATTTTCTTATTGATTGAGGATGAATTCCTAGTTCTTAACATATGATTTGAGTTTTGTTTCAATTCTACTTTGAAATTTTTCATGATTTCGTTGTTTTTACTAATATTAATGTTTATGTTTATCGCAAGATAATTTTCTTATAGATTTCACTGATCTAAACAAGGCATGTCCCAAAGACAGGTTTTCCATTACTTATTACCATAAATGGTGGAATGAATCAAATATCACACAGCGAAGAAGATCAAGAACATAACGAGGGGTTTGTATTGTTATGTGAAGATGCCATTTGGTTTTACTGGAATGTCGCACATATCAACGTATGGTTGAAAAAGTGTTCCGAAGTGGATACATAAAACTTTGGAGGTATATGTAGATGATATGTTGATAAAAAGCAAGGAAGCTAAAGATCATGTACAAGATTTGAAGGAAATATTTGAGCAAATGAGAAAGTTCAACATCAAATTAAATCCTGAGAAATGTATAATTGGGGTTTCATCTGGAAAGTTCTTGGGATACATAGTATCAAAGGAGGGAATACAAGTTGATCCAGAAAAGGTCCAAGCAGTTAGTGACATGCCAACACCTTTGTTACAAAAGCTAAATGGACTCTTGGCTTCACTTGGAAGATTTATTTCTGTCGGATAAGTGCAAAGCATTTTTTCAACATACTTAAAAAGGAGCAAAATTCAAGTGGACTGATGAATGTGAAAAATCTTTTCAAGGAATCAAAGAATACCTCGCAAATACATCTATACTACCGAAACCGAGAGAGAGACTTAAGAATTATTGGTATACCTCTTGCTCTAGAGTGCTTACTTGCGAGGAGAAAGGCCCATTTACTACATTAGTAAAACCTTTAATGCAGAAGAAAAGAATTATTCTAAAATGGAGAAGTTAATCTTAGCCCTGGTTTATGCATCATTCAAGTTACGAATATACTTTCAAGCACATATGATAAAAGTGGTAACCAAAGTCCCAATTGAATCAATCATGAAGAACAAAAAAGGTGGAAGAATAGAAAGGTGGAATGCACAAGTAAACCATTACAAGATAAAATACGAAGTATTGTCATCGCAAAAATCACAAGTCGCTTTTTTGCGCGAAATTTCCTTTGGAAGAAGATGAAGAAGAGAGGAAATGATGGATGTTGAAGAAGAATTTGGAAATCCAAAGACTTGTTAACATAACCGGATAGATGGAAATTCTAGTGGACGGATCATCCAATAGTGAGGGAAATGGAATTGGAGTCGTGTTGATTTCACCGTAAGGAGAAAGAAACCATTCTCATTCGTACTAGAATTTGCATCCACGAACAATGAAACAGTACAGAAGTCAGTAGTGCATGCATTAAAGATCGCAATAGAAAAGAATCTTGAAAGTATAAGGATAACAAGTGATTCGCAATTAGTGATTTTTCAAATTAAAGGGAATATACCACAAATGAATCTTTTTGAAGAAATATAAGAAACTCGTTGAGGAATTATCTCGCGAAGATACCAAAATTAAAATGGAGACATATATCTAGAAAAATATAACTGTCTCTCGCAGATGCTTTTTGCATTTATTCCAAGCATGATGACAAATCCAAATACAAGAAATATCCAAATACGCACAATTCAACACCCATCAAAGTGGACAAAGAGAAAGAAATTGAGGAAGTCTGTTGCGATGGAAGTAGAAAGGAGAGTTATCAAACAACATTAGAAGCACATAAATTAAAGAGTCGTGCAACAAACTATGAGTTGCGAGAAGGTTTATATAGAAAATCTTTCACTGACCACCTCTCGGGTGCTTATTGAGGATGAATTCTAGTTCTTAACATATGATTTGAGTTTTGTTTCAATTCTACTTTGAAGTTTTTCATATGATTATCGTTTGTTTTTACTAATATTAATGTTTATGATTGATTGATAGGTTGTTTGGAGTGCACGCTAAATTGATTTGTTAATTTAATCTAAAGCTAGTGAAAGTTAGGGAATACGTAATAGTTTCTTGACTCTTTACACAAGTAGAAAACACAAGACCTTGAGGAGGGATTCCGTGGAGCAATTGTGTGTGAAAACAACGCTAGAAAGTGGACCAAGCGAAAATTATCTTAGAGTCTAACTACTAGTACTAAACCTAAGTTCATAAATCTTAATGTTCGGGGAATTACATCTTGTAAGCGAACCTCAAGGTGGTTCTTTTGAATAGAATCTGATAACTAAGCGAACCTGTTAATGCTAGAAAGTCCAAGTGAAATAAGGAATTTTGGGGCTAAGAATCGAACTAGATAAGCGAACCTGCTATCCTACGGTTGGTGATAATCTATGACTAATAAAAAGTGGAAAAGAACATAACTTTAATCATTGTTTTGCAGTGAAGAAGGATTCCTTGATCTATTCTCTCTTATTGAATTCAACTTACACTTTTAATTACTTTTTTTAATTCTTTTGCTTTTTAAATATAAGAACCAATACCCCCCTTTTGTGACATTATAAGACAACTATAATCTCTTGCTCCTCGTGGGATCGATCTTGACTACCCTATATTACTTGTTAATTAGGTAGTAAAATATTAATTAATTTGTTTTGGTTACGACACGCATCAAATTTTGGCGTCATTGCCGGGGAGCATCGGATGATTTTAGTTGTTTTCTTTTTACTTTTTGCATTATTCTTGCTTTGTTGGATTCTATATCATATCTAACTTAGTTTTTGAGAATTTTTTCAGGTACTCCATGTATGGTGGACAAGAGAAAGCATATTACAACAATCAATACGGGTTTCAACCTCAACATTATGACAAATTCCAACAATCTTTAGGATACAATCAAAACCAATCTTTTGGCTATGATCAATATCCTACGGAACCTTATGGATATTCTCATACATATCAACAACCTTGTAATGGGTATGTAAGTCAAGCACCAAGGTGGGATACATCTACTTCTAATTGGCTTCATTCAAGTTGTATGCAGATTATAAATGAATTGCAAGACTTGCGGCAAATACTAGACCATGATAGAAAGAACGTCGCACAAACCAATTTCTGCAACACTTTTTCTTACCCGACTCCGGATCGTAGTTATGATCATTCACCCATTCAAAGGGAAGAGTCATGGGAAAGAGAACCTATTGTAGCCAACGGTGGTAAGCGTGTGAACGTCCGAAAACTTGCAAAACAATTATACAAATTGGAAGATGATGGAGACTCGGAATATCTTGTCGCAGAAATTAGTAGGACCATTCATATGGAACTTAAATGACATCTAGATAAAGGTAATGAAACCGACGACGATTCTTATTATGCTGATTCCGATAATGAAGATGATTGTGTTGAAAAGGACCAACCTTTGGAAACTTTTGATAACGCTAGTGTAGATTACTCAAGCCTTGATCTTAATAATGATCAATCACCTATTCAAAAGGTAGAGATTGAGGAAGATGCATTTAGTGCTTGGAAAAAATTCCTTAGGGAAAGATATGAGTCCGCGGAAGTGTATGAGCGTTGCAACAATGAGGAAGTTATTCTAACTCCGGATCATAATAACGATCCTTCACCTATTCAAAAGGAGGAGATTGGGTATGACTCACCTATTATTGTAAACGGTATAACACCCTCACAAGAAGATCTTACAATTTATACCGACGAAAATCATTTTAGTGAATTGGCCGATTCCGATGATGAAGATGTTGAAGAGGTGATGCTCGATAATGGAACCGAATTGAATGATATTGTGGAAGACCCAATTGAACTTGCCGATGATTATGATGATGCCGAGACTTTGGTTAAGGTAGAAAATGATGAAAAATGGTTGCAAAGTTTGATAGAGGACCATGATATGCAAGAGGTAAGTAATTCACTCGATTTTTTTAAGAATGAAGAAGATACCGTGATACAAGAAATTGTGCAAGGTTTGTCTAACCCTTTGCATATTGATTCTTCTCCTTTACCTCTTATTGGTTTGAATGTATGTGCTTCAAAAATATTTTTGAATGACTTTGTTTCTCGATATCCACCATTGGAAACACTTGATGCTAACACTATGCAGGTTTGCCAAGAGGAAACCATAAAAATTCCCAAATTCTATGTTCTTTATACACTTCCGGGTGTGGACAAAAATAAGTGTGGGGGAAATTTCTATCGAGCTATAACTTTACTATTATTTTCTTGTGCTAATATTTGTATGAAGCTATTGTTTGCAAAACAGGTACCATGGTAGGATCCCCAAATTTTCCGATTGTTAGTATATGGGGAGTGAATCTTACAAGAGCCATGTCGGGCTGTCGACTTTAAAACAAGCGCTAAGTGGGAGGCAACCCACCGGTTTTGTATCTCTTATCCTTTTGCTTTTTGTTTTCGTTTATTTATTTTTCTTGTTCCATATCATATTAAGATTTTCCACCTTGACTTTGCTAGGACGATTCAATTACATTGAGGAGGTTTAAGTGTGGGGGAGTGGTTAAGCATATATTTAAAAAAAAAAATTGCATTAAAACTTCAACTTTTAGAGATTTTAGAGTCACTAGCATACTTCTAGGTATGTTTACATAGAGAATTCTGACGGACATAATTGAACTTGGAAGTGTTAGGGAACTATGTTCGGATTTCTTATTTGTTAGAGTGTTAAATAATGGATTTAATCATGCCGGTGATGCAAATTAGGAGCAGATAAGAATGCATTATTAGAGTTGCTAATCAATCATTAATGGAGACTGCCCATTTTCATATCATGTGAGGCACCGACCAAAAAAATTCTTCCTTGACTAAAGAGCTTTCTTTTGAGTGTGTGTCACCGTACGTTAATTCCGGGTAGAATGGTGAGTTACCCAACTTCGCACCAATTTTCAGCACTATTTTTGATCTCTTGAGTGCTAATTTTTTTCAATCATGAGGGTGACGTCTATGGATGAAAGCCTCCTTCTTGTAGTTCGATTTTCAGTTAGCACCATTCTCTCTCGACAACAACGGGTCCATAGAAACACCATAATCATCAACAACAAGGGAGCGACATCAAAATCTACAAGGAAAGTTGAAGACGTTTAAGGTTTACAAGCAATGGAACAAGAAAAGAGCAAATTTCGTATCCAAGTAAAGCAACATACAATGAGCAGATTTTTACATACAAGTTGAAGACTTATTTACAAAAGCAAAGAAAATCGAAAGGTGAGAATTATTGAAGTTTATGATTTCGAGACGATACAAGTTTTGAAGAATCAAGCGGCAAAGTACTTTTCCACGGCCATGGTTGTTTTATTTTTCACTTTGTTTTGTATTTTGTTTCTCTTGTCTTGAATTTTTTTTTTTAATAATAATAATAAAAAAATGAAAAATGAAAAAGAAAAGAAAAAAAAATATTGAAAAATATGAGACAAGAGAAATATCTATTATTGTTTTGTTTTGAATAAGCCGTGGGGAAGGAAAATTTATAAGGAAGTTTCAAGCGACAAGGATTTTAAGGAAAAAGGTTACAAATTGTCAAGGATTTACGAAATTCAAGTGTTTATCATCAATAATTGAAGTCGAAGACCAAGAAGATGAAGACGAGGAGCGGAAGACATTTCTTTTGGATGCCGTGAGAGTGGTGTTATCATAATTGGCAATCGGATGTGAAGGTAAGTAAGTAATCTCATCCTCGATAATAGTGGTTGATTTCCTTTCTTAGAGACCGTTAGAAAAAATGGTTTTTCAAAATACTAAAAGGTGTGGGTTTTTAAAATATTTCGGAAGTTATCCTTCCCACCAATCAACGTGTTGTAGGAATTATCTCTTCATTCCTACCTGCACACATGTGAGACCCATAAAAAAGCCGTCTTTTTGAGTGCAATTATCATAAAATCCTTATTGGTGAGGCAGAAGTCGAGGCGAAATGCTTATTGATCGTTTCTCAAACACGTGTTCTCTCATTATGGTGTGGTTATTTCTCACTCAACATTTAAGAATGAGAATATGTTCTTTAGTATTTCTAACTTCTTATTACTAGCATGCAGAAACTTTATGTCTTTATAACTCTTAGGATGCTTGGGACGCTGGAACGCTTTGAAGTTGTAAGTTTTAGTTTGATTTGCTCGAGGACTAGCAAAGTCTAAGTGTGGGGGAATTTGATAGGTGTAGAATACACCTAATTTACTATCTAGTAGTTTATGCTTTCTTTGATATTTTCTTGTAAATTATGTATTTTACGTGTGTTTTCGAGTTATTAGGTACTCTGGAGTCGCACGGAGGAAAAGAAGAAGAAATTACCAAAATCGAGCAAAAAGGGCAGAATTGTCATTTCACAGGGCAGGCACTAACTGGAGTCCAGTTAAGGTTAAGGGGCAACTCTGTTTTGGAGTTTTAAAGACATATTAGTTAAGGTTAAGGGGCTGCCATTTGGCTAGCCCTTATCAAAAAATGACCAGTTATATAGGCACCCAATCTGTGGGTGTATTAGCAGTGGGTGTAATTATCGGGTGCAATTAACCTGGGGTGTACTTATCAACCCCAACCCTAAATTGTTCTTCTTCAATCAATTGCACTTGAAAGAGAGGTAGAAAGAGAAAATAAAAACAGCAGCGCTGCTATTGTTCTGAGAGCTAAGATCGAGATGAAGAATTCCTGCTGTGTGATATCAAAGAAGAATTGATGAGATGGTGATGTGGGTTTCATGATTTAGGGCTTTGGTGTTCTTGAGATTGTGATGTTTCTGTCGAATCAGGAAAGGAAGGGGATCGTGTGCTTTGAATCTGGGATTGATTTGAGAGTTCGATTGGGTAATTCAGAGTCGAATTCAAGATGATTTTGAGAAGAAGGTAAGGCGGAGATGGGTTTGTTGATGAATTCAAAATCGACAAAAGAAATCTCACAGATATGTTGATTGAAATAACATTAATTTGGGTTCGATTTTGTAGTTGAAGGAGTTCCCACACTACACCCTTGTTAAGATTCTATAGAAATCAACTAAACTTTAAAGATTAAACGACACTTTACTATTCAAATTTCAGAAATGTTTACAGAATTGGAAGAAATCAAGATTACAGATACACTCTTAAAGTTTCTCTCTCCTCAAAGACTCTTTCAACTCTAAAAAATACAACATCATTTTCTGGATCTATCGTGCCCTTTATATAGGGATTTACATAATGGGTGACATCTAAGTTTTCCTCTTATTTCGGATCTATTCTGCGATCTCATCGCGATCTCTACAATGTTCTCTATCGCAAGTATGATGATCATCGCAGGACCAACATATTCTTCTTTTATTCCTTTCATCATCAACTTCTTTTGGATATTCTGTGACGCTCGTGAAACGTTGTTAAAGTATTGACAGTGACGCTCGCAGAGACGTTGTTAATATCGCAGGAATATCGTTGTAGCGATATTCTGGTCCTATATCTTGCCTCTTCTCATGTCTTTTCTGCGAAGAAGAGAAGATCGTGAGAAAAATTGCCATAACTGCTTATCTTTTCAGACTTTTCTATTCTGACACGTTTCTATGTCCTTCGCCAGCTGTTTTCACGAATTCTTTCTTCCAATAAATTTTTGACACGTCTCCTCTAACCGCTGCGATCTGACCAACCACGTCTTTCCTTTGCATTAATTACCTTCATCTTCTTCGAGAGATTTCTTCTTATATAAATACTCTTCTCATTCCTTTCCTTTTTCTCTTTTACTTTCCTCTTCTTTCATAATTTCTCTGCAAATTTTGTTGTTCTTCCGCGAATTGCGCTTCTGTTACTGCTGTGATTTCTTTTTTCTTTTCGACCTTTTGTTTCATTCCCATACTTCAAAAATGGTTGCTGCTGGCTCTAAAACCTTGAAGGCCTTTAATAAGATGCGCGAGAAACTCAAAATTAAAGGTTTTAACTTATCTTTAATTCCAGATCAGGATTCTAAGTCTGAACTTTATCTTAAATTATTCACTGATGATCAATGTTCTCGCGAAAGAATCATATTATCGCTAGTACAATTTGAAGCTGGTCTTCCCAGTCCTCTCTATGACCCAAAACTTCCATTATTTTATCAAATAATTTCTAACGAGAGGTTCTCACGAGCGGTATATCAACTAGGTGTAGGTTGCATCAGATTGCTACTTGAATACGCTTCTCGCGGTGCTAATAAAGGAACTCGCTACCCTGAAGCTCCAAAGAATCCTCACTTTAAAGATGTCCCCATTGTTCCTGCGGATTATACTGTGGACAATTTCTTTGTAAATTACATTATAGTTCCTATAAAGAGGGATAGCACTTGTTGGGGTGTTCACTTGAAAAAAGAGAAGGTCGCTGGTGACAAAGCTCTTATGATGGATATTGATTTCCATACATCTACCAACCAAGGTCCTCGCCATTCTAGCGATGACAAGTGGTTCATCTTTCCATTACGTCTTGAAGGTCCCTATATATATGGCTCTCTCCCATTACCTTCGAATCTCTCAGAGTATGAGCCATGGGTCTTTAATTGGCCTGAAAAATCTAAAGAGGTATATTTTTTCAACTTCTTATATTATTATCATTTACTGTATTCTTTATATTCTCGCTAACTATTTTGATCTTTCTCAGATTGATAGAATGAAACTCAGCTATCAAACTCTTAGGAAACCTAGCATTTTCTTGGCTCTGAAATCTCTCACGGATGAAGTAAGAAATATCTCTTCATAAACTTTAACAATATATTGTTTCCCCTATTTCTTATCTTCATCTGTGCTTGCAGGAAATCGAAGAGTTAGAACCATTAATACCCGCAAAAACCAAGGAGAAATCTTCAAAAGAGAAATCTGGGAAATCTTCAAATGAGAAATATTCTGCTTCTTCTAGGGGAAGGTCTTCTGCCCCTCACAATGAAGAATCTAGCGATCCTCCACTAAAGATAAGAAAAAATCAACCTTCTTCTTCAATTCCTCAAGCAATTCCGGAAAATCCAAGTGTTAATCTTGATAAAGATAATAATGACGAGGATTTCAATGTTAGCGGTTTTCCTTAAATAAAGAATTCTTCTGATTCTGATTCTTCAATGACTCATTTATCCAGAATTTTTAGCGATATTTCTCACATCATTACTTCTAATGATGAAGATGAAATTATTGACAAAACATCCCAAGCCCTCGCTAAGGTTTGTGATGCCCCCATTCTGGTGGACAATGATTCCCTCCAAGGAATCTCGAGATCGCTGACTCCCAGTCTCTTGAATTCTCTTGGTGCCCTGGTATGTTTTCATTTTTTCAGTTTGTTCATATATTTTCTCCATCGCTAGATCTTAATTTATATTCTTCTTTCACAGGTTGGTAGAGCTTCTTTTGTTGTTGCTTCTGATTTAGATAAAAGATGTGCCAGCTCTGAAGAGAAAGATGTTAAACTTAGCCAGGATAAAAAAAAATTAGAACTTGAAGTTATTGAGCTTCGCAAGAAGAATAAATAGCTGGAGATTGAATCTTCAGTTGATAAGCAAAAGATCTCTGATCTTGATAGAGCTAACCAACAACACTATGGTATGACTGATTTCCTTTCTCTCTTAATTCTTTTTACTCTATCGCAGCTTATTCAAGCGACCATTTTTAACTTGCAGATATTTATGGTCTTACTGACGAGGCTATACTCTTTCAATCTTTTCCTGAACCTGTAGATGATCATACTCTCCTTGTCTGTCTTAATAATTCTTTAAGTAATTTCTCAGATGATAATATTAGATCCCTCTCCATAGATGAACTTAGATCCAAGCTTAATCTCTTAAAAATTGAACACAAATTCAATTTAGGTTTGACTGACAAATATAAGCGCTTTTATCTTAATTCAAAGAAAGAAATAGATAGATTAAGACAGAAGAATAGCGATCTTATTGACGAAAAAGATCTTGCCATCAAAAGGGGATCCAAGACCCTAGAATACTTTCATAAAACTCTCCTTGACGTTCAAACAGACAGAGATAAACTTATCTGTGAGAATGAAGATCTTCTTGCGAGGGAGACTCAAGTTCGATCTCTTCTCCTCATTAATAGCGATGATGAATTTGCTTGGTCTGCGAAGGTTCTTGATAATGCCAGGAATTACTTAGGTGTAAATGTTAGTCTTCAAGTTGAACAAGCGGCCTTAATTAGAGATATGATTTCTGAAAGAGAAGGTTGCTTGTTGTTCTTCTTCTCGCTATTTTCTTATTTTTATTACTCTTCTTTACAAAATTTCTAACTTGTTGTCACATATTCTCGCAAGAGATGAAAAAAGATATCTTGAAAGAATTGGGGAACTTGAAAATACCCTTGTTGCTCGTAATAAGAAGTACTCACGATTGAAGGAGGAATTTGACATTACTACCGCGAACTTCAACAGATCTCTCATTGTTGTTCGTAATGATTCCGTTAAGTTGGTCTGCAATGATCATGGAATTTCTCCTTCCATATATCCTGACCTTGTAAAGGAAATTCCCGCAGTAATCCCAAATCTTAATATTTCTGATAGTGAAGCTGAGGATTCTGACGAGGATGAAAATGATAATGATGAAGGAGAAAAACTGGTGGAGGAGAAGACTCTGATAGTGATGATAATGATGAAAGGGAGAAATCTGGCGATGAATAGAAGTCTGATAAATACGATGGCGATGAATCTAGCTAGTTATTCTTTTCCCTTCTATCTTCCTTGTATATTTATTTTCTCCTTTCTGTAATCATTGCTGTAAATTTCTCTAATTTTGTGAATTTCTTTTGCTTCTACCTGTATGAATTAGAAAACAGTTCTTTTTCTGCAAGTCAGTCAATTAGTATAATTATTATTCTTTAGTTATCTGCGTGAACATTTATCTATGCAATTTTTATATGATAGATGAATAATAATTTCATCGCTCTCATGCATTCCCATACTTTCCTCTATTATTCATCTGCAAATATAAAAATTGATTAAAGATTAGGTATTACTGGGAAATAAAATTTTCCTCAATATTGGCGATCTTATCGTCAGCAATAACTGCGTGAAATTGCAATTCTCAAAACATATGCGAGCATTATCGCAGTAATCTTGTGGTCTTATTACGCCTTCCTAATTAAAGGTCTTATTTTTCCACACTCTTTCTTTCTGCGACAAAATCGCAGGTCGTCTTTACATTTGTATGTATTGACCCATTGATCTTGCCTTATCTTTCTTCTTTGATTGTATTGCAATAATATGACAAGTTTAAGCTCTCTTGAGAGATCAAAGCCTCGTGACATTGCCGTCTTGCGATGAAATCGCAAGACGTCTTTACACTTTTATGTAAAAACCCATTGATCTCATCTTAACTTTTGGCTTGTTGCCTCTGTATAATTTACGTCACGCGACAATATGACAGGCCTAAATGTTCTTGCGATCATAAATCCCCATGACATTTCCATCTTAAGACACTTATCAGCTCCCTAATGGAGGGTGCCACCCTTATCTTCCCCCTGGTTTCCCCTTCAAGGAGGGCACAACGGACATACAAGACTAGCTCCTCCCATCCATATTTACCAACAACCAGCTATTTTCGCAGCCTCTTGTCCTTTATGCCTATATGGCTTATAGTTACAAGACTGCACCCTAAGTGGGGTTTTCTTCAGGACTTACCAAGAATGGCAAGGGAGTTTCGTACGCCCTTGGCACCCTTGGCTCAACCGTGTACCTCGGCGCCTTGGACATACTTTGCACTTCTTGGAAGAGAATCTCGGTCGGCCAACCAGGGTATAACCATATATAGTTGGCAATCCAAGATCTCTCTCCCGGATAGGTTTTCTTTAACCCCAACATCTGCATGACTCAGGATCCAGCAGGGAAATAACCTTACCCCTGAATCATGTCAAGAGATACCCCCTCTTATGACGTGCTCGCAGGTATTACATTTGCCTCTTACGAAATTTTATTCGCGAACTAGGGTGCACGCCATAAAGGTTTGTCCCCTTCTTTAATCTCTGCGAAATTTTATTCGCGTTTCTCGCGAGTATTATAACTCTGATAGAATTTCATAAATTTGATTTTCTTTCTTTTTATAAAATCTTGCGATTCTTTCAAGCAGAAAATTCTGTTCATTTACATATTCCAACAAATTATTTATAGAATTCTCTAAAGTTCATCATTTTACCTCTCTACTTACTATTTTCTGATTCCGCTTTTCTGCTACGTTTTACTGTTATTCCTTTTTCTGCGAGACGCTCGCCATCAGTTTTCATATCCTCTTTCCGCTCTATTATATCAATCATCAATCTTTCACATCTCTGTTGTTGTTTGATTTTGTACTTCCAATTGTTATTCTTTTCAGCTCTTTCTTCACAAGACTTCATATCGATTTCATAACATTTCTTGCTTTCTCCCCAATCTCCTTTGATAACTCCAACACCTTTAGGATGAGGAAATTTGATACACTGGTGATAAGTAGATGCTACACCCAATATCAGTAGGTCTTCCTATCAAAGCATTGTAAGGTGATTCGATGTCCACAACACAGAATAAGATTTTTGAAGATATTCCTTTTAACGGTATTTGCATTTCAATTCCCCCCTTTGGTTTGTTAGTTGTACCGTTAAATCCATAGATTTTATATGTTGATGGTATCAAATCTTCATCTTTTCCGCCCATGGTTTTATACGTATGATAGAATAAGATATCAACTGAACTCCCAGTATCTATTAAGACTCTGTTAACGGCCCAAGAGTCTTCAATTTTACCATCATTTCCTTCATCTTCTGCTTGCATATTCTTTGGTTTTATCTCTAACCGTACTACCAATGGGTTGTTATGTTGCTCACCAAGCCCTAGTATATCTTACGCGGTGAAAGATTGAGTTTGCTTCTGCCATTCTTCTAATGGCGAGGCTCTCGCTAGATTCATTATCTCTCTTCCATCTGTATTTCTTGCGAAGACCCTACTTAGAACATTATCATGGAAATCTTCCACAGTTCTGAATGAATGCATGATGGAGTTGCAGAACAAATTCTTTTCTTTAGCCCCCACTTCTATCACGAATGTTTCTGCTCATTTGACAGCATTTAACCTGCGAGTTTCTGGTGCTGCCGGTAATTGATGAGGTTGTGGATGTCCTACTAGAAAGTGATTTAATTTCCCCTGATCAATCATCCTCAAAATTATCCTCTTTACATTCCTACAATCATTTATTGAATGGCCATGAAAGTGATGGTAAGGACAAAATTCTTGACTTCTATTGCTTGGATGTGGTTCTTTTCGCATGTTCCATGGGGATGGTATATTTTCCATCAGAATGATAGCTTCCCAAATTTTTTCTATACTAGCATTAAGAGGTGGCATCTTAATTTCTTCCCATATTATCTTTTGGTTTCCTTGCCCTCTAAAGTTATTCTTCCTTTGTCCGCCATAAGTTTCTTGCGACTGATCAATTCTTTGTATTTTATTATTTCCACCGCGATTGTAATAATTCTTCTCCCTTTCATATTCTTCTTGATCTCGACTACCCATCGCTACCAATTTTTGTTGGTTGTCAATTACTATTTTCTCTTGTTGTGCTTGCGAGGTGCTCGCCACATTACTTATCATTTTAGGGAGAAAACTTCCACTTGCTGCTAGCGAGCTGGTGTTCGCGATTGGGTATGATTCCATCTCATTTTGTTTCTCCTCCAAAGCAATGTATTCTTCTTGTAACTCTCGTAACTCTGTCATAGTGATTGTATTTTTGACTCTGAAAATTTGAATGTACAGCAGATTAGTCGCGAACATTGCATTAATGAAGGATAAGATCAAGTATCTCGCATCTACTCTTCCATCCATCTCGTTGCACATTGATTTCCACCTTGAGGTTAAGTGCTTCAAACTCTCGCCAACTCTCTGTTTTAATCCAAACACATCTTCAATACCCGGCCGCGATGAATTGTTGATAATATACGCTCCTAAAAATGTAGCTTGTAAATGATCAAAAGAAGTTATGGTATTTTTTGGTAATCCCTCAAACCATTTCAACACCTCGCCAGTTAAGCTGGACGCAAAATATTTGCATAACACATCATCATGATTCTCCCACTATAGCATACATCTAACATAAGCTTTGACGTGTTGAACGGCACAAGTAGTCCCATCAAAAATGCTGGTTAATGCAATTAAATTGCATTTTGGAGGTATCCCTCTTAACTGTACTACTTGAGTAAATGGAGTTCTCGCAGCTTCTTCAATAGCTTCATAAAGTTTCCTTCTACCTCATTCTCTTCTATTGTTCATCATTCCTCGCATTTCTGATAGGAGCCTAAAATACATCTTTTGAATATCATTTTCTTATGCTTTTCTTTATTATTTATCTTGTATTATTTGTATATTATTCTTTATTTGCATTTTGCAGGTACTTTGGAGTCGTGCGATAAAAAAAGATGCAAAAGGGAGCTTAATTCATCGCTTAGAGTCATTGGGCGTTGGCGGAGCTGAAGTGGAGAAACACCATGGCTTTAAGGTGTCAAAACAGATGGTACTCTATGATTTCAGCTGGGACTGATAAATACAGACATGCACTCATTAAGGGACACCATTTCAACTTCAACTTATACAGGGAAATCTAGGTTGGAATTCAAATCAATTCATGGCCAAAGTTTGTTCATCACTGCACTAGTCTCTCTTTCTCTCGTGGTTGCACCAAGACCTGCCGCTGTGCCATCTCGTGTAAGTACTTGCCATAGGTTAATTGGGTGTGAATCAAGGAAGCAATTTGATGGGTTTTGGTACAAGCTGGAAACGCATGGAAGGAATTTTTGTTTATGGATAAATGGTTGGAGACAAAGAAGAGATTCGAGTCTGTCACTAGGTTTGAATGAATGTGTTTTGTGTAAAATGTGTGATTGTAAGCAGGGAAGGAGTAGATATGTGATCTCCAATATGCAACCAGTACATATACTCTACCAGTTATTTAGATACACAAGAAGTATTTGATAAAAGTCCTGAGCCAATTATGCTTCTAAGAGTCATCTGATTCAGCTGCCGAGCAAGGTACAGGTCAGTTGCTGCTGGTATTGTTACGGGCAGTGATAAAGAATGAAGCTGGTTGATGTTGATGGAATGATGAATGGCAGATCAAGAAGTAACAGGAGATAGGTCTGGTTGTGTAGTTGAGATAAAAGGAGTTGGTTAATGCACTGGCTAGCTTAAGGTAATTGTGGAGCTACAGAGAATCTGGTGGAGCTGTGAAGTGGTGGATATGAATGCTGGGATTGAGAGATGGTAGTAGTGCAGGACCTAAGAACCAACTGATGTTGCAATTGCTTATGGTCTTGATAAGAACGCGTCAAGTACTGGGGACAAGAATGTCCTAGTTTTCGATCTTGGTAGTAATTGTGACTATGGAGTGTGTGCTGTTGATGTCAAGAACAAGAAGGTGTTGGTGGATTTGAGATGCTGCAGTTGTAGATGAGATTTGAGCAAAGTAGATGGACTCTGAAGCAATTAAGAATGAAATTTGGATATGGTTTGAGCCTGAGTAAGTTGGGAAGATTGCAAAGATTGAGTTGATGGATGGAATGAAGTGTATCTTGCATCTCAGATAGAGAGAGATCAAGGCAGCTGCAGTTGATTGGAGAAGAGATGGATTGAACAAGCTTTATGTGATAGGGAGCTGAACCGCAGTCGAAAGAGGTGATGCTAACAACAAGAAGCAGCTAAGTGAAGGGTTGAATTCTTACTTGCAGTTGACGCAGTGGTATGCCGTTGAAGAAGTGGGTAGTAGGATGGTTTCTGGGAATCTCAAAGTGTTGCAGGTGAGTTGACAAGCTTCTTGTGGAGTTGTCGTGGAAGTGGACTGGGTACCTGAATTGTATGACACATAAATGGAGATGGCTAGTCTGGGTTGTGTGTACAATGCTTGTGGTGTTTTTTTGCCATGGAACTGAAATAAGGGACAGTGAAGGAGGCTGAAATGATAATGAGGCTTGCAGGTGCAGCGGCAGTGCAAAACTCAAGGGAGATGCTCTAGAATGGAGCAGTGAGCACAAAGAGACGGAGCTATTGTGCTGTTTATATGGAACTCAACTTATGGAGCTTGTGATGGCAGTGGGTTCTGTGAGTGTATGCTTTAAATCAGGTGCAGCTGTAGCAGGAATCAAGCTGCAGTTTCATGGAGATGGTGGTGGCTGGTGCAGTTCAGAAACAAAGTGGCAATAATCTTGCAGCTGCATTCGCAGAAATAGTGCGAAAACGGAGTGAAAATGGCGCGCCGGTGAGCATATCCCGGGATGTCGGATTGCGGAAGTTAAAGCGTGAATCATAATATTTCACTGAATCATGAAAGGGGTATGATTCGAATGGAAGAGTTGGCGGCCGGATATGTGAGCTACGAGTCGCGCTTTTGGGTGCGTTTTCGCAAGAACAAGGAATTGGTTTAGGTGGTATTTTGTGAATTGTTTGAATTGCAGAGAAATAGAGTTGAGCTTCTGGGAGTGTGCACTTGCCTGGTGACGTCTTTCAATGCTTCAAGTGATTGGAGAAAGTTTTCTGGTGACCGGATTCCGGCGTTGACGTCAGCGATTCCGGCGGCCAATTTTGGACCCGAATTTTCCAGAGACTTATTTTCACTCGTGGGCTTGGTGGATGAATTTGAGACGGGTTTTGAGAAGACTTGACCTACGTTTTGGTATCCTTTTGGGAGAGGCATATATATAGAACTTTTTCTCTAAACCTAGAGATCTTTTTACATCATCATATCCTCTTCTACTACTTTGTTCTATGGTTTAGAAACATGTTAGGGTTTCTTCTTCTTCTTATTATGAACTCCATGAACATGAGCTAGAGTTTTATTATTGGTTATGGAATAATTGGATTTTACATAATATGATTCTTTGATTCAATATATTGGTTTTGTCTCGTATTTATCGTTTACGATTCTCTGAAAATATAGTTACATGAATTGAATGCTTGTTTGATCGAGTCGCGAATCGGTTGAGTTTGTGTTCATCTCTATTGCTAGATTAGGGTTTGTTATATGTAAAAGTGATAGATTCCTGATTGCAAGTAGCATAAATATGATTATAGTTTGTAGTGATATATTCTTATGATCATATGTGAATCGTAACCTTTGTTAAATTGAATTAGTGCGCTTTCCACGTTCGATTGCTTTGATTGGCATGATTTCATAGAACTTAATGCATCTAGGGAATTAAACTTGATTAGTGCTTTTACATGTTAGGTTGTTCTTTAAGATAGAATTCATATTCACATCTTTTAATGTGTTTGTTGATGACAAAAGGAGATTAGCGGGATATTCTTGCGATCAAGATATTCTAGGGCTTTTGATAAAAGTTGAGATTAAAATATCAATTCTAATTATTGTGAAGAAAACATATTTGTGAATGAAGATGAATCCTTAACCAATATTCTCACTACCTTAATTTGCGTGTTACTTTAATTATTTTTCTTTTATTTTACTTTAGTATATAAAAATCATAAAAATACCCGGTGTTTTATTTAGGAAACCGAAACAACTTGACAACCTAGACCTCTCTATGGGATCGATCCTTTCTTGCCCTTGCTATATTTTATATTTTGAGTAGTAAGAAAGTATAATTATTTTTGACGCATACGACAGCAATCAAATTTTGGCGCCGTTGCCGGGGAGGCAACGGTTGTCACTTGTTTTTGGTTTCTTATTTTTATTTTGTTTTTGTTTTTGTTTTTAGTCTTATTTTTGTTTTCCTTATTTTCTGGTTTTTAACCTTGGTTTGAGAATCGTATTTCAGGTACCTATTCTATGGAAGGAACATATTGGAGCAATGGATATGATTTTCAACCTCCTCAACACTTTGAAAATTTCCCACCATCTATGGAATACAATCAAAACCAATTTATTGGCTATGATGCATATCCTAGAGAACCTTATGGTTATTTTCATACATACTAACAACAACCTTGTAGTGGGTATGTAAGTCAAGCACCTAGGTGGGATAATTATACTTCTAATTGGATTTATTCGAGTTGTATGCAGATTATGCATGGATTGCAAGATATGCAATAAATGCTAGACCAACTTGACCGTAATAGAGAGAACGTCGCACAAACCAATTTATGGAATATGCCTTCTTACCCGACTCCGGATCGTAGTTATGATCATTCACCCATTCAAAGGGAAGAGTCATGGGAAAGAGAACCTATTGTAGCTAATGGTGGTAAGCGTGTGAACGTCAGGAAACTTGCGCAGAAATTATACAAGTTGGAAGAAGATGGATACTCGGAAGAGCTTGTTGATGAAATTAGTAGGACCATTCATATGGAACTTAAACGACGTCGTGATAAAGGTTGGGAAACCGACGACGATTCTGATTATGGTGAGTCTGAAGATGAAGACGATGATGATTGTGTTGAAAAGGACCAACCTTTGGAGATGTTTGATGACATTAGTGTAGTTGACTCAACTCTTGATATTTATAATGATCAAGCACCTATTCAAAAGGTACATGAGGATGATGAAACTAATATTTTTCAGAATTTTGCAATATTGTTTGAGTCTAATGAAGAGGAGTATGTTGAGAATGTGACCGTTATGACCAATATTATGGAAGACCCAATTGAACTTGTGAATATTTGTAATGATGATGTTTATGTCGAGACTTTGGTTAAGGCAGAAATGGATGAAGAATGGTTGCAAGGTTTGATAGAGGACCATGATATACAAGAGGTGAATGATTCACTTGAGTATTTCAAGGATGAAGAGGATTCCTTGCTACAAGAGATTGTGCGAGGTTTGTCTAACCCTTTGCATATTGTTTGTTTTCCTTTACCTCTTATTGGTTTGAATGTATGTGCTTCGAAAACATTGTTGAATGACTTTGTTTCTCGATTTCCGCCATTAGAAAAACTTGATTCTCATACTATGCAGGTTTTGGAACAAGAAACAGTGGAAGTCCCTGATTTCTATATTCTTTATACACTTCCAAGTGTGGACAAGAATAAGTGTGGGGGAAGCTTTTATTGGTTCATAGCTTCATTTCTGTTTTATATTACTAATATTTGTGTGAAGCTAGTGTTTGCAAAACAAGTACTATGGATGGATCCCCAAATTTTCAGATTGCTAATATATGGGGAATGAATCTTACAAGAAGTTAAGTCGAGCCGTCGACTTTAAAACAAGCGCTTAGTGGGAGGCAACCCACCGGTTTTGTATCTCTTATCCTTATCCTTTTGCTTTTTTGTTTTGTTTTGTTTCGTTTATTTATTTTTTATTGTTTTCATATCATATTTGCATACCCATGTTTAATTTCATTAAGTCCATAATCTATCTTAGAAGAGAATTATGATGAATACCTTTTCGTCAGAAAATTTCAGACTGCGCGTAGTTCAGTACAGAGACCATAACTGTCAGACCGTTTATCAGAACACTGTGAAATTTTGACACTGTGTAGAAAACACGTAGGTGAACAACTTTTGTGAAATGGGGTTTTTCCAAATTCCTTACCAATTTGCACAGTTTTTGCGTTTTATCTGCTGTTACGTCAGAATTCAGAACTTTCGGTTTTACACATTGAGGACAATGTGAAGTTTAAGTGTGGGGGAGCATTTATATGTTTGTTTTAGTTTGTTTTATGCATTAAAAAAAAATCAGAAAAATATAAAAAACCAAGAAAAATTTGTGCTTTTTGAACTCCGAAATCTAGAAACTTGTGCCTTTAGGATGACACCATTAGTGGATGGAACCATTTTGAATGCAGGAGTTGAGGAACCAATTAACTAAAAGGGACAAACATAGCTCAGAAATCACAAATTAACATGATAGTTGTTACCATATCTCAGAATATCACCATATCACATTCTATTTTTATTTTTCCATATTTATCTATTGTTCTCTAAGTGTTTTGGTGGGTCACTAAACATCAACGTGTTATTACTGCTAGGATGAAATAGAGTGATTGAGTTGCTAAAAAAAAAGTGAGAAAAGAAGAAAGAAAAAAAAGAAAAAAAAAAGACCGACCAATTAGACCAAACGGAATAAAAGACACTTGGATAAAGCAATATGTGTGTATTCTCCCTGTCTCCGTCGCCTAAACAAGCGTGGAATGCAGGATCCAAGGGAACTATCGTGTAATCTGCTGACAAGAATCATGCGCTTGGATCCAGTTTGATCCAATCATGTTGTCTAAAAAAAAAGTGAAAAAGAAAAGAAAGTATTATTTTGGTTGAATAAAGTCACTCCTGATTCCCTTGTATATGCCAGTGAGTTGATGTAGAATTCAAACCAAGTATCTCAATCCAATAGGCATAGGTTCATCTTGGCAGTGACCTTCAGACAGATATGGGAAACATCGATCACTTGTGAACATTCGTCAACATCTACATCTATATCCATCTTCTTAATCTTTTCATTGTGATTGTGGTTTGTTAGTTTCCGAGTATTGTGGCTTGTTCGACTATCTAATTAGAGCTTTATTTACTAATATATGAATTGAATTGGCACAAGGTACCTCCTCCTGTAGTCATCTTGGATTCGTTCATTGATTTGTCACAAATAGACGGAGTTAGAAATATAGGTTTTGTAGGTATACCTCTTGTAAACCTTCACGAGACTATAACTCGTCCACTAGGGACACCTAGGGGTTTAAAGGCTTGTTATTTGTGCTAAAAGTGACCGTAGCCTCGACGAGACGGAGTTGTATGTATTTGTTTTAGAAATGTTTTGTTTGATTTGCTCGAGGACTAGCAAAGATTAAGTGTGGGGGAATTTGATAGGAGCCTAAAATACATCTTTTGAATATCATTTTCTTATGCTTTTCTTTATTATTTCTCTTGTATTATTTGTATATTATGCTTTATTTTCATTTTGCAGGTACTTTGGAGTCGTGCGATAAAAAAAGATGCAAAAGGGAGCTTAATTCATCGCTTAGAGTCATTGGGCGTTGGCGGAGCTGAAGTGGAGAAACACCATGGATTTAAGGTGTCAAAACAGATGGTACTCTATGATTTCAGCTGGGACTGATAAATACATACATGCACTCGTTAAGGGCCACCATTTCAACTTCAACTTATACAGGGAAATCTAGGTTGGAATTCAAATCAACTCATGGCCAAAGTTTGTTTATCACTGCACTAGTCTCTCTTTCTCTCGTGGTTGCACCAAGACCTGCCGCTGTGCCATCTCGTGTAAGTACTTGCCATAGGTTAATTGGGTGTGAATCAAGGAAGAAATTTGCTGGGTTTTGGTACAAGCTGGAAACGCAGGGAAAGAATTTTGGTTTATGGATGAATGGTTGGAGACAAAGAAGAGATTCGAGTCTGTCACTAGGTTTGAATGAATGGGTTTTGTGTAAAATGTGTGATTGTAAGCAGGGAAGGAGTAGATATGTGATCTCCAATATGCAACCAGTACATATACTCTACCAGTTCTTTAGACACACAAGAAGTATTTGATAAAAGTCCTGAGCCAATTCTGCTGCTAAGAGTCATCTGATTCAGCTGCCGAGAAAGGTACAGGTCAGTTGCTGCTGGTATTGTTACGGGCAGTGATAAAGAATGGAGCTGGTTGATGTTCATGGAATGATGAATGGAAGATCAAGAAGTAACATGAGATGGGTCTGGTTGTGTAGTTGAGATGAAAGGAGTTGGTTAATGCACTGGCTAGCTTGAGGTAATTGTGGAGCTACAGAGAATCTGGTGGAGCTGTGAAGTGGTGGATATGACTGCTGGGATTGATAGATGGTAGTAGTGCAGGACCTAAGAACCAACTGCTGCTGCAATTGCTTATGGTCTTGATAAGAACGCGTCAAATACTGGGGACAAGAACGTCCTAGTTTTCGATCTTGGTAGTAATTGTGACTATGGAGTGTGTGTTGTTGATGTCAAGAATAAGAAGGTGTGGTGGATTTGAGATGCTGCAGTTGCAGATGGGATTTGAGATGCTGCAGTTGGAGATGAGATTTGAGCAAAGTAGATGGACTCTGAAGCAATTAAGAATGAAATTTGGCTATGGTTTGAGCCTGAGTAAGTTGGGAAGATTGCAAAGATTGAGTTGAAGGCTGGAATGAAGTGTAGCTTGCAGCTCAGATAGAGAGAGAGCAAGGCAGCTGTAGTTGATTGGAGAAGAGATGAATTGAACAACCTTTATGTGATGGGGAGCTAAACTGCAGTCGAAAGAGGTGATGCTAACAACAAGAAGCATCTAAGTGAAGGGTTGAATTCGGACTTGCAGTTGACGCAGTGGTATGCCGTTGAAGAAGTGGGTAGTAGGATGGTTTCTGGGAATCTCAAAGTGTTGCAGGTGAGTTGACAAGCTTCTTGTGGAGTTGTCGTGTCAGTGGACTGGGTACCTGAATTGTATGACACATAAATGGAGATGGCTAGTCTGGGTTGTGTGTACAATGCTTGTGGTGTTTTGTTGCCATGGAACTGAAATAAGGGATAGTGAAGGAGGCTGAAATGATAATGAGGCTTGCAGGTGCAGCGGCAGTGCAAAACTCAAGGGAGATGCTCTAGAATGGAGAAGTGAGCACAAAGAGACGGAGCTATTGTGATGTTTATATGGAACTCAACTTATGGAGCTTGTGATGGCAGTGGGTTCTGTGAGTGTATGATGTAAATCAGGTGCAGCTGTAGAAGGAATCAAGCTGCAGTTTCATGGAGATGGTGGTGGCTGGTGCAGTTCAGAAACAAAGTGGCAATAATCTTGCAGCTGCATTCGCAGAAATAGTGCGAAAACGGAGTGAAAATGGCGCGCCGGTGAGCATAGCCCGGGATGTCGGATTGCGGAAGTTAAAGCGTGAATCATAATATTTCACTGAATCATGAAAGGGGTATGATTCGAATGGAAGAGTTGGCGGCCGGATATGTGAGCTACGAGTCGCGCTTTTGGGTGCGTTTTCGCAAGAACAAGGAATTGGTTTAGGTGGTATTTTGTGAATGTTTGAATTGCAGATAAACGGAGTTGAGCTTCTGGGAGTGTGCACTTGCCTGGTGATGTCTTTCAATGCTTTAAGTGATCGGAGAAAGTTTTCTGGTGACCGGATTCCGGCGCCGATGACCATATTCCAGCGATGACGTCATCGATTTCAAATGGCCAGTTTTGGACCCGAATTTTCCAGAGACTTATTTTCACTCGTGGGCTTGGTGGATGAATTTGAGACGGGTTTTGAGAAGACTTGACCTACTTTTGGGTATCCTTTTGGGAGAGGCATATAAATAGAACTTTTTCTCTAAACCTAGAGATATTTTTACATCATCATATCCTCTTCTACTACTTTGTTCTATGGTTTAGAAACATGTTAGGGTTTCTTCTTCTTCTTGTTATGAACTACATGAACATGAGCTAGAGTTTTATTATTGGTTATGGAATAATTGGATTTCACATAATATGATTCTTTGATTCAATATATTAGTTTTGTCTCGTATTTATCGTTTACGATTCTCTGAAAATATAGTTACATGAATTGAATGCTTGTTTGATCGAGTCGCGAATCGGTTGAGTTTGTGTTCATCTCTATTGCTAGATTAGGGTTTGTTATACGTAAAAGTGATAGATTCCTGATTGCAAGTAGCATAAATATGATTATAGTTTGTAGTGATATATTCTTATGATCATATGTGAATCGTAACCTTTGTTAAATTGAATTAGTGCGCTTTCCACGTTCGATTGCTTTGATTGGCCTGATTTCATAGAACTTAATGCATCTAGGGAATTAAACTTGATTAGTGCTTTTACACGTTAGGTTGTTCTTTAAGATATAATTCATATTCGCATCTTTTAATGTGTTTGTTGATGACAAAAGGAGATTAGCGGGATATTATTGCGATCAAGATATTCTAGGGCTTTTGATAAAATTTGAGATTAAAATATCAATTCTAATTATTGTGAAGAAAACATATTTGTGAATGAAGATGAATCCTTAACCAATATTCTCACTACCTTAATTTGCGTGTTACTTTTTATTATTTTGCTTTTATTTTACTTTAGTATATAAAAATCAGAAAAATACCTGGTGTTTTATTAAGGAAACCGAAACAACTTGACAACCTAGACCTCTCTGTGGGATCGATCCTTTCTTGCCCTTGATATATTTTATATTTTGAGTAGTAAGAAAGTGTAATTATTTTTGACGCATACGACAGCGATCAATTTCTGCTAATTCTCTCAATATTTGCTCATTCTCAGCTGAGTTTTGTTCCATTGGTCTCTTTAATGCCGTCTCCATTCTCCTGCGTTCTTGCCTTTCTTGTCTTGCGAGATTTTGTGTATCTCCTTCTTCATCATCATCTCGTCTTTCTCTTTCATCTTCTTTTCTGCGAATTTCTTCATTTCTCCTCATTTCTCTTCGCTGTCTCTCTATTCTCCTCTGTATCCTATCATATTCCTCTTGAATATTACAGTAGTACCAGAATATCGCCACAATTATATTCACGAGAGATTAATGACACTTCTGTGAGCGTTACTGAAAAATCTTCAACAACATTTCACGAGTGTCACAAAATAATTCAAAGAATGACGAAGTTGACGATTGAAGAGGCATATTAGAAGAGTGTTGTTTCACGAGGATTACAAAAGTTGGCGAATATTAACATTGTAATTACCGCGATGAGATCGCAAAATAGATCCGAAAGAAGGGGAAAACTTAGCTGTCACCCACTATGTAATTTCCTATATAAAGAGTTCAAGTAAGTCCAGAAAGGGGGGAGGTATTTTTTTAGAGTTAAGAAAATCTTGAGGAGAGAGAATATTTTAGGGGAGAGAGATATTTTTCAGAGAGATTTTTAGAGAGAGAAAATGTATTTTTCTTTATCATCTTCTTCCCCAAAACTAAATTTAGAATTCCATTAATGGAGATTATCAAATGTAAAATCAAATGTAAACTTTAACAATCATAGTAGAGAATCATGGATGTAGATCAAATTGATCGAACCATGTAAAAATCCGTGTGTCTATTTACAATTTTTAGAATTTTAGTCATACTTTTAATATCAAAATTAGTTTAGATCAAGAGATAATTATCAAGATATTATAAGGGGTGTGTTGTGGGAATTCCTGCAACTACATTTTGGCGCTAGAAACACTACCTGCTGGTTGGGATGAAGAAGATCCAAAGAAATTAGCAATTGTTGATGATGAATTAAATTGGATCTATGAGATATAAGGAAAAATATTCTTAATCTTAGGGGTGTTTTCTTTACGTCTTCAAAAAAAAATTAGTTGTACTTGAAAGAGAATCAAATAAATTAAACTATGGATTATCTCCATTGGATATCAAGAATTAAAAAATTTATCAATAAATTCGAGTATTATATCTTCAAGAGACGAACAACTGATGTGGGAGATAGTCAACCTACAGAAGCAGAGATAAGAAAGTACAATAAGAATGGAAACCAACTAAAGCCTTCGTCAACAATCAGTCTTCAGAGGATATCTCTTTTCCTTATCTATTTAATTTTAATAAAAAGCTTTTAGATAATTTCTCTTTTTCTTTCAAAAATTACAGTTCAAAACATATTTTAAATTGCAGATTTCGTATTAGTGTATCGTCACTTTCTAACTCCATTTGATCGATTTTGAAAATGTTAAACTGATACTTAAAAAAAAAAAAATATATATATATATATATAATATTAATATAGATACATTTTATCATAAATTGAACGTCTCGCAGTATGGGAGAGTGATGGCACTGAAGAAAGACGCAAAGGAAATAAGCAATGCATGAGTGTTGGAAATGGATGAAATTAGAGTAAAAGATTCTACAAAGTATCGTCACAGCAACAACTAAGCCACGGAAATCCTTGTCATAACAATATGGAGTAGGGTCGAGAATACATTTTGGCATAAACAAATACAGGCGAACAGCTTCGCAGACAAAGACTCTCCTCTTCAATAATTTATTCTCCCTAATGGGTAGGAAGAAAAATTTAACTATCGCCAGAATATTGCTTACAATATTACGTACTAGAAAATGTGAAAAGGTGGGGCCAGTTTCATCTTTCGTACTAGAAAATGAATATTGCTTGAAAATGAATATTGTCCTCTTGTTATTATTGCTTTCTTTGTATTACGTACTTCTTGAAAAGGTGGTGCTCACACGTAATTTGAAAAGGTGAAAAGGTGGTGTCCAGTTTCATCTTTCTTTTCTTACAATATTACGTAATTCTGAGATTTTCTGTTGAAGGGCGCAGCAATTCAAGACATTTCTGAGATTATAGTTTCCAGCGAGATAGTGGAAAAGATCACCTCGCCAATCGTTCTAGCAAAATTAACAGTTAAATGACAATTTTTGTCTCTTGTGTGATATTTTGCAGTCTTCTTTGCCTCACCCAAAATTTCAAACGTGAATAAGATATGAAGAGAATAGAAAACACACGAAGAAGATGATCACGATGGCCCCATTACATAAAATGGAAACATCCAAAATTCATGGCAATTTGGCACGATGGAAAGGTGTAACGGGTGGAAAGAAGAAATAATACTTGAAGAACGTCACATGGAAAAATAAAGTACATATGTTAACATACCTGCGAGCAAAAATTGGCGAGCAAAGAATGGATGAATGCTTCGTCAAGCAAAGAAGTTTGAAGATGACACTATAAACACATCTAGCTTCGCAGAAGCATTATTAGAAAATGACAAAATTTATAGCCAGGATGAATACTTGTTGCTGCTCGCAAAATGACCACAAATCCAGCGAGGAACAAATTAAGGGGAATGAAAAATATCCCAGTAAATGACGAAGTTGCTTCATTAATAATTCCAGCAAAGAACAAATGGGATGGATGCTATCGCCAGTCTCTATTATTGTGATGTGAATAAAAAATCAGTCCAAGCCCACTAAAGAAAACCAATCATTTTTATGCAAGGAATTGGTTAGCGATAAAATGAAGTCTACTTTTGGCATGATACATCTACTTTCCACGAGAGGATTTTTTTCATTACTTCTCCAAGATTGATCAGAGGCAGGAATTTGGTATTTCATTATTTTGTCAGATATTTGATTATTTCGCAAGTTAATTTTGCGAGAGAGAGTTAGAACAATTGGTATGGTGTGACAGTATACAAGAGGAAAGTCAAGATAATTTCATAAGAGTTCCTTTCTCATTTCTTTTAATTTCACGAGAAAATCAAATACTTCGCGAGAGACGGCAACCACGGAGAATCGCCAAAAAGCTAAGTACCACTTTCTTGAATATTTTACTTACGGAAAATGAAAATTTTTGATTTATATTATGGCCAGATTTCAAAGAACATTTCTAAAATTTATAATGTTTCAAAACATTTTAAAAACTTTTGATTCAATTTGCCAAAAGCGATTTAATCGCAAGATTCCTAAAATTTCAAAGTTTCAAAATATTTCAAAGATTTTTTGATTTGATTGAGAAACAGCGATACAATCGCCAAGAATTCAATATTTTCCAAAAATTATAAAAAATGAGATCATCGCAAAAAATTTCAAAGATCGCAAAATTTTTCTAAATTTTCAAAGATCACAAAATTTTTCAAAGATTTCAAAAGATTACAGAAAATGGAATTATAGCAAAAAATTTCAAATTTTCTAAACAGAAAACAAAATTATCGCCAAAATTTCTAAGATTTCAAATTTCCAAAATACGTGATACAATCGCAAGATTTCAAAGAAGATTTCAAAGATTTCTCTAGAATATTTCTTTTACAGAAAGAGATTTTTGGTTTAACAAATGTGATAAAATCGCAAGATTTCAAAGAATATTTTTAAGATTTCAAAAGATTTTAAAGAATATTTCAACTCACAGAAATGAGCAAAACAAATTTTTATCAGAGGTACGAGTGTGATCGCGAAATTATTCAAGATTATATAAAGAATTGACAGAAATGAAAGAATGAAGAAACGCGAAAATATCGCGAGAAACGTGAATATAATTTCACAGATATTAAGAGAATGTGACAAACCTTTATGGCGTGTACCATAGTTCGGGAATACAATTTCGTAAGAGGCAAATGTAAGACCTACAAGCACGTCATAAGGGGGGTATCTCTTTATATGATTCAGGGATAAGTTTATACCGCTACTGGAACCTGAGTCATACAGATGTAGGGGTTAAAGAAAACCTATCCGGGAGAGAGATCTTGGATTTCCAGCTTTATAAGGTTATACCCTGGTTGGACGACCGAGGATCTCTTCCAAGAAGTGCAGAGTATGACCAAGGCGCCGAGGGTGCCCGGGACGGACGAACCTACCCTGGCCATTTTTGGTAAGTCTTGGCTATGATGCACTTGGCCTGAAGAAAACCCCACCTAGGGTGTAGTCTTGTAACTATAAGCCATATAGGCATAAAGGACAAGAGGCTAAGAAAACAACTGGTTGTTGGTAAATTTTGATGGGAGGAGCTAGTCTTGTATGGCCGATGTTCCCTCCTTGAAGGGGAAACCAGGGGGAAGATAAGGGCGGCACCCTCCATTAGGGAGCTGATAAGTGTCTTAAGATGGCAATGTCATGGGGCTCTAAGATCGCAAGATCATTTAGGCCTGTCATATTGTCGCGTAAATTATACAGAGGCAAAAAGCCAAATGAGAAAAAGTTAAGATGAGATCAATGGGTTTTTACATGAAAGTGTAAAGACGTCCTGCGATTTCATCGCAAGACGGCAATGTCATGAGACTTTGATCTCGCGAGAGAACTTAGACTTGTCATATTGTCGCATAACATGCCAAAAAGCCTCCAGAGAAAAGATAAGGCAAGATCAATGGGTCAATACATGCAAATGTAAAGACGTCCTGCGATTTTGTCGCAGAAAGAAAAATTGGCGAAATAAGACCTTTAACTAGGAAGGCAAAATAAGACCAATAGAATAATCTCAAACATTAATTATTTTCTTGTAAAAATGCAAGAAAGATTTGTTCATCGCAAAAGAGAAAGCAAATACTATTCAAAATATCTTAGAAATACTATTCAGAGTTTCTCAGAAGTATTATTCAGAGTCTCTCAAGAGGAATGTCTACAATCTCGTAGCATTATTCACAATCTCACCACTATTTATCGTCACTATTCATCGCAGCACTATTCAAAGCATTATTTCAGAATCTCGCTGAAACATTTAGAGCCTCGCAGAAACATTCATAAATTTTCAGACTAATTCAGCATATTGCAGACCATTCTAGAATTTTGCAGGAGAAGTGATTATTTCGCAGAATATGATCATTTTGTCAAATGAGGCAGAGGCAATTCGTTCATTTAACATTTTCTCAAAGATCCTTCCTTCGTAGATAAAAAACAGAGGCAACTATGGATTACCAAGAAAACATTTTATGTTCTTTATCTTCTCGCAAGAATCATTTCCAAAATGGACTAGGATTCTCACCAAAAATGAAGTAATAATTTCACGAGAACAGAGGCAATACTTATGATTTTCATTAAAGAACGGATACTTCTTGAAGATTGAGTACTTCTTATATTTCTTCAGAGATACTTCATACTTCACGAGCACTTCAAGAGTTAATACTTCTCATTTACTCAACAAAGATATGGAAATTCTCAAAAGAATAGAGGCAAGTATATACTTTTCAAATCCAGTATTCTTTCGCTCATTCCTTCATCAACAAAAATCAAAGACTATTACAACAACAGATTTTTTCTTAAAGATTACTTTTCAAGCAATATTCAAGAAAAAAGAGGCAAGATGTAGTACCAGAATATCGCCACAATTATATTCACGAGAGATTAATGACACTTCTGCGAGCGTTACTGAAAAATCTTCAACAACATTTCACGAGTGTCACAAAATAATTCAAAGAATGACGAAGTTGACGATTGAAGAGGCATATTAGAAGAGTGTTGTTTCACGAGGATTACAAAATTTGGCGAATATTAACATTGTAATTACCGCGATGAGATCGCAAAATAGATCCGAAAGAAGGGGAAAACTTAGCTGTCACCCACTATGTAATTTCCTATATAAAGAGTTCAAGTAAGTCCAGAAAGGGGGGAGGTATTTTTTTAGAGTTGAGAGAATCTTGAGGAGAGAGAATATTTTAGGGGAGAGAGATATTTTTCAGAGAGAGAAAATGTATTTTTCTTTATCATCTTCTTCCCCAAAACTAAATTTAGAATTCCATTAATGGAGATTATCAAATGTAAAATCAAATGTAAACTTTAACAATCATAGTAGAGAATCATGGATGTAGATCAAATTGATCGAACCATGTAAAAATCCGTGTGTCTATTTACAATTTTTAGAATTTTAGTCATACTTTTAATATCAAAATTAGTTTAGATCAAGAGATAATTATCAAGATATTATAAGGGGTGTGTTGTGGGAATTCCTGCAACTAAAATTACCATTGTAGCGATTTTGCGTACGTCTCCTTTCTCGATTTTCATGATTATTTTGTCGCACTGCTTCTTGAAATTTATGTTCCTCGACTTTTGTCCTTAATCTTTCCCTCTCACGAGCTAGACGTTCTTGTTCAGCATAATGTCTCTCAATTTCTTCTTCAATCATTCTTTAATTTCTCTGATTCTCTCGCCCATGTAATATCCTCCTACCTTCTTCTTCAATTTGATTGTTTCTTCCCTCTTGATTTCTATTGTCACGCGGATTATAACGATCACCAATTATCTCTTATTCTCTATGACATTGTTCTCCATTTGAATTTTGCACTTCTTCTCCAACATTTCTCATTGGGGAATTTTTCCTTGCTTCTTCTCTGAATGATAGTGAATTTGATCTAACAGTACTTCTTGACCTCCTTCTTTGTAACCTTAAATTCTCCATTCTTAGCACATGATTTTTTCTTGTTAAATTCGCACGCTCCTCTGCCTCTAGTCTCCTTTCTTCCTGTATTCTTTGCCTTAAATCATTTGCTATTTCATTTTCACGTCCTACATGAATTAATCCTCCACCTATTTCTTGATTTCTTTCTCCTCCTTCTTCATTTCTCAATTGTCGATTTTTTGCCTCTTCTATCGAATCCGACCTCCAAGTATGCACACTCACTCTTTCATAATCCACATTCCTATCTCGTATTTGTGTTTGTCGATTTGGCTTTTGAATTAAACTTTCTGCTTCATTTCTTATTCTATTTCTTCCTGATCTCATCCTTAAAGATTATTCCAATTCACTTGTTCCCTCTCCTGCAAGTCTTTTACTTCTCCTCACAGTTGTCGGTGGTTCTGATGTATTTCTTCTTCTTCTAGCCATTTCTTCAATCCTAATAATTCCTTTAAATCTTCAATTGTAATTAGAGATTTTTTAATTTGATTCTCCCTATTTCTGGGCGCCAAAATGTAGTTGCAGGAATTCCCACACTACACCCTTGTTAGGATTCTATAGAAATCAACTAAACTTTAAAGATTAAACGACACTTTACTATTCAAATTTCAGAAATGTTTACAAAATTGGAAGAAATCAAGATTACAGATACACTCTTAAAGTTTCTCTCTCCTCAAAGACTTTTTCAACTCTAAAAAATACATCATCATTTTCTGGATCTATCGTGCCCTTTATATATGGATTTACATAATGGGTGACAGCTAAGTTTTCCTCTTATTTCGGATCTATTCTGCGATCTCATCGCGATCTCTACAATGTTCTCTATCGCAAGTATGATGATCATCGCAGGACCAACATATTCTTCTTTTATTCCTTTCATCGTCAACTTCTTTTGGATATTCTGTGACGCTCGTGAAACGTTGTTAAAGTATTGACAGTGACGCTCGCAGAGACGTTGTTAATATCGCAGGAATATCGTTGTAGCGATATTCTGGTCCTATATCTTGCCTCTTCTCATGTCTTTTCTGCGAAGAAGAGAAGATCGTGAGAAAAATTTCCATAACTGCTTATCTTTTCAGACTTTTCTATTCTGACACGTTTCTATGTCCTTCGCCAGCTGTTTTCACGAATTCTTTCTTCCAATAAATTTTTGACACGTCTCCTCTAACCGCTGGGATCTGACCAACCCCGTATTTCCTTTTCATTAATTACCTTCATCTTCTTCGAGAGATTTCTTCTTCTATAAATACTCTTCTCATTCCTTTCCTTTTTCTCTTTTACTTTCCTCTTCTTTCATACTTTCTCTGCAAATTTTGATGTTCTTCCGCGAATTGCGCTTCTGTTACTGCCGTGATTTATTTCTTCTTTTCGACCTTTTCTTTCATTCCCATACTTCAAAAATGGTTGTTGCTGGCTCTAAAAACTTGAAGGCCTTTAATAAGATGCGCGAGAAACTCAAAATTAAAGGTTTTAACTTATCTTTAATTCCAGATCAGGATTCTAAGTCTGAACTTTATCTTAAATTATTCACTGATGATCAATGTTCTCGCGAAAGAATCATAGTATCGCTAGGACAACTTGAATCTGGTCTTCCCAGTCCTCTCTATGACCCAAAACTTCCATTATTTTATCAAATAATTTCTGACGAGAGGTTCTCACGAGCGGTATATCAACTAGGTGGATATTTCATCAGATTGCTACTTGAATACGCTTCTCGCGGTGCTAATAAAGGAACTCGCTACCCTGAAGCTCCAAAGAATCCTCACTTTAAAGATGTCCCCATTGTTCCTGCGGATTATACTGTGGACAATTTCTTTGTAAATTACAGTATAGTTCCTATAAAGAGGGATAGCACCTGCTGGGGTGTTCGCTTGAAAAAATATAAGGTCGCTGGTGACAAAGCTCTTATGATGGATATTGATTTCCATACATCTACCAACCAAGGTCCTCGCCATTCTAGCGATGACAAGTGGTTCATCTTTCCATTACGTCTTGAAGGTCCCTATATATATGGCTCTCTCCCATTACATGCGAATCTCTCAGAGTATGAGCCATGGGTCTTTAATTGGCCTGAAAAATCTAAAGAGGTATATTTTTTCAACTTCTTATATTATTATCATTTACTTTCTTCTTTATATTCTCGCTAACTATTTTGATCTTTCTCAGATTGATAGAATGAAACTCAGCTATCAAACTCTTAGGAAACCTAGCATTTTATTGGCTCTGAAATCTCTCACAGATGAAGTAAGAAATATCTCTTCATAAACTTTAACAATATATTGTTGCCCCTATTTCTTATCTTCATCTGTGCTCGCAGGAAATCGAAGAGTTAGAACCATTAATACCCGCAAAAACCAAGGAGAAATCTTCTGCTTCTTCTAGGGGAAGGTCTTCTGCCCCTCGCAATGAAGAATCTAGCGATCCTCCACTAAAGAGAAGAAAAACTCAACCTTCTTCTTCTTCTTCAATTCCTCAAGCAATTCCAGAAAATCCAAGTGTTAATCTTGATAAAGATAATAATGACGAGGATTTCAATGTTAGCGGTTTTCCTTCAATAAAGAATTCTTCTTCTTCTAATTCTTCAATGACTCATTTATCCAGATTTTTTAGCGATATTTCTCACAACATTACTTCTAATGATGAAGATGAAATTATTGACAAAACATCCCAAGCCCTCGCTAAGGTTTGCGATGCCCCCATTCTGGTGGACAATGATTCCCTCCAAGGAATCTCGAGATCGCTGACTCCCAGTCTCTTGAATTCTCTTGGTTCCTTGGTATATGTTTTCATTTTTTCAGTTTGTTCATATATTTTCTCCATCGCTAGATCTTAATTTATATTCTTCTTTCGCAGGTTGGAAGAGCTTCTTTTGCTGTTGCTTCTGATTTAGATAAAAGATGTGCCAGCTCTGAAGAGAAAGATGCTAAACTTAGCCAGGATAAACAAAAATTAGAACTTGAAGTTATTGAGCTTCGCAAGAAGAATAAATAGCTGGAGATTGAATCTTCAATTGATAAGCAAAAGATCTCTGATCTTGATAGAGCTAACCAACAACTCTATGGTATGACTGATTTCCTTTCTCTCTTAATTCTTTTTACTCTATCGCAGCTTATTCGAGCGACCATTTTTAACTTGCAGATATTTATGGTCTTACTGACGAGGCTATACTCTTTTAATCTTTTCCTGAACCTGTAGATGATCATACTCTTCTTGTCTGTCTTAATAATTCTTTAAGTAATTTCTCAGATAATAATATTAGATCCCTCTCCATAGATGAACTTAGATCCAAGCTTAATCTCTTAAAAATTGAACACAGATTCAATTTAGGTTTGACTTACAAATATAAGCGATTTTATCTTAATTCAAAGAAATAAATAGATAGATTAAGACAGAAGAATAACGATCTTATTGACGAAAAAGATCTTTCCATCAAAAGGGGATCCAAGACCCTGGCAGACTTTCATAAAACTCTCCTTGACGTTCAAACAGACAGAGATAAACTTATCCGTGAGAATGAAGATCTTCTTGCGAGGGAGACTCAAGTTCGATCTCGTCTCCTCATTAATAACGATGATGAATTTTCTTGGGATGCGAAGGTTCTTGACAATGCCAGGAATGACTTAGGTGTAAATGTTAGTCTTTAAGTTGAACAAGCGGCCTTAATTAGAGATATGATTTCTGAAAGAGAAGGTTGCTTGCTGTTCTTCTTCTTGCTATTTTCTTGTTTTTATTACTCTTCTTTACAAAATTTCTAACTTGTTGTCACATATTCTCACAGGAGATGAAAAAAGATATCTTGAAAGAATTGGGGAACTTGAAAATACCCTTGCTGCTCGCAATAAGAAGTACTCACGATTGAAGGAGCAATTTGACATTACTACCGCGAACTTCAACATATCTCTCATTGTTGTTCGTAATGATTCCGTTAAGTTGGTCTGCAATGATCATGGAATTTCTCCTTCCATATATCCTGACCTTGCAAAGGAAATTCCCGCAGTAATCCCATATCTTAACATTTCTGATAATGAAGCTAAGGATTATGACGAGGATGAAAATGATAATGACGAAGGAGAAAAATTTGGTGGAGGAGAAGACTCTGATAGTGATGATAATGATGAAAGGGAGAAATCTGGCGATGAAGAGAAGTCTGATAAATACGATGGCGATGAATCTAGATAGTTCTTCTTTTCCCTTCTATCTTCCTTGTATATTTATTTTCTCCTTTCTATAATCATTGCTGTAAATTTCTCCAATTTTGTGAATTTCTTTTGCTTCTACCTGTATGAATTAGAAAACAGTTCTTTTTCTGCAAGTCAGTCAATTAATATAATTATTATTCTTTAGTTATATGCGTGCACATTTATCTATGCAATTTTTATATGATAGATGAATAATAATTTCATCGCTCTCATGCATTCCCATACTTGCCTCTATTATTCATCTGCAAATATAAAAATTGATTAAAGATTAGGTATTACTGGGAAATAAAATTTGCCTCAATATTGGCGATCTTATCGTCAGCAAAAACTTCGTGAAATCGCAATTCTCATAACATCTGCGAGCATTATCGCAGTAATCTTGTGGTCTATTTACGCCTTCCTAATTAAAGGTCTTATTTTTCCACACTCTTTCTTTCTGCGACAAAATCGCAGGTCGTCTTTACATTTGTATGTATTGACACATTGATCTTGCCTTATCTTTCTTCTTTGATTGTATTGCGACAATATGACAAGTTTAATCTCTCTCACGAGATCAAAGCCTCGTGACATTGCCGTCTTGCGATGAAATCGCAGGACGTCTTCACACTTTTATGTAAAAACCCATTGATCTCATCTTAACTTTTGTCTTGTTGCCTCTGTATAATTTACATCACGCGATAATATGACAGGCATAAATGTTCTTGCGATCATAAAGTCCCATGACATTGCCGTCTTAAGACACTTATCAGCTCCCTAATGGAGGGTGCCGCCCTTATCTTCCCCCTGGTTTCCCCTTCAAGGAGGGCACATCGGCCATACAAGACTAGCTCCTCCCATCCATATTTACCAACAACCAGCTGTTTTCGCAGCCTCTTGTCCTTTATGCCTATATGTCTTATAGTTACAAGACTGCACCCTAAGTGGGGTTTTCTTCAGGCCAAGTGCATCATAGCCAAGACTTACCAAGAATGGCAAGGAAGTTTCGTACTCCCTTGGCACCCTTGTCTCAACCGTGTACCTCGGCGCCTTGGTCATACATTTCACTTCTTGGAAGATATTCTCGGTCATCCAACCAGGGTATAACCATATATAGTTGGCAATCTAAGATCTCTCTCCCGGATAGGTTTTCTTTAACCCCAACATCTTCATGACTCAGGATCCAGCAGCGATATAACCTTACCCATGAATCATGTCAAGAGATACCCCCTCTTATGACGCGCTCGCAGGTCTTACATTTTCCTCTTACGAAATTTTATTCGCGAACTAGGGTGCACGCCATAAAGGTTTGTCCCATTCTTTAATCTCTGCGAAATTTTATTCGCGTTTCTTGCGAGTATTGTAACTCTGATAGAATTTCATAATTTTGATTTTCTTTCTTTTTATAAAATCTTGCGATTCTTTCAAGCAGAAAATTCTGTTCATTTACATATTCAAACAAATTATTAATATAATTCTCTAAAGTTCATCATTTTACTTCTCTACTTACTATTTTATGATTCTGCTTTTCTGCTACGTTTTACTATTGTTCCTTTTTCTGCGAGTCGCTCGCCATCAGTTTTCATATCCTCTTTCCGCTCTATTGTATCAATCATCAATCTTTCACATCTTTGTTGTTGTTTGATTTTGTACTTCCAATTGCTATTCTTTTCAGCTCTTTCTTCACAAGACTTCATATAGATTTCATAACATTTCTTGATTTTTGATAACAACACCTTTAGGATGACATTTAAGTAGATACTTATCCCGATTTCATAACATTTTCTTGATGATGAATAGATGTTCTTATTTTCTAACACTCACTAAAAGCTTTCTCCCCAATCTACTTTGATAACTCCAACACCTTTAGGATGAGGAAATTTGATACACTGGTGATAAGTAGATACTATCGAACCAAGCATGAAAGCCTCTCAAACTAATTTTCCCATTTATCTAATCTTTACTCGTGTGCTCTTGACAACTCGATAATTAATATATGATCGAAATTTTTTGAATGATGACATATCTCAACTTTTTCTTCCTTAACCAAAGCTAATTTGAAAATAGAAACCTTATTAGAAGAGAACAAACCTTATCAAGAGAAATGTTCGTTTTTGAATACAATGTGTTTCTTAGCAAGAATTAAAGACTTCAAGAAAATCTTCTTTCTTTGTTGAAAGGTGAACTTGAGGAATTAAAGAAGTCTTCATATGCTAAAGAAATGCTTTTGTTATTGAGAAGAATTCTTATTAATAAGAATATAGTCTTGTGTGCTAAGAAGAATCAACTTGAAGAAGATTACTTATCTTTAACTCAATCTCTTACTTCAGAGCAGAAGGTAGTCATTAAAATTTGATTGTATATCTTTAAATTTCAATACTTTTTATTCCTTTGTTTTATTTGTGAATCCCGAGAACTTTGGTTTAGAAACCTCTAGCTTTGTAAGAAGAATGCTTTGATTTATACTCGCTTAATCAACTCTTGTGACCGTTAAGATTCAACTATCTTGCTTATTCCAAAGATATCAAGATACCAATCATCAAAAGCTATACTTCGTGAAAGTCATCTCAAAGATCAATTCTTTGCGAATAACATTCTCTTATCAAGAGGCTTGCCTCTGTAAAGATTACTCCTCAAGATATCTTTTGAAGTTGCTCGTGAGCCCTGATAGTGATTTCGATTATGAGAGTGATGATGAAGATCTTGATGATGAGAAAGAATCCATTCCTCAAGGAGATGTTCCTCATTACTTCTTCCAAGGATGATATCTCGCAAAAGTGGAAGGTCGCTAATGACCCTTCCATCTTACCCAATATCCTAGATTGACTCTCTTGTTGTATTCGCAAATGAGGTTCTCAAATATCCAATGTAAAAACATCTTTATCTTGAATATGCTGCTTTTACTAAGGAGACATTCCGGAGCTTCTTGTATTGAAATAATCTGCTTGCACCACCCTTTGAGATCGTCCATCCATTAGCTTGTGGATAAATGGTTGAACAATTGCCATTTCTCCTTTTACCATGTCGTTGGCATCATCTTCGATAACAATTTTGAAGAAGTTAATGTCAACATATAAGGCTAGTAATATCCTTGCATATATAGTAACTAAGGTCTTCCTATCAAAGCATTGTAAGGTGATTCGATGTACACAACACATAATAAGATTTTTGAAGATATTCCTTTTAATGGCATCTTCACATAACAATACAAACCCCTTGAGCAAAAAAGGCAAGATGTTCTTGATCTTCTTCTCAAGGAGTGATATTTGATTATACCCTTTATATCCATCATGAAGTGATTCTATCATGACCTCAAATGATTCCACCATTTGTGGTATATCTGGTAATGGAAAACTCGTCTTTGGGACATGCCTTGTTTAGATCAGTGAAATCTATGCAAATTCTTATTCCTTTATTCTTTTTCTAACAATTATCTTTATATTCTCGCAAAAATCGATTTTTCTTCTTCTTCATCCATCTTAGTTCCAATTCGTAAGAATAAAGGCTCCCTTTTACTTCCAATATTTATTTCTTTAGTTGGTTCAATATAGCTTGGACTTTGCTCCCCATAGGTGTTGGCTCTTTATTTCAATTTCCCCCTTTGGTTTGTTTTTTCTTCATCTTTAATTCCATCCCCTTAAGTGCATGATAGAATATAATATTAACAAACTCCCCGTATCAACCAAAATTCGGTTTAATTTCCATTTTTCTTCACTTTCTTATCTTCTAGCATGATTGGCAATGTGATCACCAATGGTGAAGTGTTAGTCTTCATTTGGAATTTCATAAATTAAATCCATAGATTTTATATGTTGATGGTATCAAATCTTCATCTTTCCAATTGATCCATGGTGCTATACTTATGATAGAATAATATATCAAAATATTTTCTAACTCCTAAAAGAACCTCTCGTTATCTATTAAGACTTCTATTTATAGGTTCAAGAGTCTTAAATTTTACCATCATTTCCTTCATCTTCTGTTTGCATATTCTTTGGTTTTATCTCTAACCGTACTACCAATGGTTTGTCATGTTGCTCGCCAATCCCTGGTACATCTTGCGCGGTGAAAGATAGAGTTTGCTTCTACCATTCTTCTAATGGCGAGGCTCTCGCTAGATTCATTATATCACTTCCATTTATATTTCTTGTGAAGACTCTGCTTAGAACATTATCATGGAAATCTTTCACGGTTCTAAATGAATGCACGATGGAGTTGCAGAACAAATTCTTTGCTTTATCCCCCACTTCTAGAACGAATATTTCTGCTCCTTTGATAGCATTTACCCTGCGAGTTTCTGGTGCTGCCGGTAATTGATGAGGTTGTGGATGTCCTACTAGAAAGTGATTTAACTTCCCCTGATCAATCATCCTCAAAATTATCCTCTTTACATTCCTACAATAATTTATTGAATGGCCATGAAAGTGATGGTAAGGACAAAATTCTTGACTTATATTGCTTGGATGTGGTTCTTTTCCCATGTTCCATGGGGATGGTATATTTTCCATCAGAATGATAGCTTCCCAAATTTTTTATATACTAGCATTAAGAGGTGGCATCTTAATTTCTTCCCATATTATCTTTTGGTTTCCTTGCCCTCTAAAGTTATTCTGCCTTTGTCCGCCATAAGTTTCTTGCGACTGATCAATTCTTTGAATTTTATTATTTCCACAGCGATTGTAATAATTCTTCTCCCTTTCATATTCTTCTTGATCTCTACTACCCATCGCTACCAATTTTTGTTGGTTGTCAATTACTATTTTCTCTTGTTGTGCTTGCGAGGTGCTCGCCACATTACTTATCATTTAAGGGAGCAAACTTCCACTTGCTGCTAACGAGCTGGTGTTCGTGATTGGGTATGATTCCATCTCATTTTGTTTCTCCTCCAAAGCAATGTATTCTTCTTGTAACTCTCGCAACTCTATCATAGCGATTGTATTTTTGACTCTGAAAATTTGAATGTACAGCAGATTAGTCGCGAACATTGCATTAATGAAGGATAAGATCAAGTATCTCTCATTTACTCTTCCATCCATCTCGCTGCACATTGATTTCCACCTTATGGTTAAGTGCTTCAAACTCTCGCCAACTCTCTGTTTTAATCCAAACACATCTTCAATACCCGGCCGCGATGAATTGTTTCTAATATACGCTCCTAAAAATGTAGCTTGTAAATGATCAAAAGAAGTTATGGTATTTTTTGGTAATCCCTCAAACCATTTCAATACCTCTCCAGTTAAGCTGGATGCAAAATATTTGCATAACACAGCATCATGATTCTCCCACTGTAGCATACATCTAACATAAGCTTTGACGTGTTGAACGGCACAAGTAGTCCCATCAAAAATGCTGGTTAATTCTAGTAAATTTCATTTTGGAGGTATCCCTCTTAACTGTACTTCTTGAGTAAATGGATTTCTCGCAGCTTCTTCAATAGCTTCATCAAGTTTCCTTCTTCCTCCTTCTCTTCTATTGTTCATCATTCCTCGCATTTCTGCTAATTCTCTCAATATTTGCTCATTCTCAGCTAAATTTTGTTCCATTGGTTTCTTTAATGCCGTCTCCCTTCTCCTGCGTTCTTGCCTTTCTTGTCTTGCGAGATTTTGTGTATCTCCTTCTTCATCATCATCTCGTCTTTCTCTGCGATTTTCTCTTTCATCTTCTTCTCTGCGAATTTCTTCATTTCTCCTCATTTCTCTTCGATGTCTCTCTATTCTCCACTGTATCCTATCATATTCCTCTTGAATATTACCATTTTAGCGATTTTGCGTACGTCTCCTTTCTCGATTTTCATGATTATTTTGTCGCACTGCTTCTTGAAATTCATGTTCCTCTACTTCTGTCCTTAATCTTTCCCTCTCACGAGCTAGACGTGCTTGTTCAACATAATGTCTCTCAATTTCTTCTTCAATCATTCTTTGATTTCTCTGATTCTCTCGCCCATGTAATATCCTCCTACCTTCTTCTGAATTTTCTTCTTCAATTTGATTGTTTCTTCCCTCTTGATTTCTATTGTCACGCGGATTATAACGATCACCAATTATCTCTTATTCTCTATGACGTTGTTCTCCATTTGAATTTTGCACTTCTTCTCCAACATTTCTCATTTGGGAATTTTGCCTTGCTTCTTCTCTGAATGATAATGAATTTGATCTAACAGTACTTCTTGACCTCCTTCTTTGTAACCTCAAATTCTCCATTCTTAGCTCATGATTTTGTCTTGTTAAATTCGCACGCTCCTCTTCCTCTAGTCTCCTTTCTTCTTGTATTATTTGCCTTAAATCATTTGCTATTTCATTTTCACATCCTACATGAATTAATCCTCCACCTATTTCTTGATTTCTTTCTCCTCCTTATTCATTTCTCAATTGTCGATTTTCTGCCTCTTCTATCGAATCCGACCTCCAAGTATGCACACTCACTCTTTGATAATCCACATTCCTATCTCGTGTTTGTGTTTGTCGATTTGGCTGTTGAATTGAACTTTCTGCTTCATTTCTTATTCTATTTCTTCCTGATCTCATCCTTAAAGATTATTCCAATTCACTTGTTCCCTCTCCTGCAAGTCTTTTACTTCTCCTCACAGTTGTCGGTGGTTCTGATGTATTTCTTCTTCTTCTAGCCATTTCTTCAACCCTAATAATTCCTTTAAATCTTCAATTGTAATTAGAGATTTCTTAATTTGATTCTCCCTGTTTCTGGGTGCCAAAATGTAGTTGCAGGAATTCCCACACTACACCCTTGTTAAGATTCTATAGAAATCAACTAAACTTTAAAGATTAAACGACACTTTACTATTCAAATTTCATAAATGTTTACAGAATTGGAAGAAATCAAGATTACAGATACACTCTTAAAGTTTCTCTCTCCTCAAAGACTCTTTCAACTCTAAAAAATACATCATCATTTTATGGATCTATCGTGCCCTTTATATATGGATTTACATAATGGGTGACAGCTAAGTTTTCCTCTTATTTCGGATCTATTCTGCGATCTCATCGCGATATCTACAATGTTCTCTATCGCAAGTATGATGATCATCGCAGGACCAACATATTCTTCTTTTATTCCTTTCATCGTCAACTTCTTTTGGATATTCTGTGACGCTCGTGAAATGTTGTTAAAGTATTGACAGTGACGCTCGCAGAGACGTTGTTAATATCGTAGGAATATCTTTGTAGCGATATTCTGGTCCTATAGATTTGTCTCTGTAATTCAAGAACAAAGATAGCTATGATGATCCTGATGCTGCCGAGAACAAATCGAAGCTGGGTTTGGTTTCTAATGATACATAAGTACTAGTGCTAATTCTGGAATGGGGTGTGTTTGATTGAAGCTGAAGAATAGATGAAGAATGGGTGATAAAGGAGAAGGCAGTGGTAATGGTTTAAAGTTTGTTGCTGCTGAGAATGGACTGTGATGTTACATGGAATGATGGACTGAATGTGCTGAATTAGATGTATGTTAGGGATTGTGATTGTCACAGGAGAATACCAGAAAATAGAGGCCTGAAATTGGCCGGGAAAGCTATGTAAATAGCCGGAATTCAGCCGGATTATGGTTCTGGTGAGTCGACTCGTGCCGGCGATGACCGATCTTTATCTCCAACTCAGCTCAGTGACTCAACCGACTCAGCCCTGACTAAGAAAGCTAACTCGACTGACTTTACTTTATACTTTGACTTTTGACTAACAGTTTTACCAGTTTGACCCTTAGTCCTAACTTTGGACTGAAGGAATATACCTTGACCGGAGGTGAATCTCAGGTTGCCGGCGGTGACAAATTCCGGCCTATTTCCGGCCAAAAACCCAGTTTTCCGGCGAGCCAAAGTTGCAGAATTTTGTGTGGATTTATCTCATGGGATGTGAAGACTTGGACTTGGAATTGGATGAAGAATTTGGTTTGAATATGGAAAGAGAAGATGGGAGATTTGAGAAAGGCTTGGATTTGGAAATTGAATTGCTAAAGGAAAGGGATTATATTCCTTAGAATACTTGGAGAGCATTGAAGCCTATAAATATAGAAGTTCTCTACTTTTATATACACTTCTTTACACTTTACACACACTTTTGCACACTTCTACACACATCTACTTTGGAGAAGGAGTAAAAGTGCACAAGGATTGGAGGAAGGAGAAACCATCATCTTTTCAATAAGTTTTTCTTTCTTCCTTAATTATTATTATTATTGTGTGAACTCCAAACTATGAGTAGCTAATTTTCTTATTGATTGAGGATGAATTCCTAGTTTTTAACATATGATTTGAGTTTTGTTTCAATTCTACTTTGAAGTTTTTCATATGATTATCGTTTGTTTTTACTAATATTAATGTTTATGATTGATTGATAGGTTGTTTGGAGTGCACGCTAAATTAATTTGTTAATTTAATCTAAAGCTAGTGAAAGTTAGGGAATACGTAATAGTTTCTTGACTCTTTACACAAGTAGAAAACACAAGACCTTGCGGAGGGATTCCGTGGAGCAATTGTGTGTGAAAACAACGCTAGAAAGTGGACCAAGCGAACCGAGTCTAACTACTAGTACTAAACCTAAGTTCATAAATCTTAATGCGTTCGGGGAATCAAATCTTGTAAGAGAACCTCAAGGTGGTTCTTTTGAATAGAATATGATAACTAAGCGAACCTGTTACTCAGTGAAATAATGAATTTTGGGGTTAGCTAAGCGAACCTGCTATCCTATGGTTGGTGATAATCTATGACTAATAAAAAGTGGAAAAGAACATAACTTTAATCATTGTTTTGCAGCGAATAAGGATTCCTTGATCTATTCTCTCTTATTGAATTCAACTTACACTTTTAATTACTTTGTTTAATTCTTTTGCTTTTTAAATATAAGAACTAATACCCCCCTTTTGTGACATTATAAGACAACTATAATCTCTTGCTCCTCGTGGGATCGATCTTGACTACCCTATATTACTTGTTAATTAGGTAGTAAAATATTAATTAATTTGTTGTGGTTACGACATGCATCACCTCACCAAAGTCACAAGTTGTTGCAGACTTTCTAGCAGAATTTCCTTTCGAAGATGATGAAGTTATGGAGGAGATGATGGATATAGAAGAAGAACAATGAGATCCAAAAAACTTGTTAACAGAGCCAAATAGATGGGAGATATTGGTGGATGGATCCTCAAATGGGGAAGGTAATGGAGTTGGAATTGTCTTAATTTCACAAGAGGGAATAAAGATGGATTTTTCATTTAGGTTGGAGTTCGCATCCACTAATAATGAAACAGAGTATGAAGCTATGGTTCATGCTCTAAAATTCGCAATAGAAATGAAATTAGAAAATGCTAGAATTACCAGTGATTCGCAACTAGTTATTCGCCATATAAAAGGGGAATACACAACAAATGAACCATCTTTGAAGAAATACAAGAAACTTGTTGAAGAATTGTCAGCGAAAATGCCAAAAATAAAATGGAGGCATATATCGAGGAAGGATAATAGGATCGCAGATTCTTATGCTTTCATTTCAAGCATGATGACATATCCAACTGCGAGATGCATAAAAATACATACACTTTTATCGCCATCAGTCAATAAAGAAGAGGAAGAAGAGGTAGATGTAATGATAGTAGAAGGTGGTGAAGAAGGGCCAAAAGACGATATCACAGATTGGAGAATAGAACTTCATGCATATTTAGCGAGAGGGGAAATACCAAGAAACAGATTGGCGCACATAAATTAAAGAGTCGTGCAACAAATTATGAATTAAGAGATGGGATATTGTATCGAAAATCATTTAATGGACCATCACTCAGATATTTAACACGACAAGAAGGAGATAAAGTGTTAAAAATGCTGCATAGTGGGGATGCTGGCAACCAAAACGGAGGAAGATCTTTGTCATATAGAGAAAAAACACAAGGTTATTATTGGCCATATATGCATGAAGATGGAAAATAGGTATCAATAAGTTGTGAAGATTTCCAGCGACATGGAAAGAAAATACATGCACCCGGAGCACCCTTATTATCCTCAACCAGTGTATGGCCTTTTGGAAAGTGGGGCTTAGATATTGTGGGGCCATTTGTACCAGGATCTGGGCAAAAAAATATACTTAATTATCGCAATAGATTATTTCACAAAATGGGCAGAAGTAAAAGCAGTACATCACATTTGCGACAAAGACATATTTACATTCATATTTGAAAATATCATTTGTAGATTTGGAATTCCAACAGAGTTGGTATCTGATAACGGGAAGCAATTTGAAGGGCAGAATATAAAAATGTTGCTCAATGCATTTAAGATAAAATGTGGAAAATCTACTCCTTTATATCCACATGCTAATAGGAAAGCAGAGGCAACAAATAAGATAATCGAATATATATTAAAGAAGAAATTAGAGGGACATAATAGAGCATGGTACAAACAAGTACATAACGCAGTATGGGCCTACAACACAACTAGGCATGAAGCTACTGGAATGTCACCTTTCTGTCTAACATATGGGGTTGAGGCAGTATTACTAACAGAAGTTGCTATTCCCACGACAAAAAGAGAATCTTGGGAGAAGAATCTTAGTGCTGGCTTGATCTTAAATAAACTGGATGAATTAGAAGAGAAGAGAGAAAAGGCTTTACAACATATGGAGAATTATAAATGAAGATTATCCCGATAATAAAATAAGCGTGTCAAGCCACGTGAATTTCAGTCAGGTGATTTGGTTCTTCGCGAGACGCCAAATTATCAGAGAGAAGGTGGTGGAAAATTAGCGAAAAAATGGGATGGACCTTACATTATAAAAGAAATAATTGGAACATGGGCATACAAGTTTATGGATCCATAGGGTAGAGATGTTGGTCAAAGACTTGACAGACCATGGCATAGACTATATTTAAAGAGATATTACCTGTGAGAAACTTTGAGAATCCTTTGATGATGAAATGATGTATGATGCAACAAAGTAAGTATGAACAAAATTCTTTATGAAAAATTCACTGCGAGATTATTCAAGATCAAAATAAAATAAGAATATGCGAAAATTTCGCAAGAGAAAATCAAAATAGAATAGGACGAATCTTTATGGCGTACACTCTAGTTCGCGAATAAAATTTCGCAAGAGGCAAATGTAAGACCTAAAGTAAGTCATAGAAGTGGATATCTGTTGCATGGCTCAGCGATAAGGTTACACCACTGCTGGAACCTGAGTCATGGATATTTGGGGTCAACGAAAGCCCATCCAGGAGAGACACCTTGGATTCTCAACTTGAGCATATGACTTGAGTTAGGAGACTAAGGTAATAAGAGATCCCCTAAGGGGTGCAAAGTATGACCAAGGCTCCTAGGTACACGGTTGATCCAAGAGTTCCCGAGGCGTATGAAACTACCATGGCCATTCTTGGCAAGTCTTGTCTATGATGCACTCGGCCCGAATAAAACCCCACTTAGGGTGCAGTCTCGTAACCATAAGCCATATAGGAAAAACGGATAAGAGGTTGCGAACACAACTGGTTGTTGTTAAGACTGGATGGGAGGAGCTAGTCTTGTATGGCAGAAGTATGTCTCCTTTAAAGGGAAACCAAGGGAAAGATAAGGGTGGCACCCTTCATTAGGGAGCTGATAAGTGTCTTAAGACGCAAATGTCATGAGGATTTTTACTCATGGGAGTATTAAGACTTGTCATATTTGTGAAACAGTCCTGAAGAGGCAATAATACAAAAGAGAAGTTAAGACGAGATCAATGGGTTTCTACATGAAAGTGTAGAAACGTCTTGCGATTTCTTCGCAAGACGGCAATGTCATGGGGCTTTAATTTCGCAAGAAGATTTAGGCCTGTCATATTTTTGCAACAAAAATACAAAAAAAAAAAAGGTTAAGTCAAGATCAATGGGTTTCTACATGAAACTGTAGAGACGTCCTGCGATTTTGTCGCAAAAGAAAAAATATGGCAAAATAAGACATTTAACTAGGAAGGCAAAATAAGACCACATAACAGAATAAAAGATTTATAAATACTAAATATTTTTTATGCAGATCATTTATCGCAAGAAATATAATGAGAGGCAAGTATGGGAATTAATAAACAAGATGACATTATCTTTCTCGTAAGTACTTAAAATACCAAAAGTATAACTGAATTCAAAAATGGTCTAAAGTACATCATTCGCAAGAAAAGAAAGAGTAACTCAAGAAAATAAAACTAGAACTCAAACTTCAGTATCTTCTTTGCCATCTTTCTCCTCTTCGCCAATTTTATCATCTTCATCAGCTTTATCCTCTTTTCCAGTGTTTTCCTTATTCTGGTCGACTCCAACTCCATCTTCTCCCTTATTTGGCTTATCACCAGCAGTTGTTTCATCACAAGCAGCTCCTTCTTTAAGAGGGATTTCTTCTTCTTCTTCTTCTAAATGTTCTTGAGAAACACTATCTTCACCGCAACTTTCATAATCAAGGTCGATGTCGGCAGCATGAGGAGTTTCATCTACTTCCAGAGGTTTGATTGATACAGGAGGAAGATATTTGGACAGAAAAATCTCATTCACAAGAACTTCAGCGCTAAGATGAGCCTGGCGAAGGAAAGCTCTATCACGGTTTCTAATCTCCATGTCTTTGAAGTAAGCAAGGTAGTCATATTTTTTTCCTGCTCGATCGCGAGAACGGAAAAGGTGAGCAGCAAGTAATCTATTTTCTTTGCGAAGCTTCGCAAGTTTAGAATCCAAAGTAGAAATGGAAGTATGAAGATTTCTTTCAGATTCTGCAAAAAGTAAGGACAAAAATTATTTGGGCGAGTACTTCGCAAGAGAATATTGCAAGAAATTTTAACAAAGAGAAAATGGTTGAGGCAGTCAAAATGACTACCTTCCTTTTGCAAAATTATATTTTGAATTAATGCCAAGCAAGTATTCTCCCAATGATTCATCGCATCATCAAATTTATCTCCAACTAAACCCTTCAGTCGAGATTTTAAATTCTTTTCCTTAGAGATGAGAAAAGTGTTTTCCTTCGCAAGAAAAGAATAAGATTCTTCTAATTTGGAATATTGTTCTTGGAGTTCATTTTCTTTTACACTTAAAATTATCCTACCCTGTATAAGTGTATTTTTCTCTGCAATAAATGATTCAGTTACTTCTTTAAGTTCATTTTTCAGCGAGCAAAGAGATTATTCTTGATTATCACACACTTTTTGAAGAACAATTAATTTCTGCGAAGAGATCGCCACCATATTTAAGAGAGCTCGCTTCTCTTGAGATAGATTTTTGTTTTCATCTGATAAAGTTTCCATCTCTAAGTTAGCTTTAGTCAAAGAATAAGAGAGGCGAGATATTTCGCTACTTAAATGAGTTTTGCTCCTGAACTAATTGAGTATTCTCTTTGGTAAGATTATCTATTTGATCAACATAATATGTATGAAGATTATTTAATTGGTTATACTGATCCATCCAAATATCTCTATCAACGCGAATTTCTTCAGCAGCAGATTCAACCTGATATCTTTCGATTATTCGTTTCTGGTTTAAAGCTTAACAAGCAAAAAAGGAATTTTAAGAATAAACAACATGGAAAGATCGAATTTGTTAAGAGGTAAGTTAAGAACGAAGATGAAAAGTTCATACCTTTTAATTCATCATTCTTCTTACGAAGAAGTTCGCAGTTCAAAGAAACATTTTGAAATTTCTGATTTTCAAAGCGAATAGTGCTGCATTCTAAAGTCTTGGCTTGAAGATTCTCCTTCAAAACTTCAATCTCTTTCTCTAAGGATGTTTGCAAAACTACCCTATCAGAACCAAAATATTTACCTAAAATTTCGCCGACACCATATTTGGCAGGGTCCACAGATGATTTAACATTAACCGGTCATCTTCTCTTGGAAGGGATAATCAACACGTATAGACAGTTAAACTTAGTTTACGAAGCCTTGTCGGTAGAAAAAGATGAAGAATGAGAAGATGAACAGCTGCGGAACTTTGAAAAATAGTTTCTCATGACATTCTCCCCTTTGCAGAGAAGACATGAGAAGAGCCAAGATGTAGGATCAGGATATCGCAAGAAGGACATATTTGCGAAGTTTAGTCAACAACACTTTGCGAGCGTCGCATAATGATTTGAACAATGACGTGACATATGACGATGGTAGAAACATGAGAAAAATGTGATGACTCTGCGATGATTAGAGTATTTGCGAAGATTAACAATAGAACTCTTGCGAGAATATCGCAAGTCAGATCCTAAAATAAAGGACAGATTAGCTATCATCCACTATGTAATTCCCTATATAAAGAGTTGAACATGCGTAAGGAAAAAGAGATCTTTTTCGAGTGTTGAGCAATCATTAGGAGAGAGAAAGTCCAGAGAAGTAGTTAATTCTTTAGCTTCATTTCCTTTTCATCTTGTAAAATTTGTGAGATTAATCAATAAAAATTATGATTGTTGATCTAAAAATGATTTGATTGTATGAATTCTTGTGAGGGGTGTAGTGTGGGATTTCCTGCAACTATATAGATTAATCATGGGTTCTATTATGGTTAATTTAGTTGAGTATTCCGGTTGAACTAATCATGGGTTCACTTGTGGATAAAAATTCATATTCTTATGTGATTTATTGTTGTCAAAAGAAATCCTTGTTTTCTCGTGAAAGTAAGGTCGTTCTTGTTGTTCTTTCGGGAATGACATTTTATGGGGGAGAGTTCTTAATTGAACGTGTGCTTTATTGCCAAATCTTTATGGGGAGTGCGACTGTGGAATAATATAGGGGTTATCTTGTATCTTTATAAACTCCTTGATGAATGCATTTAGTTTTGACTATATGATTGCATCTAAAAATTTGATATGTGCATTCTTTTGGTCATGAAATGTCTATATGGAAATTTCATTAGGATCCCACTAGTTTTCGTACCTTTGCCAATTTTATTTTGACAAAAGTGGGATAATTAATGTGTAGTTCATACTACAAATACATATGGTTTTCGGATCATTATGTAAGGGGGAGTGGTTTCATTGTGAGATGGAGTATTGACTAGGGGGGGGGGGGTGATACATATCACCATAGTATTGTGTTTTCAAAGTTGTGATACAATTGAACTTAGATGTCGTGTAATAATACTATGGCACTGTGTAACAATGATCGAGAGATTTTGTTTTCTCATTGTTATGGCTACGGATTTTCAACAACGATGATGCTGAACTTACAACCATTGGAATCATTGAAGTACTTGGAAGTGACGAAGATTTCGAGTAATGTTGAAGAACCAAGGAGATCATGCATGTGGAAAGAAGCTGCAAAGTTTATTTTTGTATTCCATATGTATTGATAGTTTTGTCACTAAAATTGACAAAGGGGGAGATTGTTAGAGAAATGCTCGGTCGATCTCACAAGCATTGCTATCTCCAGCTTGTTGTCAAGTTTAGTTTCCAAAACTATAAGTCTTGATTTCTAGTCTACTTATAGCTAAGTCTCGGACTAGGACATAAAGTGTAGTTTAGCTCTAGACTCAACGGCATTCTTCATACAAAGACGAAGAACTACTCAAGGAACTGGTGGAACATCATCAACTAAAAGTTATGTGGAGACTTGAACTTATCTATCTCTCAAAAAGTCTATCTACTTTATCTCCTATTTTGAGACAAAAGTCGTATTGTTATATAAACTTCGATTATACACATTTGCTATTTCGAGCCAAGTTTATCTCTCTTATCTTTTTTCTCAAAATATGTGTTGGTAAGCTTTCGCTTTGGCCAAGTTCATCTTTACAAGTGACGAAAGTCATGTTGATTATTTCAATATCTTGAAAATTTCTTTGATGAAAAATAGTGTGTGCATAACCTCTATTTAACATCCTCTAAGAATGTTTCAATGATTGAAATAAAGAGTTTAGAACATGTAACCAACTTTGGATATAAGCATAAAATGTGTTCGCGCATTAGTGTATTAGTCCAAAACCGGGAACCAAATGTGTGCATACTTGTGTGTACTAAATGGTTGATGGAGACTGGTTAAGTATGCGTACCCGTACTCATACTGGCAGAAGTTCACGTCCGTGAATTTCTACTGAGTTTTCAAATCACACCAACTCAATCCTATTACCTAAGTATGGCGGAAAGTTCACGTCTGTGAATTTCTGCTGAGTTTGGAAACCAAAACAAACTCAAATTTGGTTACTTAAGTACGCATACCCATACGCATACTTAAGTGTGTTACTTTCTAAAATTAGTTTATTCGTGAACTTAAATTTATATAAACTAATGGATGCATATTTGCGTACTGTGGATATAAAGTTCATGAATCGATTCGAGTGAATCAAAATCGAATTTGCTTCGATTGTGTCTTGTATACTTATATAAGATATAAGCAATTGAACAATTCTTGAACTAGTTCATTTGAGTCATTTGGACTAGTTATGGTGAAGATGAATATGGTTGATATGAAAGTGCTCATATGGCTAACCATTTGGTTAACTACTGTTGAACCAACTAAGTGTACACATTTAGGTATGGTTACTCAAACCTAAATGACATATATTTCATTTGTGTACAACAAGCTAAGTTCGATCTAACGGTTGAAAGATATTAGCTTGAATCTAATCAGATTTTCATCTAATGGTGAATATTGAATGCTTTGTTACCAAGGTAACTTAGATTGCAAACCCTGATTTGAAGACTATATAAAGGAGAACTTTAGCAACTGGGAAACCTAATCCCCATACCTCTTATGTGATACTAGTTGTATAATCTAGAGTCGATTCTCCTTTAATATTAGGTTTCTACCGAGACTCTGTAGGTTAACGACTTGAAGACTTTATTAGGATTGTGAAGCCAGACTCAACTATATTCTCTGTAGTTGTGTGATCTGATCTTGTTGTTTCTATCGTATTTGAGTACAATCATAAGATTGGCTTGAGATTAATTTCTCAGATAGGCAAGATAGAAAAGTAGTCACAAACACCTTCGTTTCATCGTTTGTGATTCCACAATATCTTGTTTCGCTAGTCGATTAAGATTACTGTGAGGTGATTGATAATTCTATGCTGTTCTTCGGGAATATAAGTCCGGGTTATCGATTGGTTCTTGTTCACCTTGATTTATCAAAAGACGGAACAAAACTTGTAGGTTTTTTCTGTGGGAGACAGATTTATCTATTCTTGTAGACTTTTCTGTGTGATACAGATTTGTTTATTAAAGTATTCGACTTTGGGTCGTAGAAACTCTTAGTTGTGGGTGAGATTAGCTAAGGGAATCAAGTATGTAGTATCCTGCTGGGATTATAGATGTAGGGAGTGCAGATGTACCTTGGAGCAGTGTGATATTGATTGGGGTTTAACTACAGTCCAGACTGAAGTTATTTTGTAGTAGGCTAGTGTCTGTAACTGCTTAATACAGTGTGTTTTCAATCTGGACTAGGTCCAGTGGTTTTTCTGTATTTTCGGTTTCCTCGTTATCAAAACTTCTGGTGTTTTTGTTATTTTTTTTCGCATTATATTTTGTTATAAAATTAAAATATCACACATGTTGTGCATTGAATCAATCAATTGGGAAATCCGACCTTTGTTTGTTGATTGAAATTGATTGAAACTTGAACATTGGTCTTTGGTACCGTTCAAGTTAATTTCTCTGTATTCAATTAGACTCGCATATTTCTATTTGCTTGAGTAAGGATTGAATTGTGAAATTGATATATAACTCTTTGATATACTTTTTTTATTAAGATTGAGTCTGACTGTCTAGTTGATTCTCTTAAAAGTATATTTGAGTTAGTCCATAGAGATTTCTAAGCAAATTATTGGGTGAGTTTGTTGTACCCCTACTTTTTCAATTACAGGCACATGAACTTATAAAGATACTAGGTACACGGATGAACAAAGCAGGGATACAGAAATCTAAAAACAAGAACTAACACAATTTAAGACAAAGTAAAACCAGACAATATGAAAGCACATAGGCTCTGATGGATAGAGCATCATTGAAACACACTACACCAAAACGGCCATTTAGGGACGTTTAAAATGTTGCGCATAATTTTTGCAAAGGAAATAAACGTTGGCAAAACGGCGTTGCGCATGGTTGTGCAACACATATTATCCGTTGCACAATTTAATTTGTACAACGTTTATAAACGTTGCACATTTTATTATTTGTGCAACGTATAAATAATTTGTGCAACGGATAATATTTATAGAATAACACTTTTGTGGGTCCCATTTTGATTTTGTCAACGTTTTATTTATTTGGTTACAGTTACATCCGTTGCGCATTTCCGGTTAGTTTTGCAACGTATAATTGTACAACGTTTATATCCGTTGCAAATTAATTTTCAGGTTAAAAAATGAACGCTTAATACATTTTCCTAAGATATTTCTGCTTCTGAATTGCAATTGACCAAGAAAAATTATTGATCATCACAAATTCTAGATGCACCTGCAACTTTCAAGTAATAATTGATGTCAAAGGTCATTACATGCGTAAAGTTATACAAACATGTATATAATAGCCACTTCCAACTAAGAAAAATGGTGTTCAAAAGTCATAACTGCAACTATTTATAGAAATAACAAATAGGTTTGGGTAAAACCTCATGTTATACCAAAGATATTGAGAGCTTGCAGCTAGCAAGTCGGAACTTCACACCTTTAGAGCATCAAGGAAAATAACCATATCATCCTATAAAGGACTCATACTAGGTCATAATATCTACATATGTTTTTGCGAGCTTGTGTAAGTGTGTTTTTCCTGGAAACATGCCGATGGAAGTACTTCGCGGATGCAATTCCAGCAGTATAAAACATTGGTGTCCACCAACACCTGAGAACAACTACATATAAATCCTCGAGTACTAAAACTATTAAGTTGCAGAATCGCATTGTGCTAAAAATTGTTAAGTTGAAGAATCGTATTGTGTTGTTACCTTGTCATTTTGATAACACCAAATCCAAGACTGTCATGAAACAAAGATTTCGTGTACTTTTCCTGAGCGCGAGAGAAGCCCGAATCTTTATTTATAGATGAAAGATAAGCCTCTCCAGACCCATCCTTGATTTCAACTCAAAGTGACGTGAACTTCTTTTCAAAAAGATTCCAAGTGTCTTTTATCATCTTCAAGATCCATTGTTTATATGCCTGCAAAAAGTTTCCACTCTTTAGACATATTTCATAACATCAAATACGACACTTTAATGGATGAAGCTACGAAAAGTACAATGTAAAATTAGAACCCGATGGTGTACAAGTTCGAATCTACAGTCCTGAAAATCCAGAGTTACAGCCTAAGCACAACAAGTATGATAAGAGACCAAGATGGATACCTTGAGATCATTGGCATCATCAGCATGTCCATCTTGTGAAAAGTATGCCAAAATCAAATTTCCAAGGTAGGCTCCAATGTCAAATCCCATTGGAATCATGAGTCGCCATGACAGAAACAGTGTGCAGATCTCCACGTATTAAGCCTTGTGCTTGTTCACATAACCTGCAATTCATGCGGTAATCATTATTGCAAGACGATTTAAATCATAAGAAGATTTTTTGTTAGATAACAGAATTCTGAGGAACTATGAAAAAAAAAAGGATGAAGATATAGAATAATACTTTGCCTTCAGCTCAACAGCTTCAAGATTCAATTAATCATCCTCTATATCACCTCCCTGTAACAAACAGTTTATGTGATTTCTAAGCTTCTCTATATCACCTCCCTGCAATAATGTCAATATCCTACCGTAAGGAGTGTCCTTCTCCCATATTCCATTAAAAGTACACCTAATGTTTGCATGTGTGTCTGTATAAAGTAAACAACACTTGGTTAAAAAAATGATACGACAAATGAATTTGGAATTTGAATTACTACTAAATTGATGCTTAGAGTGACAGACTTCTGAATTGATGCTTAGTGTAGGATCAGAATATTGTCACAACAATATTCCTGCGAAATAAACAACAGTATTGTGATACATCGATAATAAACGACTGTTTTGCGATACATCAATGATATTCTGCGAGACATCCAAAGATGACTTAAACAATGACGTAATGATTGAAAACGATGGAAACACGAAGAAAGTGTGACATGTCTGCGATATATCAATAAAACTTGCGAAATATAAAGGCGGTGCTAACTGCGATTTATCGCAGTTACTCATATCCGAAATTGGAGGGGACCTAGCTGTAAATGAGCTGTAATCCACTATGTAAATACCTATATAAAGGAGATGAATAGTTCCAGAGTAGAGGATGAATTTTTGAGTGCTAGAAAAGTTTTTAGGAGAGAGAAAATCTTTTATCAAGTATTCTGTGTTCTTGATTTATGTAATTCCTTAAGATCAAATTAATGAAAAAGTGTCTTTAATCTTCAAATTATGTCATAAATATTGATAAATTCTTGAATAGGGTGTAGTGTGGGAATTCCTGCAACTACATTTTGGCGCCCAGAAACAGGGAGTGAAGAGTTGAAAATCATAGTAAAAGTTAGGTAAAAGAAAGAAATTATTCAAGAATTAGAAGAATATCAAGAAATTGGATGGAAGAAAAGATGATTGAAGTCAAAGATAATAAAAAAAATTTGGAATGTGATGTAATAACAAAGATGATGATAGATAAGTTCCATGAAGATATTAGAGGAAGGATACACAAGCGAGATTTTGAAGGAAAGAAAATCATGACGGTAGATGAGGCATCACCGCTAAAAGATTGGGAAAAGCAGAAGATCACATTCACGGCAGCAGAAATTCCGAAAGAAAATTTAAGTCATACATCTCCATTGGTGATCACAGTGTCTGTTGTACCAACAAGAAAAGAGAAATCAATAAGATCTACAAAGAATGGGTTGTGAATAGGACTCGGTGGACACAGAAGTTGTGGATATAATGTTTTACCACACATTCAAGAAAATGGGATACAAAGATGAAGAAATGCTTAGTCCAACATATCATATTCATGGATTTGGAAAATCTTTAACAAAACCTAAAGGTGAAATTGTAGTGCGAATTCCGCTAGGGAAAATAGAGACGCAGGTCACTTTGTGCGTGGTGGATGTGAATTCACCTTATAACATGTTGTTGGGAAGACCATGGATACACGCAATCAAGGCTGTATCATCAACTCTACATCAATGTTTAAAGTTCCCTATGCCTAGTGGAATTGGCGAAATTAGAGGAGATGCAGATTATGCAGCGTTATGTTTCCAAAATGAAGTAAGGAATTGTGAAAATGAAATTCAATTGCAAAACAGCGCAGAAAAGTGAGGAGAGAAGAAAAGAAAGAAGAAGAATTCAAGATTTACATGATAAAATCAGAAGAAGGAAAAGGAATATTTGGCGATGTATCGCAAGAAAATGATGAACCAGCGAAGATAATAAAGGCACCAACACCAATGGGAGAACATGAAGCTAGTTATACTGCAGCAGAACCAACAAAAGAAGTAAATGTTGGAAGTGAAGAAGACCCAAAGATGCTGAAAATTGGAACTAAGATGGACGTGGAGGAAGAAGAGCAAATCAGTAAACCTTTCGCGAGAATACGAGAGATATTTTTGCATGGAATATGGATGAGATGCCTGGAATAGATCCATCTATTGCGTGCCATAGATTGGAGATTAACAAAAATATGAGACCAATCAAACAAAGAATAAGAAATATTGCGACTACTTATCATGCCAAGATAGAAGAAGAATTGCAAAAGATGCTTGATGCAGGAATTATAAGGCAAGAGAAATATCCATAATAGATCGCCAATATGGTAGTAGTTCCCAAGAAAAACAAGGGGATAAGAATTTGCATCGATTTTACTGATTTAAATAAATCATGTCCCAAAGATAGTTTCCCTTACCAACTACACCCTCATAAGATATCCCCTAATTAATTTGATATGAAACAGATGGTGGAATCTTCCACAGAAATGATCGAATATCTTCGTTAGATGGATACAAGGGCTATAATCAAATCCCTTGCTCGCAAAATGTCTTTTCTTTCCATTGGCATTTGAAGAAGATCAAGAACACACTATCAAACTCGCATTCTTTGCTCCCATAGGATTATATTGCTACACAAAGATGCCTTTTGGGTTACGAAATGCAGGATCAACATACCAAAGAATGGTGGAAAAAGTGTTCGCAAAATGGATACATAAAACTTTAGAGGTATATGTGGATGATATGTTGGTAAAAAGCAAAGAAGCTAAAAATCATGTGCAGGACCTAAGGAAATTTTTTGATCAATTGATTTTACTTGTGTATTTTCGCGAATGAAATTGCGACTTTTTAATATCAAAGTAAATCTGAGAAATGTACTTTCGGAAGTATCATCTCTTTTGTATTAATCATCTGGGAAATTCTTGGGATATGTTGTATCAAAAGAAGGAATACAAGTTGACCCTGAAAAGGTGCAAGCAGTTAGAGATATGCCAACTCCAACAACAATAAAAGATGTGCAAAAATTGAATATACTTTTAGCCTCACTAGGAAGATTTATTTATTTCGGTCATCAGATAAATGCAAGCATTTCTTCAACATACTAAAGAAGGGAACAAAATTTAAATGGATGACGAATGTGAGAAAGCTTTTCAAGGAGTTAAGGAATATTTGATGAATATATCCATATTACAGAAGGCTGAACCAGGAGAAGAATTGATGATATATCTTGCGACAACTCCACATGCTTTAAGTGCAGCACTTTTGCGAAATGACGCAGGAATTGAAAAACCTATTTACTACATCATCAAAACATTCAATGCTGCAGAGAAAAATTATTCGAAGATTGAAAATCTAATTTTGTCATTAGTTTATGAAGCTTCTAAACTTCGCATATATTTCCAAGCGCATAAAATCAAAGTACTAACAAAAGTACCAATCGAAATCGGTAATGAAAAATTCAAAAAGATCAGTGCGTAGAGTCGAAAGATGGAATGCACAAGTGGGGCATTTTGAGATCCAATATGCAATTTTATCTTCGCCAAAATCTCAAATTGTCGCAGATTTTCTCGAAGAATTTCCTTTGGAGGATGATGAAGTCAGAGAAGACATGATGGATATAGAAGAAGAATATGGCGATCCTAGAGATCTTTTAACAGAACCAAATAGGTGGGAAATATTAGTATATGGATCATCCAATGGAGAAGGAAATGGAGTGGGAGTCGTTTTTATTTAGCCAGAAGGTGCAAAAATGGCATTTGCATTTCGACTGGAATTCGAATCTACCAATAATGAGACAGAATACGAGGCTGTAGTACATGCTTTAAGATTTGCGATAGAAATGAAGGTGGAGAATGCAAGAGTTACAAGTGATTCACAATTGATTATTCGCCAAATTGAAGGGGAATATGCAACTAATGATATATCTTTGAAAAAATATAAGAAACTTGTTGAAGAATTATCTGCGAAAATTCCAAAACTCAAATGGAGGCATATTTCAAGAAGAGATAATAGGCTTGCAGATGCTTTTGCGTTTATATCAAGTATGATGGTAGATCCGACTGCGAGAAATATAAAAATACAAACACTCATAGCACCGTCAATTAATAAAGAAGAAGAAGAGGAAGCTGAAGCAATGGTAATAGAAAATAATGGCAAAGAATCAAACCGAATTATCGCAGATTGGCGTGCGAAAATTCACGCATATCTAGCAAGGGGGGAGATACCAAGGAATAGATTGGAAGCACATAAATTAAAAAGTATAGCAACAAATTATGAGTTAAGAGATGGGGTATTATATCGAAAATCTTTAAATGGGCCTTCCCTCAGATGTTTGACACAAGAATAAGGAAAGCAAATATTAAAAATGCTACATAGTGGGGATGCTGGTAATCATAGCGGCGGCAGATCTTTAGCATACAAAACTAAAATGCAAGGTTATTATTGGCCATATATGCATGAAGATGCAAAGAATTTATCAAGAAGTTGCGAGGAATGTCAGCGATTTGCAAAAAGAATACATGCACCAGGTGAAACATTAACATCTTCAAAAAATGTTTGGCCATTTGGAAAGTGGGGTTTAGATATTGTGGGACCATTTGTACCAGGAACAGGGCAAAAGAGATACTTAATTGTCTCAACATATTACTTCACAAAATGGGCGGAAGTTAAGGCAATACAGCATGTTCGTGATAAGGACATTTTCACATTTATATTTGAAAATATCATTTGCAGATTCGGAATTCCAGCGCAATTGGTGTCAGATTACGGAAAACAATTTGAAGGACAAAATATAGAGATGTTACTTAATGCATTCAAGATAAAGTATGGAAAATCAACTCCTTTATATCCACAGGCCAATGGTCAAGCTGAAGCAACTAACAAAACAATTGCAGATATTCTCAAAAATAAGTTAGAAGGGCATCATAGAATGTGGTGTCAACAAGTCCATAATGCAGTCTGGGCTTATAATACAACACGAAGAGAAGCAACTGGGTATCACCTTTTTGTTTAACATATGGGGTCGAGGCGGATACCAACAGAAGTTGCTATTCCTACAACAAAAAGAGAAGCTTGGGAAAATAATCTTAGTGCTGGTATAATTCTAGACAAACTTGATGAGGTAGAAGAGAAGAGAGAAAAGGCACTACAACATATAGAAAAATACCATCGCAGATTAGCTCGTGAATATAATAAACGAGTAAAGAAGCGTGAATTCCAAGTTGGAGATTTAGTTCTGCGAGAAACACCAGAATATCAGCGAGAAAATGGAGGGAAATTAGCGAAAAAATGGGATGGGCCATATATAATCAAAGAAATAGTAGGAACTTGAGCATATAAACTAATGGATCCAGAAGGAAGAGACATGGGTCAAAGACTTGGCAGACCATGGAATAGACAATATCTAAGAAAATATTATCAATAAAGGTTTGAAAGACTAGAATGAATGGATTACACGCAAGAAATTGCGAGAGAATAAAAGAGATGTTTTGTAAGAACAAAGTTGGATGAATATAAAAGCTATTTTCCGCAATAATTTGCGAGATAATTAAAAAAAAATAAAAAAAAATTAATGCAAATGCATAAGACGGGCGCAAATCGCCTAAAAATATATAAGAACGGGACGAACTTTTATGGCGTACACCTTAGTTCGCGGATTCTATTCCGTAAGAGGCAATGTCCTTAAAGTCCGTCATAAGGGGGGTATCTCTTTGCATGGATATGGGAAAGGCTATACCGCTGCTGGAACCTAGTCATGGAGATTTGGGATTATAGAAAATCCATCCGGGAGAGATAACTTGGATTCCTAATTATATAAGGTTATACCCTGGTTGGGCTCCCGAGAGTTTCTCCTAAGGAATGCAACGTATGATCAAGGCGCCGAGGTACACGGTTGAGCTGTGGGTGCCCGGGATGGATGAACCTACCCTAGCCATCCATGGAAAGTCTTGGCTTACGATGTGTTCGGCCCGAAGAAAACCCCACTTAGGGTGCGGTCTTGTAACTATAAGCCATATAAGGCATAAAGGACAAGGCTGCGAAAACAACTGGTTGTTGGCAGAACCGGATGGTAAAGTGCTAGTCTTGTATGGTCGATGTATAATCCTTGAAGGGGCAACCGGGGGGAGAGATAAGGGCGGTACCCTCCATTAGGCAGTTGTGTATCAAAAAAGACGGCAATGTCATGGGGCTTTATATTCGCAAGAATATTTAGGACCGTCATATTGTCGCGTGACAGAGACAGCAATATAATGGGACTTTATATTCGCAAGAATATTTAGGCCAAGCCTAAAGAAAAATGTTAAGATGAGATCAATGGTTTTTGCGATAAGATCAAAAGATGAGATAAATGAAATCAAATAATAAGAGGATATAAATCGCAAAGACGGCAATGTCATAAGTCTTAAAAATCAAAGAGAGATTAATCTCACAAGATGGCTTAGATTTATCATATTGTCGCAGAAATTAAAATTAAATGATAAGGCAAGATCAATGGATTATTACATATAAAAGTAAGAATGTCCTGCGATCTTGTCGCATAAAAGACCTTTAACTAGGAAGGCAAAATAAGACCACAAGAAAAGTTATATTTGCGAAGCATATAACAAATTCTTCGCAGAAATATTTGCGATAATTCATTTATCATATTACAAATTGATAAAAAGAGGCAAGTATGGGATTTCCTACAAGGATAACAAATAAAATACTTCACAAGGAAGATTATGAGGGGAAAATATGGGGAATATAAAACAATATTTCATTATCTTCCTTGAGAAGAATCAAAATAATAAAAAAAGAAGGAAGATAATCAAGTTACAAGAGCTTATGAAGATTGGATTCAGAATTAATAAAAGTATATAAATCAGAACAAGTGATTGAGTTACAAAAACTTCAATGTTTCGCAAAAGGAGCAGGAAGAAGAAAGATTCGAAAATTACAATCATTCGCAGAACAGGGAGAAGAACAAGAAATATTTCGCAGAAATACATGATAAGAATATTCTTCTCTAATTTCATCATTCTTGTTCACCACTATTATCTTCACCAGCATCATCTTTTTCAGTTTGAGTTTTTCCATCACCAGCGATTGTTTCATGAGGAGGATTTTGTTCTTCATGAGGAGGATTTTGTTCTTCATGAGGAGGATTTTGTTCTTCTGCTTCATTAAGAGGATTTCTTTCGTACTCAGGTGGACTTTGTTCATCTTTAGAAAAATCTTCTTCATTGCTTGAATAATTTAGATCTTCATCTATGGGATGAGGAACTTCGTTATCATCTATCTCCAAGGGTTTGATCTTCATAGGAGGTAAAGAATGAGAGAATATAACATTATTTATGAAAACCTCAGCGCCTAAATGAGCCTTGCGGAGGCAATTCTTTTCTCGATTTCTGATCTCTATATCTTTGAAATACTCAAGATAGTCAAATCTTCTCAATGCTCTGTTGTGAGAATTGGAAAGCGCGGTATTCTTTTTGCGAAGTTTGGCTAACCTCATAGACAGATCAGAAATTGAAGCTTGAAGATGCTTCTCAGATTCTGCGAGAGAAAAATTGCATATTAGATGGAATTTTCGCGAAAAATAGGATGAGAAAATACAATGAAGTAATTAGTAGATGAGGCAGTCAAAATGACTACCTTCCTTTTGTGAAGATAAAGTGTGAATTATATTAAAGAAGCAACTCTTCCATCGGTTCATGGCATCATCAAAAGTATCCCCAACCTTACCTTTTAAACGAGATTTTATACTTTTGTCACGATTGCGAAGATAAACATTTTCTTCCTTCAGTCGAGTACAATCATCTTTGAGATTGTTGACTTTTACACTTAGAGCTAACCTACCCTTTATAAGCTTCTCTTGTTCAGCAGTAGATGATTCAGTTATCTTTTTAAGTTCATCTTTCAGTGCACGAAGGGATTTCTCTTGGTCCTTACACAAATTTTGTAGATTGTCTAATTGCTGCGAATAAATCTTTGTTGTATCCACAAAACTACGTTTCTCTTGGGATAAAACTCTGTTTTCATCTGATAAAGATTCCACCCTCAAGTTAATTTGATTTAGCGAATATAAAAGTTGGGTGGCTTCATTATTTAGACGATCTCGTTCATGAATTAATTGATCTCGTTCATGAATTAGCTGGTTGTTCTCATTCTTAAGATTATTTATCTCGTCAATTGAGTATGTGTGAAGAACATTCAATTTATCAAATTGATTCTTCCAAGATTCTTTCCCAATACGGGCCTCATCAGCGATTGTTTCCCACTCAAGTATCTTCATTAATTGGTTATGTTTTGAAGCTAAATATGCATCAACAAATAAATAAAGGAAAATTGAGTACATAAAAAAGCAAATATTTACAGAGGCAAAAGCAGAAGCAAGAAAGCTATACCTTTTAGATCATCATTTCTGCTGCGAAGAATTTCACAGTCTAATTCAGAATTGTGAATCTTATGATCGAGAAGTTCACACTCCAAAGTTTTTGCTTGAAGATTCTTCTTCAAATTTTCAACCTCATCTTCTAAGGAAGTTAACGAAGATGAAGAACCGCAAGACCCAAGATGCTTGCTTAGAATCATATAAACATCCTGTCTCGCAGGATCTGAAGAAGATTTCATAGCATCGTTTAAAACTTCAGATAATATTTGAAAAGCAGCTTCAACCCTATTGCTATTTCTTGGGAAGAAGGAAGAGAAGTAGAGGAATAAGTTTTGGCGATAGTAAGAATGGAAGAAGGAATTTGATTGGTCGCAGTTATAGTTTCATTCACCGCAACATCATCCACCGCAGCTTCCTTAATTGTAGCTTCGTTCACCATAGTTTAATTATCTACGACTTCATTCACCGCAGCCTCATTAACCGTCGTTTCATTTACTATAGTTTCATTCACCGCAGTTTCATTTGTCACAGATTTATTTCCAACTATCATAGATTCATCCGTCGCAGTTTTTAAAATGTTGGGATTATCAGAGATAGGAATATTAGTATCAATAACTTTATTAGGGGTCGATGAAGAAATAATATGGGTATTGAAATTTGCGCAAGGAGAAGAAGAAGATTTATCTTGCGACGGAACAGGTTTTGCAGGTAAAAATTCAAGAATATCCACTTCATCTGAAAGAGCTTTAACTTGACAAGAACGCTTAAGAGGTTTAGGAATATTCCCTTCATTCTGCGAATAATAATGTAGATAAGAAACAGAGGCAACAATATTGTTATTTCAAAGGAATAGATGTTTCTTACTACCTTATCATCCTCAAATCTTTTCGTCTTCCCAACACACCTTTTCTGAGAACCCTTAGGGTTAGGGTTTTTGATAGTAACTTTAATCTGAGAAGTGGTGTTACTGAAAAAGATGATAAAATATGGGGATTATGAAGAAAATGGGGAGATAAAGATAACATAACATGAACAAAGTAAGATTCAAGATAAGAACATACCTTTGAGTCTCCATTAGAGCAGCAGCAGGAAGGACACCAGAAGAGAAAAAGTTGCAGACAAGAAAAAGGAAAAGTTGAAGAAAAAAGAGAAATTGAAAAAGAAATACTCTCGAGTGGGACATTATTTATAGATGAAGGATGGGTAACCGGGTTAATCGGTAAAGATTGACGTGTGTCAGTAGCAAAAGCGTAAATTAGGGAACTTTGTCGGGTAAAAGATAAGGAGTTGCGGCAAATTAAAAAACTTAAATTCTCATGATCTTTATCTTCTTCGCAGAAAAGATATGAGAAGAGGCAAGATGTAGGATCAGAATATTGTCACAACAATATTCCTGCGAAATAAACAACAGTATTGTGATACATCGATAATAAACGACTGTTTTGCGATAGATCAATGATATTCTGCAAGACATCCAAAGATGACTTAAACAATGACGTAATGATTGAAAACGACGGAAACACGAAGAAAGTGTGACATGTCTGCGATATATCAATAAAACTTACGAAAGATAAAGGCGGTACTAACTGCGATTTATCGCAGTTACTCAGATCCTAAATTGGAGGGGACCTTAGCTGTAAATGAGCTTTCATGAGCTGTAATCCACTATGTAAATACCTATATAAAGGAGATGAATAGTTCCAGAGTAGAGGATGAATTTTTGAGTGCTAGGAAAGTTTTTAGGAGAGAGAAAATATTTTATCAAGTATTCTATGTTCTTGATTTCTGTAATTCCTTAAGATCAAATTAATGAAAAAGTGTCTTTAATCTTCAAATTATGTCATAAATATTGATAAATTCTTGAATAGGGTGTAGTGTGGGAATTCCTGCAACTACACTTAGAGTGACAGACTTCTGAATTAATGCTTAGAGTGACAAACTTCTGAATTGATACACAGACTTCTGAATTGTTTGTTCCAAACCTCGTAGGAACCAAGTTCACTTAAAGAAACAAAGAGTCTCACCTCTCATAACGATTACTCAAAGTCCTACAAGTACAAAAGGCAAAAGAATATACACCAATTTTACAATTAAATCAGTCCTTGTCCGATATTATTTACCTGAATAGTAATTGTTCTTAGATCCTCTTTCTGCAATTTTATAATTTCTATTCTTAGATCCTCCTTCTACAATTTTACAATTTATCCTTGTCCAAGTGCATCTCTCAATGGTCCCATGGATGCATCTTTGACCAGATTCTTCATGTCTGATCCTGAATAACCTATAGGTAAAAGAATCTAATAAATAACAGTCGATACAAATTCAATAGCTGCTTATGGAAATTAACACCATGAACTGAACCAGATGATTAAATACCTTCAGTCATTCTGCAGATGGCATTGGTATCCTCTTCTAAGAGCTTGAACAACCAGTCCTTCTCGAGTAGACTACGAATAATCTAGGCTTTCGCTTTTTCAATAACAACAATGAAGGATTATAAGGATTCTTACAACTTGAAAAGGTTTAAAAAGATGAGTGTAGTAATAAAATCTTACCACCAGTAGGTAGAGGAATATACATGCGCTTTGTAAGACGCCTCCGTGCCGCTTCATCCATCTCTTCAGGTCTATATTTTGCACCTGAGAATGAAATACTAGGGTTAGAATTATGATACAAGGATTATGTTTTGTAAAAAGTACAAAAATAACATTTTAATCACGAACATAGCCTATCCACAAATTCGGCAATTAGCTATAAGAATAATTTTCTCACTTCCACTATCAAAGCCTTCCATCTTCATACCTTATTATCAAGATCAGAAAAACTTGCAGGTGGAACAGATGGTTTAGGTCCATAATAGGGTGGTGAACTTTTCTAGAAACTGCTAGAAGGACTGGGACTCGGTATACTACTAGACAAATTTGTCCCCACTGCACTATAAAGACGTGTAGGAAGAGGAACCCTGTTTTAGGACTGCAAAAAAACATAAAGGAACGGATGTTATCATAAAATTCTTTCATCATCTCCCATGGCCCATCTCCAACTCCAACTAACACAACTGAAAATGGGAAAATTAAATAAAACTGTTAAATCTGAAGAAAAAGTATGACCTAAAAATCACTACATGGCATAACACAACTAAGTTCCAAACCATGTATGAAGAACAGACATGTGCATTCAATGCTCTTTGTGAAATCAATGCCAACAACCCCTTGCTTTGCATGTTGAAACCAAACAAAAACACAAAATCTTTTCAATACAACTGAAAAAACCAGAACAGCCCTGACAAAAGAGAACCCCCGAGATCGAGATGTGCTTACATTCGTTAGGGTTACCTGGCTCTAACGAGTATTTCACCTGAAAATAGATTCAGTATAAAGAGAGATTTAGATATCTTAAATTAAAGAGAATATAAGACTGATTCAATAAACAATGAGAAATTCAGATTGTAATGAGACAAGGGTTTTACCATGGTTGCTGCTGCCGCTGATACTGTAATGTATAACACTGAGAATTCTGGTGTTGCCCTTATGGGTTTCCTTGTGTTTTCTTCCAACTATTAAATTGAAAACCTACAAATAGAACTGTACGTACGTAAACAACAATTTCACATAAGAAAATATCAATATGATATATGAATCTAGGACATACACTCTCAAGAACCATCGAAAAAGTAATTCATCATTGAAGGGATCTTCCAGAGTTTAAGTGTAGTTGTAGAATAACCTACAACTACACCCTCAGTAGAATTTTTGAAACTTAAGAAGTTCTTGATGATGAATGACAATTTTCTTATTAATTTTCTCAATTGATTACAAAGAAGTATCTAAATGGAACTAGAATAGTTACCACTTTCTCTATTCTCTTTCCTAAGATATTTTCTAACACTCCTTAAAAGAACCTCCTGAATTTTACATTTGAACTCCTATTTATAGTAAAATTTGTACAACTGTATATGTGTTGCGAAGTATCGCAACATATCTTCGCAAGATTATTTTATGCTCGCAAATCTTTCATGCTTCCCCGTGCTTCCTCTATCATCGCATTGTTTCGTAGCTCTTTCCTCTTATATTTATTACGATGTTCGTAAGATAATGCCTTGCGATATTCGATACCTACATCTTGCCTCTTCTCATGTCAATTCTACGAATAAGGAATGTCATGAGAACCTCTATTCTCGTAAATTTAATATAGTTATCACCACCTGTTATATTCGCAACACGTATTTTTCTCTTTTATTAAATTTTTGACACGTTGTTTCGTAACCGTCCTTCTCAACCGTTCACATCTAATTGCATTGATGAATTTTTTCCTTCGTCAAACTCTCTCTCTTTTTTATAAATACTATCTTTAATTCTTCTTTTTACTCTTTTATTCTATTCATCTTCTTAATCACATCTTCTTCGGTAATTTCTTCATTTTTTCTTCTATTGCGATTTCTTATCTCTTTCACCTATTTTCCTTTTTGTTTTCGATCTCTTACCCAATGGCTCCAAAGAAGAAAACTATTGAACAAATTAACGCAGATCTTGATGATAGGGACCTCATTCTTTCTGAAATTGATGGTGATGACAATAAATCTTCTCTCTGTATGGAGCTCATTACTGATCTTTCTTGGAATGATCGGAAAGTTTTAATCTCACGAGGTCAAATCCTCGCAGGTCTTCCTCTTCCTCTTTACGATGTCAATCTTCCTTTATTCTATGAAATTATTTCCCACCCCAATTTTTCATGTGCCATTTATCAACTGACTGGTGATTTCATTCGCATTCTGGTTGAATTCGCAACTCGTGCTGCTACTGGAAGATCTTTGTATTCAGTTGATCTTAGGAAACCTGGATTTAGAGATATGGAGATTATCTCTGCGGACTATACAGTTGAGGGTTTTTTAGGAATTACACATTAATTCCTGCGAGGAAGGAAGATAAACGTTGGGGTGTTCGTCTTCATCGTAAAGCTAATATCGCAACAGATGACCTTCTCATGCACGACATTGATTATGCCTCGGGAAATAATAAAACACCTCGTCATTCTAATGATGAAGATTGGTATAATTACCCTTTAGCATTATCGGGTTCTTATATTTCTGGGATAGTAGATCTTCCTGCGAACCTTCGTGATCGCAATTATCAACCTTGGGTCTTTTCTTGGCTTAGCAAAGATAAAAATGTATGTATCTCCATCTCCTTATCTTCTTGTTACTCTTCAATTTATTTTCAAATGAGGTAAGAAACACTCTTATATGATTTTTTAAACAATATATTGTTGCCTCTGTTTCTTATCCTTATTTGAATTTGAAGGTTCTTCTTGATCTTCCTGAGGTTGTTGCGGGTGAGAATAAGAATTCTACTTCTTCCAAAAGGTTAACAGCGAGACAAAAAACACTTCGCTCTGCGAAGGATACTCAAACTTCTAGTAGTCAAGATGATGCTCTTCGCAAAGGAAAAAGGAAACTTGAGGATGTTGTTTATGAGAGGAAGAAAAAGAAGAAACTCTCAACCAATGCTTATTCCAATGTGATCTCTTCTAGTAAGAATGTTGACGAAGATCAAAGTGATGAAGATGATAAATTTCCTGAGAAGGACTTTAATTCTAATTCTGATACCATTTCTTATAAAGGAGATGATGATGATGATGATACTGATGAAGGTGAAGAGGAAGATTATAGCAACGCGGAAACTTTTGATTCAGCAATGGTTCGAGTATCTGAGGCTTTTCTTCATTCTTCTCGTGGGTTAGGAAATTCTCCTACTGAGAATGCTCGTAAGCTTATTGCGAAGGCTTGCAAAGTTCCTACTGTACTCAATAACAACTCTCTTAATGGAATTTCAAGATTTGTCTCACTTGCTACATTATATGCTTTAGGAGTATGGTAAGTTTATTTTCTATTCCTTGTTTGTTTCCCTTATTTCATTAATTTCTAACCCTTTTTATTTGTTCATGTTGGAAGAGTCAGCTGCGCAGCTGCTTCTGATTGGGAAAGACGCCATTCCATTGCTGAGAAGAAAACTTTAAGCCGTTGTAGGAAGTTAGAGATTGAAAATTCAAAAATTCGTCAGAAGGTAGAGGATTTAAGTATTGATAATGCAGAATTAACATCTCGTCACGGAGATAATCCACAATCTGCGAGCATCGCAATTTAAAGTTCCTCTCTTCTTGAGGAGAATCATCAACTAAAGCTTGAAAACTCTTCTCTTCGTAATGATAAGAAGCAATTAGAAGGTAAATTCTTCATAATAGTAAGTACTTTGATTACTTTTCCTTCGTAACTTGCTAACCAATTCCTTAATTTCTTCCCTTGCTGCAGAAAATTATGCGAAGATGAATAATGATCTGGAAACTATTCTTGCCAGTCGTAATCAGAAGATTTCTGATTTAAGATCTCAATTTCTAATTTCCCAGAACAACCATAGCTTATATGTGAAGCGTTTCCGAGATAAGATGACTCGCAAGATTTGTGAAGACAATCAATTTCCTCTCAAGAAGTACCAGACGCTGCTTTCTGAAGAAATTCCTGAGGATACTCCATATCTGGAAATCTCCGATAGTGAAGTTGAAGATGATTTCTCTGAAGAAGAAAAAGAAGATCATTTTGATGGGAATAAATCACCCGAAAAATAGCTTTATTCTTTTTTGTATATCTGCTCTAGTTCTTTTCATATTGTCATTTTGAACACAATACTTTCTTCTTTCCTGCACTCTTGATCAACCAACAATTTCTTTTTGAAGCTTAACTAGTATTAATGCCTTAATTTTGCGATGATGAATTGATCTTTCTTTGATTGAGTGCTTCCCTTATTCGCGTAACTTGATCATGTGGAGAGAAATAATATATCTTAAAGACTCAGCTTAGTATTTCCTTTCCCCCTATTATTGCTCTTCAGATGATCAAACATTGTTGGAAGTATTAGAATATCTGCCTCAATTTAATTTGCGCAGCTTCAGCTTGTTACAATTGTGAATAAGAAATCTTCCCTTTGAAATATACGAAATACGAGGTATGAAATATCCTAAGAAATATGAAGTATGAAATATCCTTAAGAAGTATAAGAAGTATAAAATATCTTTGAAAAAGTATTAGAAGTATTAAATCCGTGAAGAATTATTCAATGTATGAAGAAGTATAAGAAGTATTTAATCTGTGAAGAATTCTTCAATGTATGAATAAGTACAAGAAGTATTTAATCTTCGCAAAATTTAATAAATGTGAAATATCCATTGAAGAAGTATAATAAATATGAGACATTCTTGAAGAATTATAAGAAGTATTCAAGTTGTGGAGAAATATTCCATGTGTGAAGAAATATAAGAAGTATGTAATCCTCGTAAAATTTAATGAATATGAACTATCTGTTTTTGATTGCGAGTAAAATCACATCTCTTGTTATATCTTCGTGATATATATTCTTGTAAAAATTCTTCAATGATATTGATGGGATTGCCTTCTTTGTTAGAACTTCATGATATATATTCTTGTAAAAATTCTTCAATGATATTGACGGAATTGCCTTCTTTGTCAGAACTTCATGATATATATTCTTGTAAAAATTCTTCAATGATATTGATGGAATAAATTTCATTAATTGTTATGGTCTTATCATGCCTTCCTAAGTAAAGGTCTTATTTTGCCACCTCTTTTGTGATAATATTTTTGTATTTGCGATAATATGACAAGTCTGAACATTCTTGCGAATATACAACCTCGTGACATTATCGTCTTGCGATGAAATCTCAGGACGTTTTTACACTTTCATGTAATAACCCATTGATCTCATCTTAACTTCTTTGTTATTTTTTGTGAGTTCTCTTTTTCTGTATATTTTCTTTCTCTTTCTCTTTTTTTTTTTTTAGAATGCTCGCAGAAATTCAGTTGTTGCACAAATATGACAAGCCTTCATGTTTTTGCAAACAAAAAGCCTCGTGACATTTGCGTCTTATAGCACGTATCAGCTCCCTAATAGAGGGTGCTTCCCTTTATCTTCCCCTTGGTTGCCCCTTCAAGGAAGCGTACATCTACCATACAAGGTTAGCTCTTCCCATCCGGTTCTGCAAACAACCAGCTTTTGATCGCAACCTCTTATCCTTTTTTCCTATAGGGATTATAGTTACGAGGTTGCACCCTATGGGGTATCTTTGGGCCAAGTGCATCATTTGCCAAGACTTGTCAAAAATGGCATATGTGCTTCAATCCCACCTGGCACTCTTGACTCAACCGTGTACCTCGGCTCCTTGATCGTTTTCTGCACTTCTTGGGAAAGACAGTATGCCTTAGTCGCCCAACCTAAATCATGTTACATCGCATAATATCGCGTAATGTCGCAAGATTAGGTGAGAATCCAAGGTGTCTAACCCGGATAGGTACCCCGTTATTGGGTTGTACCCCGTAAAATTTCCATGTACTCAGGCTCCTTGGTGGTGTTCCGGTGTCCCTGAGCCATGCTTATAGGTACCCCCTTAAATGACGTACTTTAGGACTTTGCCTCTTACGAAATGTTGCTTCGCGAACTAGGGTGTATGCCACAAAGGTTTGCCTATGTAATATTTCTGCGGCTTGCTTTCTTTTTTGAAAGCTGATCATAGATTGCGGTCTTTTATTTGCAAATTGATGTGTGCGTCTTTCTTTAATGAAAGTTAATCGCAATAAATTTTTTGAAATTCGTAACTTTTGCAAATTTCCTGCGAGCAAACAATATTCGTAAAATTTATCATGAGTTTTATGTATAATACCTTTTCAAATACAGTCTATTCCAAGGTCTACCAAGTTTCAAACCCATGTCTCTCCTTTCTGGATCCATCAACCGCAAAACTCATTTCAATTTCTTGTTTCTCAACGTATATCTTATTACACTTTACGAGCAAACATATTGATTACCTTCTTGTTTCATTACCTTCTTTTTTCTTTCTTCGAAAATCACAACCCTTTGTTATCATCATAAATTTCCTGTATGATTAACATTGTAATTTTATTCTTTCATGCCTTAATCCTCTGCCATTAAATTTTCACTTCTTTTCACGGCCTTTGCTCTTTTTCTCCAACTTTATTTTTCAGTAGTTTTTCCTTCGCAAACTTCTACCTCTGTATCGTAACATTTCTTCCCTTCAGCCCAATCACCCTTGATAACTCCAACACCCTTCATATGAGGAAACTTTATGCATTGATGTAGAGTGGAATCTACGCCTAGAATTCCATGAAGCTAGGGTCTTCCTATCAAAGCATTATACGGTGATTCGACATCAACAACGCAAAACAGAATTTCAGTTCGCATTCCACTTAAAGGAATTCGCATGCTTACTTCTCCTTTAGGTTTATTAGCAGTTCCATTAAAACCATAAATCCTGTAGGTAGAAGGTATTAGATCTGCGTCTTTTCCCCCCATAGTTTTGTAAGCAGAATAGAAGAGGATATTAACAGAACTTCCTGTATCAATCAAAATTATATTAAGACCAATTGATTCTTCCTCCATATCATCTTCATTTTCTTCCATATTCATGAAAATTGCTAATCTTACTACCAATGGATTATCATGTACTTCACAACCTTCTGGATTTTCAGCAGCTTCAAAAGAAATTTCACGCTTCTTCCAATCTTCAAGTCGCGAATTTTTTGCGATGTTCATTATTTCCTTTCCTTCACCATCCCTCGCATATACCCTGCTTAACACATTATCATGAAAATCCTCTATGGTTTTATATGAGTGAACAATAGAATTACAGAAAATATTCCTTTCTTTTGATCCCACTTCTATGTGTAGGGTTTCTTTTCCCTTTTCTTGTACTGTGTTCTCCCTGCGAGTTATGACTGGAGCCTGTGGTAATTGTTGCGACTGTGTTTGCTTAAGTAAAAAGTGATCAAGTTTTCCTTGATCAATCATTCGCAAGATAATCCTCTTGATATTATTGCAGTTATTTGTAGAATGTCCATGAAAATGATGATACGAACAAAATTCTTGACTTCTTGGACCCATTGGTGGTTCCTTTCCCATATTCCATGGAGTTGGTATATGTTCTATCAGGATAATTGCCTGCCATATCTTTTCTACACTTGTACTCAAAGGTGGCAACTTTATTTCTTCTCTTATCATTTTTGACCTCCTTGACCATTGTTATAATTTTGTCTATGATTCCCTTGTCCAAAATAATTTTGCCTTTGTCCCCCATAATTTTCCTGCTGTTGATCTAATCTTGGGATCTGGTTATTTCCACCTCGATTATAGAAATTCCTCTCTCTATCATACGCTTCTTGATCTTTGCTACCCATGTAGTTGCAGGATTTCCCACAACACACCCCTTGTAATATCTTGATAATAATCTCTTAATCTAAACTAATTTGATAATTAAAATTCTAGAAATTGTAAATAGACACACGGATTTTTACATGGTTTGATCAATTTGATCTACATCCATGATTCTCTACTATGATTGTTAAAGTTTACATTTGATTTTACATTTGATAATCTCCATTAATGGAGTTCTAAATCTAGTTTTGGGGAAGAAGATGATAAAGAAAAATACATTTTTTCTCTCTAAAAGTCTCTCTGAAAAATATCTCTCTCTCCTAAAACTTTCTCTCTCCTCAAGACTCTCTCAACTCTAAAAAATACATCCTCCTTTTCTGGACTTACTTGAACCCTTTATATAGGAAATTACATAGTGGGTGACAGCTAAGTTTTCCCCTTCTTTCGGATCTGTCCTGCGATCTCATCGCGGTAATTACAATGTTAATATTCGCCAACTTTTGTAATCCTCGTGAAACAACACTCTTCTAATATTCCTCTTCAATCGTCAACTTCGTCATTCTTTGAATTATTTTGTGACGCTCATGAAATGTTGTTGAAGATTTTTCAGTAAGGCTCGTTGAAGTGTCATTAATCTCTCGTGAATATAATTGTGGCGATATTCTGATCCTACATCTTGCCTCTTTTTTCTTGAATATTGCTTGAAAAGTAATTTTTAAGAAAAAATCTGTTGTTGTAGCAGTCTTTGATTTTTGTTGATGAAGGAATGAGCAAAAGAATATTGGACTTGAAAAGTATATACTTGCCTCTATTCTTTTGCGAAGTTCTGAAATTTTGCGAAGTAAATAAGAAGCGTCCTCCCTTGAAGTATGTGAAGTATGAAGTATCCTTGAAGAAGTATAAGAAGTACTCAATCCTCTAAATATAAGAAGTATCCATTTTTGAATGAAAGTTATAAGTATTGCCTCTGTTCCTGTGAAATTATTGCTTCATTTTTTGGTGAAAATCCCTGTCCATTTTGGAAATGATTCTTGCGAGAAGATAAAGAAAATAAAATGTTTTCTTAGTAAACCACAGTTGCCTCTGTTCTTTATCTATGAAGGAAGAATCCCTGAGAAAATGCTAAATGAACGAATTGCCTCTGCCTCATTTGATAAAATGATCATATTCTGCGAACTAATCACTTCTCTTGCAAAATTTTGGAATAGTCTGCAATATGCTGAATTAGTATGAAAATTTATGAATGTTTCTGCGAATTTCTAAACGTTTCTGCGAGTTTCTGAAATAATGCTTTGAATAGTGGCGATGAATACTGGCGATGAATAGTGGCGATATTGTGAATAATGCTACAAGATTGTAGACATTCCTCTTGATAGACTCTGAATAATACTTCTGAGAAACTCTGAATAGTACTTCTGAGAGATTCCAAATAGTATTTCTGAAAGATTTTGAATAGTACTCTGAACAAATCTTTCATGCATTCTTAAAATAAAATAATTAATGTTTGAGATTATTCTATTGGTCTTATTTTGCCTTCCTAGTTAAAGGTCTTATTTTGCCAATTTTTCTCTTTGCGACAAAATCGCAGGACGTCTTTACATTTGCATGTATTGACCCATTGATCTTGCCTTATCTTTTCTCTTGAGGCTTTTTGGCCTGTTATGCGACAATATGACAAATCTAAGTTCTCTCGCGAGATCAAAGTCTCATGACATTGCCATCTTGCGATGAAATCGCAGGACGTCTTTACACTTTCATTTAAAAACCCATTGATCTCATCTTAACTTTTTCTCTTTTGGCTTTTTTCCTCTGTATAATTTACGCGACAATATGACAGGCCTAAATGATCTTGCGATCTTAGAGCCCCATGACATTGCCGTCTTAAGACACTTATCATCTCCCTAATGGAGGGTGCCACCCTTATCTTCCCCCTGGTTTCCCCTTCAAGGAGGGCACATCGGCCATACAAGACTAGCTCCTCCCATCCAGATTTACCAACAACCAGTTGTTTTCGCAGCCTCTTGTCCTTTATGCCTATATGGCTTATAGTTACAAGACTACACCCTAGGTGGGGTTTTCTTCAGGCCAAGTGCATCGTAGCCAAGACTTACCAAAGATGTCCAGGGTAGGTTCGTCCGTCCCGGGAATCCTTGGCTCAACCGTGTACCTCGGAGCCTTGGTCATACTCTGCACTTCTTAGAAGAGACCCTCGGTCGTCCAACCAGGGTATAACCTTATAAAGTTGGAAATCCAAGGTACCTCTTCTGGATAGGTATCTCAAAGAGATGGACCCCTTTCTCTCCATGACTCAGGATCCAACAGCGGTATAACCTTACCACTGAGCCATGCAATTAGATACCCCCTTATATGACGCACTTTAAGGTCTAAATTTGCCTCTTGCGAAATTGTATTCGCGAACTAGGGTGCACGCCATAAAGGTTCGTCCCATTCTTTAAATCTCTGCGAAATTATATTCGCGTTTCTTCAGTCTTTCATTTCTGTCCATTCTTTATATAATCTTGAATAATCTTGCGAATACACTCGCAGCTATGATAAAAAAATTTTTTGCTCATTTCTGTGAGTTTAAATATTCTTTAAAATATTTTGAAATCTTAGAAATATTCTTTAAAATCTTGCGGTTTTATCGCATTTGTTAAACCAAAAATTTCTTTCTGTAAAAGAAATATTCTAGAGAAATCTTTGAAATTTTCTTTGAAATCTTGCGATTGTATCGCGTATTTTGGAAATTTGAAATCTTAGAAATTTTGGCGATAATTTATTTTTCTGTAACCTTAGAAATCTTTGAAATTTTTTGCGATAATTCCATTTTATGTAATCTTTTGAAATCTTTGTAATCTTGCGACGGTATCGCTGCTTTGGAAATGAAATCAAAATTTTTGAAATCTTAGAAATCTTTGCGATGGTTTCATTTATTGTAATCTTTGAAAATTTTAAAATTTTTTGCGATCTTTAAAATTTTTGTGATGATCTCATTTTGGTAAATTGAATCAAAAAATTTTGATTTTGATTTTGATTTTTTTTTTTTTTTGAAATATTAAAATCTTAGAAATGTTCTTTGAAATCCGGCGATAATATAAATCAAAATTTTTCATTTTCTGTAATTAAAATATTCAAGGAAGTGGTACTTAGCTTTTTGGCGATTTGTTGTTGCTGCCAATTCTCGTGAAGTATTTGATTTTCTCGTGATATTAGAAGAAATAAGAAATGAACTCTTGACCTGCTTCTTGTATACTCTCGCAACATACCAATTGTTCTAACCCTTCTCTTGTGAATTTTACTTTCGAAATATTCAAATATCTGACGAAGTAATGAAATACCAAATTCCTGCCTCTGACCAACTTGGCGAAGTAATGAAATAATCCTCTCGTGGAAAGTAGATGTACCATGCCAAAACTAGACTTCATTTTCTTACTAGCCAATTCCTTGCGTTAAATAGCTTGGTGTACTTTAGCCTGCGTGAAATGGGTCGGTTTGCTTATCTCTTCTTCGCGCTGGTTTTTTGGAAGAAAGTTTTTTTTTTTTTTTGCGCGAAGGAAACATCTTTCTGAAATAAACGAACATTCTGGCGGTCAATATTCGTAAGGTAAATATCATCTGAACTGAAAGCAAACCATATTTTCGTCCTGTTATCACTTCTTCTCTCTGTACGTTTTTCAATTCTTCGCAGATGTGATTCCCAAAGGTTGGTTAAGCTTCTATTTGTTAAAGTATTCTTTTCCCAATAATTATTGTTGGGTGCGTGGTAAGCTCATCACCTACTGAGGAAAATGTTGTCACTTACTGATGCTCGTCACCTACTGATGCTCGTCACATTTATTCCTTTTCATCCTGTTAACCTTTGCCTTATCAAAAGTAACCTTACGTGAAGTCCAAATGAGAGAACGACAACAATATTCATTTGTGGCCCTCGCCATACTTTTGTGGCGATATTTTCTGTAATCATTTTTTAACAAGATGCTCGTCATCTACTAACATTTTGATGTAGTTTCTTGTAGGACCCTCACGTGAAGTCCAAATGTAACCTTTGCAGAAATCATATCCCTGCCTTTGAGTTAACCTTATAAAGCTCCTCTCTTTGATTCGCTGGATTTGTGATAAAAATCGCTGCGCTATGAAGATTCTCACAATCGCCATCACTAATATTTGACGAGAATTAATAGTACATGTTGAATACTAAAATTTGACGAGAATTAATAGTACATATTAATTAATTGATCAAGTATGTAATCGCCATCACTAATAGATTTGTGATAAAGAATCTTCACTCCTCCAATTTCTTATTGTTGGCGATGAAGATCTATGCGCTATGAAGATATGTGAATATACTAGTACGTCCTTCAACAACACACTGCCATATTATAGCTGCGATATTATCATTTTTCCTTTGACCAGGTGTTGGCGATGAAGATCGCTGATGACGCTGATCCGTTTGCACTCTTTTTTTTTTTTTCTGCTGGTACTATTGGTTGCCTTCTTTGCTTTTCTTCACTTTTTGGCGTTACTACTCGCGGCAATCCAAAAGATTTTCCTGAATTAATTAATTAAGTTGTTCTTCGTCTGATACTAATTAATTAACTTATTTTTAATCTAGTTAATCTTAAATGAATTAACGTAAAACAAAATAATTTCAACAACAAAGGCAATAAATTTCATCACATCGCTAGAAGCAGGTTATGAATTACGATGGTCAACAACTTCGCAACAATAGATCAGCTCGCAATGAATCAGTGGAGACAATCCAATACAATTTATCCAACCCTTGGTAATCGCAAGTTTAACATCAAGCTACGCTATTATTCTCCGCGAGAAAGAGAATTAAATGTTCATGTGTAATTAATTAAATGGTTCTACATTGATAATCTAGTTTTCTTAAATTAATTAATTAACTTATCACTAAAATTTATTCTTTCGCTAAGAATAGCTTCGCCAGGGATACACTGTTACAACTACAGTCCTCTAATAATCTCTTTCTTCCTTCAATTTCACTATCTGCGTCATTTGAATGATGATGTCCAATAGCTATTTATATCCTTCTTATTGCCTGGATTAGATTTTTGACTTTCTCAAGTGAATTTCTGCGAGTGTGATCCATTTAATTTAGTAAGTAGTCTACTGAATTTGAAATTTCATGAAATGGATTTTTAAAACAACATCCGTAAATCTGTATTTCGCAATATATATATTTTATTTTATTTTTTTATATTAATATTAAATTAGAAAAGAGAAGAGATTTTGTCCTGTAGAATTATTTGTTGGTGTAACTTCATTTGATTTCTTCGCGATTGTTGATGAAGTACGTGGTTAATAAATCATTAGTCTTCTTCCTTTATCTACTGTGTTGTCTTTGTCCTTTCTCCTCCGTTGGAACATGAATTTTCTTGTTAAGATGTTGGTGTTGGTTTAATCCATTTATTCTCTGACGTTGTGTGTTGATAAGCTAGTGGATGCATGTTATCACAAAAGAGGAATTTCGTTAGAGATTTTGATTCCTTCATCTGTGACTTCAATCACAAAAATCATGTTCACATTAGATGTCAAAATTATGATTAAATTCAAGATTTATAGACGTAAATTTATGATCAAAACTCTTTTGAATTCATAATATCAACTAAAAAGCAACTTTTGTGAAAAACAAAGATTAATAATCTAAAATTCAAAATTTTCCAGATCCAAAAAATGAAACAAAGAATAAGAAAAGTGAGAAGAAATTTTTCCTTTTTTATGATTTGTTGACACAATTTTGTTGATATTTTCTTCATCCGCCATTTAACATATCTCCTTCTCTCTATTTGCTGTATAATCATGATCTTTTGTTGTAGTTTTCCATATTTGATCTTGAAACTTTTAGATCCAGTGAAATCTAATTCTAATGATAATCAATTTCTTTGAATCTTCTTCAATCCGTCCCCTTAGTCGGCGCCAAAATGTAGTTGCAGGATTTCCCACAACACACCCCTTGTAATATCTTGATAATAATCTCTTAATCTAAACTAATTTGATAATTAAAATTCTAGAAATTGTAAATAGACACACGGATTTTTACATGGTTCGATCAATTTGATCTACATCCATGATTCTCTACTATGATTGTTAAAGTTTACATTTGATTTTACATTTGATAATCTCCATTAATGGAGTTCTAAATCTAGTTTTGGGGAACAAGATGATAAAGAAAAATACATTTTTTCTCTCTAAAAGTCTCTCTGAAAAATATCTCTCTCTCCTCAAGACTCTCTCAACTCTAAAAAATACATCCTCCTTTTCTGGACTTACTTGAACCCTTTATATAGGAAATTACATAGTGGGTGAGAGCTAAGTTTTCCCCTTATTTCGGATCTGTCCTGCGATCTCATCGCGGTAATTACAATGTTAATATTCTCCAACTTTTGTAATCCTCGTGAAACAACACTCTTCTAATATGCCTCTTCAATCGTCAACTTCGTCATTCTTTGAATTATTTTGTGACGCTCGTGAAATGTTGTTGAAGATTTTTCAGTAACGCTCGCAGAAGTGTCATTAATCTCTCGTGAATATAATTGTGGCGATATTATGATCCTACAACCCATTGCTACCATTTTTGGCTGGCTATTATTGATTTTCTTCTCTTCTGAAATTTGTGAAGAATTTTGCGAGGATGTTTGCAAAGTACCTGCTACGACATTAATTATTTTAGGAAGTAAATTTGCTCCTGTATCTTGATTGTTAGTGTTAAACTCTGGGATATGACTCCATATTGTTTTCTTTTCCTCTAATGTAATGTATTCCTCTTGCAATTCTCGTAACTCTTTCATCATTATGGAATTCTTTCTTCTATGATTTGAACATACGATTGTTCGATTTGCGAACATCGCATTTATGAAAGACAGAATCAAATATCTCTCATCCACGCGTCATGCCATATCACTGCACATAGTCTTCCATCTTCTTACCAAATGCTTCAAACTTTCACCAATTCTTTGTTTTAAACCAAACACATCTTTAATACCAATCCATGAGGAATGATTTGTGATATATGCTTCAAGGAAAGTTTCTTGTAAATGATTGAATGATGTAATAGTGTTCTTAGGAAGTCCTTCGAACCACTTTAGAGCTTCTCCTGTTAAGCTTGATGCGAAGTACTTGCATAATACAACATCGTGATTCTCCCATTGTAACATGCATCTTATATATGCTTTAATGTGTTGAATAGCACATGAAGTCCCGTCGAAGATCTTTGGTAAGTGTAGGCAAATTGCATTTTGGTGGAATCCCTCCCAATTGTACTTCTCTAGCAAATGGAGTCCTCGCAGCTTCTTCTATTGCTTCATCTAATTGCCTTCTATCTCCTCCTCTTCTATTGTTTATCATCCCTCTCATTTCCGCTAATTCTCGAAAAATCCGTGCATTTGCCTCAGAATTCTCATCCATTGGTCTCTTCAACACAGCCTCTCTTCTTCTACGTTCTTGCATCTCTTCTCTTGCGATCCTTCGCATTCTATCATATTCTTCAGCAATGTTTTCATTTGCACAATTTTGCAAATATCTTCTTTCTAAATTATCACAATTGTTTTGTTGCAGAGCATCTTGAAATTCTTGTTCTTCCCTTTCTATTCTTCTCATCCTTCTCATGCGAATATCAGGAATTTCTTCTTCTTCATTTCTCCTCCTTCTGTGATTTATTTCTTCTTGATTTGCCTGTATTCTGGTTCGAAAATTTGGTTCATTCCTCGCTATTTCTGTTAGTTTATTTCCAATTCTTCTCTGAATTCTTTCATACTAAATATTTTGATTTTTACGAGCCTCTTCACGTCTTCTTACTCCATCCTCATAATTATTTTGATGTACTGTTTGTTGTCTCTCAGTTTCTTCCACAAGTTGCTGCTCTTCCTCTCGATTTTATTCGTCATTCTGATTGTTTTCTCTGGGATTTAGCCCGGTTCGTAAACTCTCCATGTTTTGTTCGTGGTTTGGTACTAAGATGAAGCGATTCTCTTTATTTCTTTCAACCTGATTCTGTGTCTGTCTTTGCATAGTACTTTCACTATTGATTGTAGGAGAATTTTGTCCTGCTCTTTCTGGTCTAACATTTGATCTTACAACACTTTGAGATTTCCTCCTTTGTAACATCTCATTTTCCCTCCTCAATTCTTGATTCTGTCTTGTTAGATTAGCACGTTCTTCAGCTTCAAACCTTCGTTCTTCTTGAATTCCTTGTCTCAATGTTTCTAATACCTCCCTTTCTCTTTCAAGAATTGTTCCTCCCATCAGTCTCCCATTTTCTCTGATTTGTGGTTCTCTATATTCTTCTGCTGGTGTATCAGTTCTCCAAGTGTGTATACTCACTCGATCATGATCTAATGTTTGTTGAGCTTGATTTCTTCGATTACTCCCTCTCCTACTAGGTTCTCCTGTTATATTTGCTTCTCCTCCTGCGAATCTTACACTTCTTCTTACTGCAGTTAATGGTTCTGATATATTTCTTCTTCTTGTCATTTTTCTGATGTAAAATTCTTCAGGTCCCTGTTTCTAACGCCAATTATGTAGTTGCAGAATAACCTACAACTACACCCTCCGTAGAATTTGTGAAACTTAAGAAGTTCTTGATGATGAATGACAATTTTCTTATTAATTTTCTCAATTGATTACAAAGAAGTATCTAAATGGAACTAGAATAGTTACCACTTTCTCTATTCTCTTTCCTAAGATATTTTCTAACACTCCTTAAAAGAACCTCCTGAATTTTACATTTGAACTCCTATTTATAGTAAAATTTGTACAACTGTATATGTGTTGCGAAGTATCGCAACATATCTTTGCAAGATTATTTTATTCTCGCAAATCTTTCATGCTTCCCCGTGCTTCCTCTATCATCGCATTGTTTCGTAGCTCTTTCCTCTTATATTTATTACGATGTTCGTAAGCTAATGCCTTGCGATATTCGGTACCTACATTAAGTGTTCTTGATCCCGGTGTCTACTTCTCTCTGTGCATTCAACAATACCCTGCATCAAGCGACACAAAATAAAATTTAAGTTCAGCCAGATTACCTCCGACAAAGCATGAGTAGCTTCTCCTGAGAAGTCTTTCTCATCCAATCTTAGAGTCTACAATGATTTAATGTTAATGGAATTTAACTATATTCAAGCCTTAAAGTGAACTAGTACATGAATAAGAAGAAGAAAAACATGTAATCTACATACCTTCAGAGGCATGTTATGGTATTTTGCGTCGACGTCATACACCTGAAACCTGAACCAAGTAATATAGTAAACAATGGACAAGTTAACAATATGATTCTTAAGGTTCATTTAAAAAAAAGAATGAAAGCCTATAACAATATACTACCCAAATGGTTAATCGCATGCTCCATCTCAAGGTTAACAACATTAAAAAATATGAAGCCTATTTTGCTTAATACTTGCTATAGCTTCATAACCTTACTCGAGTACAACAAGGTAATGTGCTTTCAGTAATTGGTGTCAAACTATTTATCAGCTTGGATACAAAATCAAGTGTCTACTTATGAACCCATCAATCTCTTTGTTTACTCCGCAATTTTCATTCAATTTCAGAGAAACCCCAACCTGATCTCCAGTTTGAAACCTAAGAAAACAATAGGAAAACCAAATCCAAATCTATGCTCTTTAGCAGCAATAATGTTAAGAATCATGCAACCTTTACAAACTGATTTAAATGTACAAACAATTGATTGTTACAGTAGCAATAGAAGAACCGACAAAAAGAACAGGTCATCCACCATCACTGAAACTACCACCAACGACACCAATACTAATCCACATGCCAACAGCTGCAGAATCACTAACTCTACCACCTAACAACAACAAGAACAAAACCATCACCAACTTCAGTCAAATATCCACCAACTTCATTCAAATATCCACCAACTTCTACCTGCATCACCACCACTACCACCACCCATTCTCACAGCAAAACTACACCACCAACACCTGCTACCACGACCAAAAGAATCACCCACACCACCGGCACATAAATGACTAAAAAAAAAGCATCAGATGACTCAAAAACTAAAACTCTACATACAATAGAGTCATTCACAAAAACTTCATTTTCAACTGAATCAAAACATACCCAATATTTCAAATCTACATATTACAAAAAATAAAAAATAAAAAAATAAACAAACACCAAAATCAGAATAAAAAACCCTAACTCTTTCAGATACTAGTTAATTAGGTCAAAATCAAAAACCCCAACTCTATCAAATGATTTCAGCTAAAACTAAAATTAAACACAAACTAGTTTATACCTGATGATAATCCAACAAACTAGTTTAGATTTTTGGATTTCAGGGAAACAATTTGTAGATTGAGATTTCAGTATTGATGAGAAAAACTCATATCGGTTTTGAAGATGGGGTTCGATTCGACTGCAGTATTTATGAGAAAAACTTATACGATTTGTTGAAACCTAAAATATATTGAAGATGGGTTTCGATTGCACTGTATTGATGAGGAAATTTTTTCTCTTCTCTTGGAACCTAGATAGCCTTCGATGAAAAATAGAAAGAGAGAGAGACTCGGCTGAAATATGTATATTAAAATTAATAATAAATAAATAAAAAACTGCTAAAAGCCCTTAAAGAAAACGTATATTAGAAAAACACTTATTGATGTACAACGGTTGTACATGTTAACATACGTTGTACACTAGGTTAATATTACTAAATGGAAATAAAAATAATTTGTGCAACGGATAATCTGGTGCGCAACGGATATTAACGTTGCTTACTGTGCAACGTCTATATCCGTTGCACACCTCCGAAAATTAAGTGTTGCTAAAACCAGGATATGGTGTAGTGACACCAAACCATTTCTATTGTTGAGAGGGTATTGATCATTAATTGTTATCATCTGTAATGTCCTTGCCTTTTTAATTTTCTTTCAACTTGGCAGGATTTGAGGTCGAGGTTTTGTCTTTGAACCACTCATGTAGATAAGCAATAGTATTCATTTGAGGTTCAATGATGTTGATTGATCGTGTTTCACTAGTATCTTGGTCATTCGGAGAGCTGTTTGAATAAATCTCAGTGATCTTAATCCTTTTAGGTGCAGGCAGAGCAAAGTCCCACTGGAAATACTTTTGCATTATACTCCAGTTGTTTATATAAACTACATGATTATCATTATCCTGCTGTGAAGACCATGCACCCTCCCATTATCCAGAGACAACATTAAACATGGGACTAGGCCTGATTATTTTTTGGATCACCTTCTACATGTATGCATCATTATGTATATCACCATTATTATAAAAAGGATCAACTGATGAATTAAGGGAAATGGTAGATGCAGGCATGCTGTTCTGAGGGACTACATTAGTGCTATCCTGACTATTGTTCTCTTCAATAAGATTTTGCATGTAGTCAGAACATGTTACCTCGGATTGAACTTGAGCTGCAGATGCACTAGACAAGTTATCTTCCTGTAAAGCCAAATCATGATGCATCATTACTGCTACTTGTTGTGGATCTTCTTATTGATTATTTGGATCGTCTTGTTGGTATTGATTCAATGCTTCCATGATAATATCTGTTGCTGCTTGTTATTCCTCTACATGTTGTTGAGCAAGGATGAAATCTGCACAATTTTGGAGCTTGTGTCCAATGAGATTAAAGAATCCACAAAAGTTGTTGGGCAAGTTGTGAAACTCAAAGTTGATATCATTTGAGAATCCCATTTCATTTTCAGCATGTACACTAAATCTCAGCCTTTGCTTGTATCTAATAAAATCCCTCATAATAATTGAGAATCTTCCATCTGCTTTAGGTACAGGTTAAGAAAAAGATGTAATCTCCCCCATACAAGCTAAGTATCTCCATAGATTTTCACTATCCACTTGAGCTGGGGGTTAAATTGTGAACTATGATGAAGAACATTTCGTTGTATGGACTTCAGGTAACCAGGTTTTCAGTTCTCTCCTACTTCCTGATGCAGAACAAGTCACCAAATACTTTCCTAGTTGCAGCTGCTAGTATTGTACACATTTCATAATCCCTTTCTAATATCACTACAAAGATCTATTCACTAACTTTGCGAATAAATAAGCCACCTTGAATCTCCCATTGAAATAGCAGAGTGTTTCTAACATCCCAGATGTTTCTATCAACTGGTTCAGCAAATCTGCCTAACAGACAACTTGTCCACAATTTTTCATTATTTTGATATCTTGAAGGTATCACTTCATTAGGATTAAAAGGTCTACCGTTACTCAGATTCATGGATAGCTAAAGTTGGTTGGTTAATTGAGTGACATCACCATGCCAAACAACATACATGGTGATATAAAGACTCGGCAAGAATGTTACTGAAACATGGTATTGAATTTGAGTTGGGGGTTTAAGAAGATAACTGAATGGGTTTTGGGTTTTAAAACGGGATTGAGATGCATAACACAGGTAAGTCTTCTTCATCTTTCAAAGTATTTATAGTAACAGATGGTTACGGTTTGGGGAAATTGAATTAAAAAACCAGATTAATGAAATCGAAAATAGGGAACTTCAATTCACAGCCAAATTGGATAGTAGAATGGGTTAAAAATTCGAGATCAATAAAAATTGGAATATGTGTAAAATTTTGAGGAACTTCTTACAGATCGCAAAGAGTTTACAGAAGATTGAGAGTGCTCTTCAAGTAAAAAAATTCAATATGATTCTGATGAATAAATTAAACAAGCTTAATAGACGGATTATAATCATTACCTGAAAAATATTGCAGAGGATCATCGTGTAGAAATGGATTTCTTGAAGACGAATTATCATAACCTAAACCTAGACCCCACTACCAATCTTCAATTAAAAGTTCCACCACGACCATATCAATCAAGACCCGTTTTACAGAAATCTTAGTGTTTTGAATGTTTTGAGACCATCAGAGCCTATGAGAAGCCGATTAGCTGCTCATGGAGAAGGGAACCAAATGAAGGAGAAGAAGAAGGAAAAAAACGGGTTTTACGCGGGAAAGCAAAAGAGCTTGGATGGATTAGATCGGCGAGTCTGGGTTCATCTGCTCACCAATTTAGTCTGTCTCTAAGGTCGGTTCCTATGGGAGGTGGTATAAAAGTTGTTTTTCCATGCCACATGGCATGGCTAACTAGTTTTTTCACTATAGTAAAACTAACAAATTTTATTAAAGTAGTATATTATATTGTATTTTGTATGACCCTTATCAATAAAAAATTTAGTTATTTGTGTTTGGTGGGGTCTTTATTAAATTTTAGGAATTATAAAATATTTCATGGGACCATCTTATAATAAAAATTTGTTGATAGGTACCTTAAAATACATCATTTGGATATCAATTTCGTATGCTTTTCTTAGTTATTTCTCTTATATTTTTGTATATTAGGCTTTGGTTGCGTTTTGTAGGTACTTTGGAGTCATGCGACAAAAAAACAAAGAAATTGAAGCTCAAAGCAATGCTCGGAATCCTTAAGATGCTGATGGAACGAAACATAAACAGAACTCAGGCCAACTGAGTCATGAGCTAGGAGGACTACTAGCAGCTGGGCTTGAAGATCGATCGTGTTGTGAACTTACATGGGCTCGGAAGTCAATCAAGCCTGGGAATTGTGTACTAGTAGTGCTGGCATGTAGGCTTGAGAAAGAAATCAAATTAGGTTTCTTACAACCAGTAAAGAAGGTCGAGTCTTCATCATCTCAAGTCATAATAGAGCATTTTTTCTCCTTCCTGCCGGCTATGGGTTTGATCGGTGTTTGTCAGGGATCAAGGGGTTCTTCTGAATCCAACAAGGGAAGAGATGGAAATGGTTAAAGTGGATGGATTCTGGGTGCTTTCTGCCATGAATTTTGGATGATTAAGAAAGGGGATTGAAGATAAAAGTTCAAAGCTGCACAATGGGTTTGATTTGAATTCAATTTTGGCAGCAACAATGAACGGATTTGGGTGATGTATTGTGCAAAGAAATCTGGGAAGTATGGGTATCTATGTATGCATTCTATAACACAGGGAAGGATATATAGTGGTATTAAAAATCACCAACAGTTACATGTCTATAGCAGCAGCAGAAACGCACATTGAGTGCTCGATAAGAGTCCTAAACTAAAATCTCTAGTCTTGTAACCAATAGTGAGTAAGAAAATGAGAAGTTGGGTTGCTAGCTAACTATGTATTGTTGTGAAGATGGAGCAGCTGTCTTTGATGTACAATGGCAGCTGAAATGTGACAAGGAAGATAAAGATTGCAGTTTATGTAGCAGAGAATCTAGGATATGGATAATGGCTTGGGATGTGCTGAGATGGAATCAAAGCAGTGTGTGGCTGGTATTGGATTGCAGGAACATCTAGTGCTGCTGGGATTAGGTGATAGTTGCTGGTGGAGTTAGGAGTGCAGGTCTGCAGCTGTCATAGATGTATGCTAGGACAGGTGAAGGTACAGATGCAGTTCAGGTGTTGGTTGTGGCACTGGTTTATGTCAGGTGCAAGAGTACCACTGCAGTAAGTGAAGGAGAGCTGCAGTGGTGGACATGAGACAGTGATGTGCAATGAGCTGCAGGTATTCAGAAGATGGCAGGAGTTTGCAAGGGAGCTACAGATGGTGAATTAGTGAGGATGTGTAGCTGCGGATAGATGGCAGCTGAGAAGATTTAGAAGCTACAAGGAATGTCAGTGGCTCGAGTTGGATGCGAAGGGTTGGTAGTTGGCATAGAAGGAAACTATGATGAAGTTTGCTGGTTGATAATGGTCATGGTGGTGTTAGCTCTAGTGAACTGATGGTGGAATGCGTAAACTGGAATTTCTGGGAAGTTGGTCAAGAGTATGGGGTTGGAGATGCAGCTGCGAGTTAGAGCTGGAAATGGAGTTGTAGATTCAAGTGTACTGTTACCTGAACTGAATTGCAGGTATGGATCGAGAAGATGATCGGCTGAAGATTGGTGGAGTTGCGAGTGAGAGCTGGAACAGAAGCTGGAGTAGCAATGGCAGGTGATTAGTCGCAGGAATGCGGAACTGGTGGTTTCAATGCTGTGAAGCAAGGGCAGTGGTCTTGTGCTGAGGAGTTAGTGAAGAATGTGCAGGTACTGAGAGGATAGAAAGTAGTGTTCTTGCTGGTGATTGTCATGGGTGCAGTGGTTGAATGGTAGTTGATGGACAGGGAAGTAAGCTCGAGTTCGAGTATGAATCATTGCATGGGATCTAATGGTTTGCTGTGGTGATACTGATGCTACTGGATTTGAGAAGTTACAGGTGGTAGCTGCAATGGATCTGCAGGAATGAATTGAATGAGCTGTAGTGAAAAGTGACAGTGAGAAGTTGCAGGTGGTAGCTGCATTGGAATTGAACAGGCAGAGATGGGAAGTTGATGGCATTTCTTGCAGGAAATAATACGAAAACGCAGCAAGAATGGTGAGACGGTGAGCATAGTTCTGGTTGCTGGATTTCAGAAGTTAAAGTATGAATCGCAATGTTTCAGTGAATCACGAAGGGGGTATGAGTCGGATGCAAGAATCGATGGCCGGACATATAAGCTACGGGTCACGATTTTGGGTGTGTTTTCGCAAGAAATAAGAAGTTGGGTTAGTTGGTTTTTGTGAATGTTTGAACTGCAGAGAAGTAGAGTTGAGCTGCGGGAAGTATGCATTTCCAGGTGACAATTTCAGATAACTCAGGCGGCTGGAGAAATTTTCCGGTGCCCGGATTCCGGCGATGACGTCAGCAATCCGGCGACCCGGTTTTGGACCCAAAATTTCCAGAGACATATTTCTCACACATAGGCTTGGTGGACAAATTCGAGACGGATTTTGAGAACTTGACCTACTCTTGGGTATCCTTTTGGGAGAGGCATATAAATAGAACTTTTTCTCTAAACCTAGATATCTCCGATAGGGAGAGCTGATGCTACTTGGGTGTTCTAGGGTTTCACATGATAGTTCTTCTTTGCTTTCTATGATGATGAATTCCAAAAACACAAGTAGTTGATTTATCTTCATTGGTTAAAGATGTAGTTGGATTTTGAAAAACAAGTTTTGATCTTTATGAATTAGTTTTCTCTCAATATTATCGTTTGATTTCTATTGATTATAATAATTGCATGATTGATGTATTGCAATATGATTGAATGTTTGTTTAGTTGAGTCTAGAATTGATTGAACATACATCCATATCTATATCTATTTTAGGGTTTTCATCGAGCGATAACCTTGAATACGAGTAGCATGATATAATTATAGTTTGTAGTGATACATCCTTGTAATCATATGTAGAAGTTGACCTTTGTTCGAATTGTCATGCACAATGCATGATAGTTGCATTGATTAGCCTATTTTTGAAACTTAATGCTCCTAGGAATTGAACTTGATTAGCGCAAGGCGTTGAGTTATTCTTTAGGTAGAATTCACATACGCAGATCTAATGTGTGTGTTGATGACTTAAGAAATTTACGGAGTATTCTTGCAATAAGGTATTCTAGGGCTTTTGATGATAGCGAGATTAAATACGAATTCTATTCATATATTCAACACTTGTTTACAATTGAAGATGAAATCTTTATCCAATATTTTCACAACCTTGATTTGCGTGTTTACTTTTCTTTGTCTTGCTTTTATTTTATTTTAGTATATAAAAATAAGAAAACCCCCCGGTGTTTTATATAGGAAACCGAAACATTTTGACAACCTAGTCCTCTCTGTGGGATAGATCCTTTCTTTCCCTTGCTATATTTATTTTGAGTAGTAAGAAAGTGTAATTTATTTTTGACGCATACGACATCGATCAAATTTTGGCGCCGTTGCCGGGGAGGCAACGGTTGTCACTTGTTTTTGGTTTCTTATTTTTGTTTTTTGTTTTGTTTTTAGTTTTTCTTATTTTCTGTTTTTTAATCTTGTTTTGAGAATCGTGTTTCAGGTACTTATTTCTCATGGATGGAGCATATTGGAACAATGGATACGGTTTCCAACAACCTCAACAACATGACAACTTCCAACCATTCCAGGGGTATAATCAAAACCAATTTATTGGTTATGACCAATATTCCATGGAACCTTATGGTTTTCCTCAACAACCTTATGGCGGGTATGGGTGTGAACAACCACAAGGATGGGAGGATTCTTATGCTCGTGAACAACAAGTCTCTAACTTATTGGACAAATTTTCCAACTTTGTACAACAAGAGTTTCAAAAAGCTAAAGAGACTAGAGAAGATCAACTCCAAGAACTTCGTGAAGGTATTGCTAACTTGCGAAGAGGCATTGATCAATGTAAGGAGGGTATGAATAATTCTAATGTGCATATGGTTTGTGATGAATATTTGATTGATGCTAATGTTGAAAAAGGCCAATCCTTGGGCACTTTCGTTGATAATTGTGTAGCTAACTCAACTCTTGATCTTAATAATGATCATTCTCCTATTCAAAAGGATGAGTTAGAGTTTAGCAACACTAAATTCAGCGACGAAAAACCTTATGTTATCTATGAAAGTGACGGTGATTATGATACATTGCTTGAAACGACTCATGGTGACAACAAAGAGGAGTGTACAATGGAATCTTTTTGGGATCAAGATGAAGACGAAGAGGAATATGATGACACTAGTGCAGCTTGCTCAAGCATTGATCTTAATAATGATCAAGAGCCTATTCAAAGGGTGGATCTTGAGGATGAAGCATTTTTGAGTGTTCTAAAAAAGTTCCTTATAGCGAAATTTGGATCCGCGGTGGATTACGTGCCTTACAACAAAGAGGAGTGTGTTTAGAATGTGACCGTTAAGACCAATATTATGGAAGATCCAATTGAACTTGTGAATGATTGTAACGATGATGTTAATGTCGAGACTTTGGTTAAGGCAAAAACGGACGAAGAATGGTTGCAAGGTTTGCTAGAGGACCATGATATACAAGAGGTGAATAATTCACTTGAGTTTTTCAAGGATGAAGAGGATTCCGTGATACAAGAAATTGTGATAGGTTTGTCTAACCCTTTGCATATTATTTCTTCTTCTTTACCTCTTATTGGTTTGAATGTATGTGCTTCGAGAATATTGTTGAATGACTTTGTTTCTCGATTTCCTCCATTAGAGATGCTTGATTCTCATACTATGCAGGTTTTGGAACAAGAAACCGTGGAAGTACCTGACTCCTATATTCTTTATGCACTTCCATGTGTGGACAAGAATAAGTGTGGGGGAAGATTTTATCGGTTAATAGCTTCGTTTCGGTTTTATATTACTAATATTTGTGTGAAGCTAGTGTTTGCAAAACATGTGCTATGGGTGGATCCCCAACTTTTCCGATTATTGGTGTATGGGGAATTCAACTTGCATGTCGGGATGACGACTTTAAACCAAGCGCTAATGGGAGGCAACCCACTGGTTTTGTGTATCTATCTCTATTTTTTTATTTTATTTTTAAGTCTTTTATCTTTATTTTCTTATTTTGGATATTTGCATATCAAAACTCCAACTTTTAGAGATTTGTGAACAATCTAGAATAAACACTAGCCTTTCTAAGTAGATGGAATTTTTTCTTGGCGGTGAGGTATATATATTGGCTGAGTTAGGATTAGATGCCAACTAAATAGCTTGTTTAGTGTTTATTCTCTATTGTTCAGAAATAACTATAAGTTGGAGTATCCTTTTTTATCATGCATCTTATTTTCAAATTGTGTATATATATCATGTTATGAATTTTCCATCTTGAACTTTACTTTGAATGACTAAATTTTACATTGAGGACAATGTAAAGTTTAAGTGTGGGGGAGTGTTCTCATATAGAGTTTTTAGCCTTGTTATTTTTCCCTTGTGTTCATATATAAAAATAATAGGAAAAAAATGTTTTATACACTCCGAAACCTAGAAACATGTGCCTTTAGGATGACACTATCAATCTAAATGGATGGAACTATCTTGACTGGAGGAGTTGAGGAACCCATTAACTAAAAGGACATAATTATTCAGAAATTATAAATTATATGATAGTTGTTAGCATATCTCGGAATATCACCATATCACGTTCTATTTTTTATTTTTCCATATTTATCTATTGTTCTCTAAGCGCTTTGGTGGGTCACTAAACATCAAATTGTTATTACTGCTAGGATGAAATAGAGTGATTGAGTTGGTAAAAAAAAAAAAAACCTACCAATTAGACCAAACGGAATAAAAATGACACTTGTATAGCAGTATGTGTGAAACGTTGTCCATGTCTCCGTCGCCTAAACAAGCGTGGAATGCAGGATCCAAGGAAACTATCACATTCTTGCTGACAAGAAGCATGCGCTTGGATCCAAAAGATCTAATCATGATGTCTACAAAAAAAAAACAGTGAAAAAAAAAGAAAGTATTATATTGGTTGAACAAAGTCACTCCTAGTTCCCTTGTATATTCTACTGAGTTGATGTAGAATTCATACCACTAGATCAATCCATTAGGATGCATAGGTTCATCTTGGCAGTGACCTTCAGATAAATATGGGAAACATCGATCACTTGTGAACATTCACCAACATCTACATATATATCCATCTTCTTAATCTTTTCATTGTGATTGTGGTTTGTTAGTTTCCGAGTATTGTGGTTTGTTCAACTTTCTAAGAAAAGATTAATTTACATATATATGAATCGAATTTGCATCAAGGTACCTCCTCCAATAGCCATTTTGGATTCGTTCATAAATTTGTCATATGTAGTTGGATATATAGGTTTTGTAGGTAGACCTCTTGTAAACCTTCACGAGACTATAACTCATCCACTAGGGACACCTAGGGGTTTAAAGGCTTGTTTTTTATGCTAAAATTAACCGTAGCCTCGATGACACGGAGTTTTTGTATTTTTGTTTTGTTTTGTTTGCTCGAGGACTAGCAAAGATGAAGTGTGGGGGAATTTGATAGGTGCCTTAAAATACATCGTTTGAATATAAATTTCGTATGCTTTTCATAGTTATTTCTCTTGTTTTTTTGTATATTACGCTTTTTTTGCGTTTTGTAGGTACTTTGGAGTCATGCGACAAAAAGAGAAAGAAATTGAAGCTCAAATCAATGCTCGGAAGCCTTAAGATGCTGATGGAATGAAACATAAATAGAACTCAGGCCAACTGAGTCATGAGCTAAGAGGACTACAAGCAGCTGGGCTTGAAAATCGTGTTGTGAACTTACATGGGCTCGGTAGTCAATAAAGCCTGGGGATTGTGTACTAGTAGTGTTGGCATGTACGTTTGAGAAAGAAATCAAATTAGGTTTCTTACAACCAGTAAAGAAGGTCGAGTCTTCATCAGCTAAAGTCATAATAGAGCATTTTTTCTCCTTCCTACCGGCTATGGGTTTGATCGGTGTTTGTCAGGGATCAAGGGGTTCTTCTCAATCCAACAAGGGAAGAGATGGAAATAGTTAAAGTGGATGGATTCTGGGTGCTTTCTGCCATGAATTTTGGATGATTAAGAAAGGGTATTGAAGATAAAAGTTCAAAGCTGCACAATGGGTTTGATTTGAATTCAATTTTGGCAGCAACAGTGAACGGATTTGGGTGATGTATTGTGCAAAGAAATCTGGGAAGTATGGGTATCTGTGTATGCATTCTATAACGCATGGAAGGAGATATAGTGGTATTAAAAATCACCAACAGTTACATGTCAATAGCAGCAGCAGAAACGCACATTGAGTGCTCGATAAGAGTCCTGAACTAAAAGCTCTAGTCTTGTAACCAACAATGAGTAAGAAAATGAGAAGTTGGGTTGCTAGCTAGCTATGTATTGCTGTGAAGATGGAGCAGCTGTCTTTGAGGTACAATGGCAGCTGAAATGTGACAAGGAAGATAAAGATTGCAGTTTATGTAGCAGAGAATCTAGGATATGGATAATGGCTTGGGAGGTGCTGAGATGGAATCAAAGCAGTGTGTGGATGGTATTGGATTGCAGGAACATCTGGTGCTGCTGGGATTATGTGATAGTTGCTGGTGGAGTTAGGGGTGCAGGTCTGCATCTTTCATAGATGTATGCTAGGACAGATGAAGGTACAGATGCAGTTCAGGTGTTGGTTGTGGCACTGGTTTATATCAGGTGCAAGAGTACCAGACTGCAGTAAGTGAAGGAGAGCTGCAGTGGTGGACATGAGACAATGCTATGCAATGAGCTGCAGGTCTTCAGAAGATGTCAAGAGTTTGCAAGGGAGCTACAGATGGTGAATTAGTGAGGCTGTGTAGCTGCGGATAGATAGCAGCTGAGAAGATTTAGAATATACAAGGAATGGCAGTGGCTCGAGTTGGATGCGAAGTATTGGTAGTTGGAATAGAAGGAAACTACGATGAATTTTGCTGGTTGATAATGGTTACGTTGGTGTTAGCTCTAGTGAACTGATGGTGGAATGCGTAAACTGGAATTGCTGGGAAGTTGGTCAAGAGTATGGGGTTGGAGATGCAGCTGCGAGTGAGAGATGGAAATGGAGTTGTAGATTCAAGTGTACTGTTACCTGAACTGAATTGCAGGTATGGATCGAGAAGATGATCAGATGAAGCTTGGTGGAGTTGCGAGTGAGAGCTGGAACAGAAGCTGAAGTAGCAATGGCAAGTGATTAGTCGCAGAAATGCGGAACTGGTGGTTTCAATGCTGTGAAGCAAGGGCAGTGGTCTTGTGCTGAGGAGTTAGTGAAGAATGTGCAGGTACTGAGAGGATAGAAAGTAGTGTTTTTGCTGGTGATTGTCATGGGTGCAGTGGTTGAATGGTAGTTGATGCACATGGAAGTAAGCTCTAGTTCGAGTATGAATCATTGCATGGGCTCTAATGGTTTGCTGTGGTGATACTGATGCTAGTGGATTTGAGAAGTTGCAGGTGGTAGCTGTAATGGATCTGCAGGAATGAATTGAATGAGATGTAGTGAAGAGTGACAATGAGAAGTTGCAGGTGGTAGCTGTATTGGAATTGAACCGGTAGAGATGGGCAGTTGATGGCAGTTCTTGCAGGAAATAATATGAAAACGCAGCAAGAATGGTGAGACGGTGAGCATAGTTCCGGTTGCCGGATTTCGGAAGTTAAAGTATGAATCGAAATATTTCAGTGAATCACGAAGGGGGTATGAGTCGGATGCAAGAATAGATGGCCGGACATATGAGCTATGGGTCACGCTTTTGGGTGTGTTTTCGCAAGAAATAAGAAGTTGGGTTATTTGGTTTTTGTGAATGTTTGAACTGCAGAGAAGTAGAGTTAAGCTGTTGGGTGTATGCATTTCCCGGTGACAATTTCAGATAACTCAGGCGGCTGGAGAAATTTTCCGGTGCCCGGATTCCGGCGATGACGTCAGCAATCCGGCGACCCGGTTTTGGACCCAAAATTTCCAGAGACATATTTCTCACACATAGGCTTGGTGGACAAATTCGAGACGGATTTTGAGAACTTGACCTACTTTTGGGTATCCTTTTGGGAGAGGCATATAAATAGAACTTTTTCTCTAAACCTAGATATCTCCGATAGGGAGAGCTGATGCTACCTGGGTGTTCTAGGGTTTCACATGATAGTTCTTCTTTGTTTTCTATGATGATGAATTCCAAAAACACAAGTAGTTGAGTTATCTTTATTGGTTAAAGATGTAGTTGGATTTTGAAAAACAAGTTTTGATCTTTATGAATTAGTTTTCTCTCAATATCATCGTTTGATTTATACTGATTATAATAATTGCATGATTGATGTATTGCAATATGATTGAATGTTTGTTTAGTTGAGTCTAGAATTGATTGAACATACATCCATATCTATATCTATTTTAGGGTTTTCATTGAGCGATAACCTTGAATACGAGTAACATGATATGATTATAGTTTGTAGTGATACATCCTTGTAATCATATGTAGAAGTTGACCTTTGTTCTAATTGTCATGCACAATGTATGATAGTTGCATTGATTAGCCTATTTCTGAAACTTAATGCTCTTAGGAATTGAACTTGATTAGCGCAAGGCGTTGAGTTATTCTTTAGGTAGAATTCAAATACGCAGATCTAATGTGTGTGTTGATGACTTAAGAAATTTACGGAGTATTCTTGCAATAAGGTATTCTAGGGATTTTGATGATAGCGAGATTAAATACGAATTCTATTCATATATTCAACACTTGTTTACAATTGAAGATGAAACCTTTATCCAATATTCTCACAACCTTGATTTGCGTGTTTACTTTTCTTTGTCTTGCTTTTATTTTATTTTAGTATATAAAAATCAGAAAAACCCCCGGTGTTTTATATAGGAAACCGAAATATTTTGACAACCTAGTCCTCTCTGTGGGATCGATCCTTTCTTTCCCTTGCTATATTTATATTTTGAGTAGTAAGAAAGTGTAATTTATTTTTGACGCATACGACAGCGATCATCTGTTATAACAACTAAAAAGTAGGAGAGAAGAAAAAAAAACTAAACAACTAATAAGCGATCAACATTACACCAGTAGCGATTTAAACTAGACCGTTCGGTGTAGAATTGACCGAGCGGTAGAAATTTTACCTGGCCTGACTAAGTGACAAATTTGCCTCTTAGCCAGACCAGTTTGCTTGTTTGCCAGCTCCATAATGGGTGCAAAACTGGCAAATCTATTGATTTTCCATACATATATGGCTGAGGAGTCCCGGCCCACCAGGAAATTCCTAAGAACCATTTTTAGGGGACCAGCCTTTTTTTAGGGGGACCATTGTTTTATTTTGGGTAAGACATTATAAGTAAAATTAGGTCACCCCTTATCTAGATATTTATATTAATACCTAAATTACCATCATGATTAATTTTGGGTAATGATTAGTATTAATAATAGTTAGTGTAATGATTAGTGAAATGATTAAGTTATAGATAATTAGTGAGATTAAAAAAATCAGATGGGTTATTTTAAAAAAGAAGTAGAATTATTGAGAGAGTAAAGTTAGAGAAGATGAAGAAGAAAAACATGGATTTTACCAACCACAACCGGAGGAAGAGTATTTGGGTACCAAGGTATGCTTCAAACTTAGATAATGTTGGTTGAATTGATCCAATATTTCAAAAAAAATGTAAATTTTTTAAGTAGATTTGGGCTTGTTCGGTTACCTTATGTGAAGAACAGGTAACCAAACACATCTGAAAGTGTAGTTTGGTTATTTTTTTCAAACACGCAGGTTACCGAACTCGCTCTTAATGGAGGTTTTTAGTCATTCGGTTAACACGCAGGTTACCTATAACTAACCGAACTTCGCGTTGATTAAGATTTTACCAAGTGTAAAAAGTTCGGTTGTTTCGCAAACTTCATACCAACCAATATCTAACCGAACTTTATGCAATATTGGTAACGTTCGGTTAGAAAATAGTTTTAGCCTTCTTTGCAAACCAACCGAACAAAGTGGGAAAAGTTCGGTTAAATCAAAACTCAACATAGTGGGAAAAATAGCACAATTCAGTTACATTGGATTTTTTTTTTTTTTTGTAATATTGGTAAAGTTCAGTTAGAAAATAGTTTTAGACTTTTTTGGGAACCAATAGAACTTAACATATTGATTTTCAGAGAAGGGTTCGGTTCGGTTAGCAATTTTTTTTTTTTTTTGCGAACTAGCCGAACTCAGCATTTGTTGTTCGAATACAAGTTTTCAGTTAATTTTTTTTTTCCAATTAACCTAACCAACCAAACACAATATATTGGTTTTTAATGAGGAGTTCAGTTAAAACTATTTTTGCGAACCAACCGAACTCGGAGTTTGGTTACAAAAAATTAAATTCGTGATAACCGAAGTGTTCTTCGTGTTCTTGGTTTCAGAATGTTGGGTTACAAAACTAGTTTTTTTTAAAAACTATTCCTAACCGAACATGCCACTTTAACTTCCATTTAAACTATATTTTGATTATTTCTACTCAACTTTCTCATTCAAAAAACGAATTAAAAATATTGATTGGTTTTTCAATCGAACGAGGAACGTCAAGGAAAGAGAGAAGAAGCAGAGAATAATTTTTTTTTTCAAAACAAAAAAATTTCGATTCCCCTCCTGTTATAGTTTTTTTATTTTTATTTTGATTAATAAATTCATTTAGATTAGATGTATATGATTAGATTTATATAGTTATTAGGTTAGTTTTAATTTAAATTAAAGTAAAGTAAAGGGTAAATGTGTATTTACCTAACTTTAGGACACTGATGTAGTTTTGAAAGTGGTAAGAAAGAGTTTGATTCTCGGACTTGATGAGATTCGATTTTAGAAATAATAAATAAAATATTTACACAAAATTGTCACAAGATCAAGAAGTACTGGGATTCAGGACTGCACCAATTCTCATTCAAGTGGTTCAACTAATAATTCTAGACATTCATAGCTCAAATAATGACAATTTATTGACTCAAAATAAAATCATAAATCAATTAAATATCAATGCAATAAGTCATAAAAGAATTAATAGAATTACCACACGCGTGAAGAATGGCTTCCTCCTTCATCCCAGTGTTGAGGTTTAGCTCTTTATGGTGAAAACACACTCAAAATATTGATTCATGGCTCAAAAGGTGTTTTTATTGAAGAAATATGAGAAGCAGCTCAATCGTAACAGTTATAGGTGTTACAGGCCGAGTGTTACAAGGGAAACAGAAATATAAGACCACTGGAGAACGGCAGTTCTCTGTGTAGTTGATTCTGCGACAAATTTCTGCGACTGATACAGGACGTCCAATGTTCTTCGTCTCCTTCTTCTTCAGCAGCAGCAGAGAACTCCTCTGCAACTCTTCTTTCTTCGATTCTATGGCCTCTGACCGGACCCCTAACTCCAGATAACCTTCTGTGAACTCCCAACAACCGTTTTATACACAAAAGGTGCAAGTTTCTCGATTAAAATCTTTCCTTTTCTTCTCATTACTTTCTCCGGCAAGTCACGAGACTTTTATCTTCTCTGTTCTTTCACGTATTTTCCATGATTAATCCAAACTCTCTATAGATATGATGGAATCAAATCTCCCCAGAATATTCTTCCCTAATCCTTACGTACATCCCAAATATAACAGAAAAATCCCGTGAAACTTTCCTTTCTTTGTTTTAATCCAAACCGGTGTGAATCCCTTATTTCTTCCCTTTTTTACGTTACTGAATCTCTTACCAACCCTGTTTCATCTAGACAGGCCCAATCCAATCCGAATGTGTAAGAAAATCCGAGTAAAACTCCATCTAAATCGATCCAGCAAATTCATGCAGTATGCAGACGCAACACAGACGAGTATAAAATCTTCCCGCCAAATTCGATCTTTCAAATGGGAAAGATGGTGTCCCCATTATCCGTGGCTGGTCTCCCTTTAGCAACTGGGGTGCAAATAGAAATTTCTGGGGTGTAAATAGTAATTTTCAGGGTGTCTTTAACGACTCCTCCGGATGTCTTCCGCATATTTCTGGGGTGCCTTTAACACGTTCTCAGGGAATACTTTTCGAGCCAACTTTTCTGCACATGTTTATTTATCCAAAAGTACCTACAAAGACATAAAATAACCAAATAAGTACAAAATCGAGCACTAACAATATATACAATTGAGATTATATCAGACACAATAATGTGTCTATCAATACCCCCAAACTTATTATTTGCTAGTCCCGAGCAAATCAAATCTAGAAAATAAATCGCAGGCATCGTCGGTTGCATTTAGCGTATGCAACAAGCCTTTAAACCGTTAGGTGGCCCTAATGGCCGAGTTATAGTCTCGGGAGGGCTTACCAGAGATATACCCACAAAACCTTTACTCCAGACCCTAGCTATCTACGCAGAACCTTGGAAGGCACTAAAGAATCTCCTTGGTTGGCATACTTATAAACTACATGAGGAAGTACCCTGATGCGAAATTCCAATTATTGTAAACGAGTTTGCACTCAAGCATACTAGAATTCATATATAAGTGACAGAGCTCTACTCAGATAGTTGCACTATGGACATCAATATTCGGAGTCAACAAATCATATGGATAAATTAAGGGATGAATATAGAAAAACATAGATGGTTTTGATGTTGACTAGGTGAACGGTGTTTCTCATATCTGTCTGAAGGCCACTTCCAAAACGAACCTATCCTAATGGATTGAGATATTGGTCTGACTAATATTAACACAACTGGCATATACAAGGGAACCAGTGGTCGATAATCCTAATTCTAGATCAACTCGTTTGGCATATACAAGGGAACCAACGGTCGATTTGTTCACCGAATATTAACCTTTTTTTGTGTGAAAGGAATCCTATTCATGAGCCACAACTTGGATCTTCGTGTCTTTTTTTTTTTTTTTTTAAAACTGCATGATTATATCTTTTGGATCCAAGTGCATGCTTCTTGTCAGCAGATTATATGATAGTTCCCATGGATCCTGCGTTCTACGCTTGTTTAGGCAACGGAGACAAGGAAAACACACACATATTGCTATCCAAGTGTTATTTTATTCCGTTTGGTCTAATTGGTCTGGTCTTTTTTTTTTTTTAGTAACTCAATCACTATATTTCACCCTAGCAGTGGTAAAAACTTGAACCGTGAGCCCCACCTAATCACTTAGAGAACATATTTTAAAAACAAAACAAAATAAAAACAGAAGTGAAAAGGACTCAACGAGATATGGCGAAACTACCATGTTATTTCTAACACCTGAGCTCTGTGCTTTTATGAATAGACTCTTATAGATGTTTCCATCTACTCAGATTGGTTCCTCAACTCCTACAACAAAAATGCTTCCATCCACTTAGAATTGTTAGTGTCATCCTTAACAAGCATAAATTTCTAGGCTCTGGAGTTTAACAATGCAACTAAAAAGTTTCTCCCATACCCCCAAACTTAAATCTAACATTGTCCTCAATGTTCTAAAGATAAAATTAAAAGCACGCACAAGGAGAAACTATTACCATTTGAAGCAAAAGAGATAAGGAAAGATATTACCGTGTCGCATGAATATTGGGTTACCTCCCAAGAAGTGCTAAGTTTAACGTCTTCAGCCAGACGTATGAAAGAATTAATCACCTCATATCATAAAGCAATAACCGAAACAACTGTGGATCATCTGCATCAAAAAGTGTTAACACAGATAAAAGGAAACTGCAAAAAACCAAGAATATACAAAGCACACCTTTTCCTAGTTTCCTGTCTAAGACAACTACATCTAGTTGTGGTTCAGGTTCGGGTTCAGTAAAGGGGTCTAAATAAAATATTTTCATGGGTTTCCCCTCTTCATAAGTAAGATCCAAAATATCAGGTTATAAGTTCTGTAAAAATTTAGAAGCACACAATAGTAACCTGAATAATTGAGGATCCTCTAAGTCAATCATATTTGACTTACACAACTGACCATAATGAGAGTGGTGGTCATTCTTAAGCAAATGTGTCAATTTTATTTTCCTAAAATAATTAGGTTTAGTCTCAAAACTTAATAACTGACACATTTGAAATTTATACGTTCCCACAATTGGTTGAAAAATATTTGGTGGGAAAAAAAAATCAATCTGGGTATCATAGCCTGGGTAAACCACATCATCCAGAGGATGGGTTTCTAACAACTGAACTTCTTCTTGGACATCATTAGGTTAAGGAATACGTGTCTGAAGATGATCTTTTAAAATGGTAGAGGTACATATGTCAAGTCCCAAGTGAGGGATCTCTGTAAGAGATAAAGGTAAGGCACATGAAGAATGATAATCACCCCCAAACTTAGAGTTTTGGGTGTCTTTGGATAGACTAGCTACAATTTCCCTAATTTCTAGATCATTAGAATCCTTAAAATGGTCAATTGCTTCTTGTAGGTCATATTTAGGTGACGCATCCTCATACATATTTAAATGCTCTACAAGTTCATCTTTTTTGTCTAAGACTATTGTTTCTAAATCTTTAGACTCTAAAATATTATTCTCAGAATAAACTCGTTCCTCTAAACCATTATTGGCTTCGTAATCAAAAGGAAATGCTACATCGTCTAAAACGGGGGTATCTCTAGTCAAATCCTCGTCCTTTTGAATAGGTGAATAATTATTAAAATTATTTGGATTCGAACTAGAAATAATTATAAAGCTCAATTTGAGTAACAAATTCCTGACCACTATGCCTATATATTTCAGATTCTTCATGAACGCTATCCTCATCATAATAGTAATATGAATATGGTTGAACCTCTTCTAAACAAGTAGTGTTACCAATTCTAACCTCGTCATCTTGATTATGTGAATAACTATCCTTGTTTTGAAGGGTACTATTGGAAATACTATAATGGAGATTAAGACTATTCCGAGCAAGTCTTTAGTTCCTCAACTTATACGTATTTTAAGCTAGTATCTTGAGAGACTCTTCTAGAGGAAGAATAGGAACATAATGATCATAAGGACTAGTTTTTAACTGTTTAATTAAATCGTCCAAAGACGAGGAACTAGTACTATGATATTTCTCATTTTCTTGCTCGTAAGACCGGTACACGTGCGGATAGTAATTTGTCTCACCATGGTATGGGCCATAACCTTGAATAGGTCGGTGCTCCCAAACATTATCCACACTATGGTCGTAAAAAGAATAATGTCCATGTTGCTTAGTCAAATAATCATTGTATTTGCTATTATAATACCAGTTCGACATTCTATTGTGCATGTGAAAATGCAAGGTTGACTAAAATGGGTAGGCTCAGGTTACCACAGCAAAATATACCCAAAGGTACTAGGCTGAGGTTTGTGGACTTTCAGCTGGTAACTCCCATAAGGCCCAAGGCACGGGTTCAACTTACTAATCCACGAGTTTTCCTAAAATCAGTGGTCTGACGATGCAATATGAAGTGCTTTCGTGCTTTCGTGCATTCGTGTTTGTGTTTTTTTTATATTAACAAATATATACAAATAAATAAACAAAAATAAAAGTTCCAAAAATAAAAGCTAACAAAAATAAATAAAAATAAAAAGTTTGGGATTTTCTGCTCTTTTAGACAGGTCCAACTTTCCACCTTTAGTTTCCAGCAAAACCTGCACACCAAAAACAAAAATACCCAAGACGTAAAATGGAACAAAAAATAATCTAAAAATAAAAATAAACAAAATATATACAAAACCTAAAAAAATGCAAAACCTAAATACAAGTCCTCGTCGACAACGCCAAAAACTGATGTAGTTTTGAAAGTGGTAAGAAAGGGTTTGATTCTCGGACTTGATGAGATTCGATTTTAGAAATAATAAATAAAATATTTACACAAAATTGTCACAAGATCAAGAAGTATTGGGATTCAGGACTCCACCAATTCTCATTCAAGTGGTTCAACTAATAATTCTAGACATTCATAGCTCAAATAATGACAATTTATTGACTCTAATTCCTTGCCGAAAGTAGATTTTTAAAGCAATGACTGTAAATCTAAAGCATGAGATATCAAAATACTTAAGAAAGCATGACCCATCAATTGAAATAACAACCACTCAATAAAAATCATAAATCAATTAAAAATCAATGCAATAAGTCATAAAAGAATTAATATAATTACCACACGCGTGAAGAATGGCTTCCTCCTTCATCCCAGTGTTGGGGTTTAGCTCTTCATGGTGAAAACATGCTCAAAATATTGATTCATGGCTCAAAAGGTGTTTTTATTGAAGAAATATGAGAAGCAGCTCAATCGTAACAGTTATAGGTGTTACAAACCGAGTGTTACAAGGAAAACAGAAAATATAAGACTGTTAGAGAACGACAGTTCTCCGTGTAGTTGATTCTGCGATAAATTCCTGCGACTGATACATGACGTCCAATGTTCTTCGTCTCCTTCTTCTTCTTCAGCAGCAGAGAACTCCTCTGCAACTCTTCTTTCTTCGATTCTACGGCCTCTGACCGAACCCCTAACTCCCGATAACCTTCTGTGAACTCCCAACAACCGTTTTATACACAACAGGTGCAAGTTTCTCGATTAAAATCTTTCCTTTTCTTCTCATTACTTTCTCCGGCAAGTCACGAAACTTTTCTCTTCTCTGTTCTTTCACGTATTTTCCATGATTAATCCAAAATCTCTATAGATATGATGGAATCAAATCTCCCCAGAATATTCTTCCCTTATCCTTACGTACATCCCAAATATAACAGAAAAATCCCGTGAAACTTTCCTTTCTTTGTTTTAATCCAAACCGGTGCGAATCCCTTATTTTTTCCCTTTTTTACGTTACTGAATCTCTTACCAACCTTGTTTCATCTAGACAGGCCCAATCCAATCCGAATGTGTAAGAAAATCCGAGTAAAACTCCATCTAAATCGATCCAGCAAATTCATGCAGTATGCAGACGCAACACAGACGAGTATAAAATCTTCCCGCCAAATTCGATCTTTCAAATGGGAAAGATGGTGTCCCCCTTATCCGTGGCTGGTCTCCCTTTAGCAACTGGGGTGCAAATAGAAATTTCTGGGGTGTAAATAGTAATTTTCAGGGTGTCTTTAACGACTCATCTGGATGTCTTCCGCACATGTTTATTTCTCCAAAAGTACCTACAAAGACATAAAATAACCAAATAAGTACAAAATCGAGCACTAACAATATATACAATTGAGATTACATCAGACACAATAATGTGTCTATCATACACCCCTTATATAAGTATAAGGTGGTTGGCCTAATAAGACCATGGTCCCAAAAAAAACCATGGTCCCTCAAAAATGGTTCATTCCTAAACAAACTAGCAATTTGATAGCCAGAGTTTTGGTTGAGTGCATATTGCTCCCCTGGGTGACCAAAAAAATTCACACCAATATAAAAAACGGGAAATGGGTTATTTGTCTAAATATTTTTAAAACATGGTTCTAATGAACGAGTAAAAACATTTATGGGTGAAATGGACAAAAAAATATAGCAAGGATGAAACTGGATTCATCATGACTTAAACTTAAAAAATAGCGAGGATGAAACTGGATGCATCCTGATATAAATTAAAAATAATAAAAAGTATTTGAAAATGGGCATGATAAAACTGGTTACATCTTGGTTATTTTTATATTTTTATCGATTTAAATAGTATTAAAATCTAGATATTTTTTTTCAATAAAAAATTATTGATTTTAGACTTTTTAACCAATTTTATTTATAAAAAACAGAATGTCCTTGTTCCAAATTCACACCAACATAAGAAAAAAAAACAGAATGTCCTTGTTCCCGATGTCAAACAAGATTATTACCTCTTCAAAATTCAAAAAAGTGAAAAAACAGAATTCAGAAAGCGACTAGTCTGTGAAAGAAAAGAAGTCTACAATCAGAATGCGTGGCAGAATCTGGACCATGGGAGGAGAGAATTCTTTTATCATAATCATCAAATAATGCAATTGTTCCCTAAAAGGTTTGCAAAATGAGCACTGTAGGCATAACGATGGCTTGAGAAAACATAATGATATCACCCTTTTGCTGTGTACAGTAAAAGAAGAAGATGATCCAAGTACCACTATTCATGATAGAGATCTATCAAATGGTCTCTAGTTAGTTGAAGTTTTGCTAATGGTACGGGCTCATAATCAATCTATCAACTCAAATACATATTCAATGGTTTAAAGGGTGAAACCAAAGCAGTAGAGTTAGCTCAAGAATCTAAATGCAAAAATTGATGACATTAAAGTCATGAAAAGACCTTAATTTGATGTGATTTAACATAGTATTTTTTTATTTTGGTGTGTTATATTATATACGGTACAAAGTACAAGGAGAAATTAAGGTTAAACCATATCATGATGATCGTCTTAGGCTCTTAGCTCTTAACTAAACATCAAGAGTTAGGCCATGAAATGTATGCGTACGTAAACTCTGATGGTAGTAAGTAAGTATTAGATGTGATTTGTCCTCATATCTGTATGGTGAAATGCGACTAGACAGTTAAAATATTTTCAGTTGGAATCAAATTTTTTGTTATATAGACTATATATGTATGTATAGAGTTTAGATTAGACCTTGCAGGGGGCTGTGTAGTACTGTTGTACACTTGTACTGGTGAAGAGCCTCCTGATGATCAGTCCCATTCCCTTCATTTATATTTCTGTTTCTTCTTCTCATCACATGTACACTAATACATGATGTTATCATCTTTGCCCTCCCTCCAATTATTTTCGCAAAAAATCCTGACCCAAATTGGTTTGATGTACACAGTACTTGCAATGTCCACACATGGGCTTGTTGCCTTGTTCCATCCACATTAATTCCGATTTCAAAATGGTGTGTATAAGGTATGGATCTTTTTCAACTGTTTTGTCCCAACGCTCCAATTTAAAACACACACGAACAACTTTTACATGACATTAGGAAAAACAAAGACATGAAACTATTCTGCACAAGAGGAACATATCCGTTGGGTTTTATTTTTTACCTAAGAAACTTCTACCGCATAAAGTATTACGAGACAATAAAAGAAAAAGAAAAAGAAAAAGAAAAGAATAATATGTCTCTAGAAAAGAGATATTATCATATTTTTTTAATTTGGCATTAATATAATTGGGGTATACCCAATTATAAATGGACATGTGCCCTTACTAAGGGAGGTCAAAAATGAGGGAATTTACTTTAATACCCCTGCACTAATTAACCTAAAATTAAACCCTAAACTTTAAAACTAAAAACGTTTAATATTTCTCCTAATACATCTTATCTAATCCCTCTCCTCTTCTCATTCCTTCATCTTATTCCATCCACCAAAAATCAACCAAAATTTTGATTTTCTACCCAAAAATGGTAGATTCTAAACGATCCAGTAGCAAGAGAGATTCAACAGGTAACATGAGAAGATCCAAATCAGAAGGAAAAGGTAAGGAAAAAGTTGGAAGTAGCAAACCCGAAAATCCAATCCCTGATAATGTTGAAAAAAACCCACCGCCGGTGAAAAGAAGACTGTAAGTGATTTCTAAACTCAACCCATTATCCTGATGTGTTATATGATTGTTATGTTAGGCTAGAAATCCAAAATTTCGATTTTTAGGGTTTTTGGTCGGCAAGGTCGATAGTTTAAAACCATGCCGACTAGTGTTGTTTTGTAAGTGCCAGCATAGTATCAGGATGAATAACCTGACGACCTTTCATAGCAGCCATGGCGCTGTTAGATAATAACCAGGGTCGACATGGTATATTAACAAACCATGTCGACTTACATTTAGTCGGCATTGTGTTAGACTTGTACCATGCCGACTTTAAGTCACAGAAACTTAACTGTCGGCATCTTTATTGAATAAAACCATTCCGAATTTGTATTAGTCGGCGGGGTATACGATTACAACCACTCCGACCATTGTTTGGTCGGCAGTGTTAAGATTCTAGACAATTCCGGCCTTATTTGTAGAACCATGTTTCAAATTTTAGAATTTTCATATCTCTTATTTGTGTATTGTTTAGGTTCCCAGAGGAAAAAAAAGAAGATCTACCTTGTCTTGTTAACAATGCAGAAGAGTTATTCCAATTTATTGACGCAATTTATCCCAATTTAGAAGATCCTAAAGATGAAACTGAAAAGAATTGCCCTGTAAGAAAGTTACTGCTGATGGGTAAGGAAAATCCCGAAGATTTCATAAGGTTTATGAACAGTCCTAGCAATACCCTCAACTATGAAGAATGCACATCATCAAAGGAGGAACAAGAGGAGGTTGATCCAAGGACTTTTTTCAGGGCATGTGATTTTCTGGAGTGAACCCCTATTACAATGAGACCGGTGACTACATAGGTCCAAATAAGGGAAAAGCAACAACTAATGCTGGTGAAAATGCCAGTGATGGTGAAAAAGCTGGTGATGGGGAGGAAGATAACAATAATGAGAAGGATCCATGAAATTTTTAACCTTTATCATGTTTCACTTGGTTTAGAAACTTAGATTGTGGTTTGAACTCTTTCATTATGTTTTGAACTGTTAGATTGTGGTTTTAGACTTGTTAAACTTATTGTAATTTTCAGTTTCAGTTGCTTTAGAACTTATTCTTTTTTGTGCAGTTTTAGACAATGTTAGAGTTGTACTAAATCGGAAAGGTCTGTATACTGGATCATGCCGACCATCCCTTTCTATATGTTATAGTGCTGTCAGGGATAAGTAGTCGGCGTGGTGTTAAATTTGTACCTTGCCGACGTATATGTTACTGGACCATGCACAATTTGTAAGTAATTTTGTGGTTTTCTTTACGTAACCCGTGTTGTTTTATCTTCCAATGAAACACCACTAACAAATGTAAGTTTGTTTTTGTGTTTTTGTAGCATGAAGTCGTGAAAGCGCGCTACTTGGAGGAAAAGGGGGAAGCATTCGCGTTCGATGCAAGCTATCACTTCTTGGAAAAAAGAATCTCGGAGAACAACCCGGAATACTTGGATGCCGTATCATCTTCGGAGGAGGAAGATTGATGGCTTTAGAAGTTTTTGTATAGGTTTTGTGGGTAGACCTCTATGTAAACCATCATGAGACTATAACTCGTCCACTAGGGTTGCCTAGGGGTTCAAAGGCTTGATGCACATGCTAAGTGCATTCGTTTTTCCGTCGACAAGGAGTTAGGTTTTATGTTTCGATCAATGTAGTAACCAAAATTGCATGAATAAAGTGAATTACATCTTCCCATATTCTGTTTTATGTTTGGTATAAGTAAAGGTCGGCATGGTTAGAAATCTTTAATATGCCATCTACAGGTCAGGCGACAGTGTTATTAATTATGTGCATGCCGACAATAGTATAGCCGGCATGGTAGGGGATATTTACATGTCGGCCGTTAAATTGCTGGCCCAAGATAATCGACATATTCTTCATTCAAAGATCCTTCCGGCCAAGAAATGGTCTGCGTTTTCTTCATCCAAAGACCATGCCGGCTAAAATTGGTCGGCATCTTATTCAAACAAAGACAATGCCGTCCATATATAGCCGACACCTTGTTCAAACATCTACCTTGCCGACCTTTGACATTTTTGAAAACCAAATTTTTTTGATCGAAATAAAACTCATAAGACGGATTAAAGGTTTAATCTACTGAATTTTCATTTTCAAAATTTTAATCTAAACTCAATTAATTAAGCTAATCAAATTTTTTAGTGTTAATTAAATAAGGACATATTAGCCATTTTGAAAATATATGGTTAAGGGGTGACCTCTTTTACTTCAAAATGACCCTATTTTGTCTCATTTGGTATACCCCAATTAATCTGGGTATACCCCAATTAATCTGGGTATACCCCAATCAACCCAGGTTAATATAACTTTAGAAAAAACAATAGTAATTCATTAAAAGGTAATTAAAGAGTATTTTAACCTTAAAACAACGGCAATGAAACAAAAATGGAAAACAAATTGATATTACGTCCCCTAAAGAGAAGAAGAACAACCACAACAACAAAAAGAGTCGAAGTACCAAAAAAACCTGGCATATTTAGGGGCGACCCCAACGCAATTAGGGCGACACTAAAAGACAAAATAGGATGAAAATACTTATATGTCCCTTCATAATCGGTAGTTTAGAAGAAAAAAATTATCTACCGATTGTGACTATGTTCTTCTCTTCCTAGATTTGTTTTGAAATAATTAAATTTTGGGGATACTACCATAATCGGTAGGAAATAAACATCATCAAACTACCGATTGTACAATCGGTAGGCAATAAACAACATGAAACTACCGATTGTGAAAACAAAGAAATCTAAAATTCCTATTGGTTTTTGAAAATTTTGAATTTGGGGCACTACCATAATCGGGAGGCAATAAACATCATGAAACTGCCGATTGTACAATCGGTAGGAAATAAACATCGTGAAACTACCGATTATGGAAGATTTTAAAATTTTGGAAAAAACTCATTTTGGGGCAACCTATAATCGGAAGGTTATGTAACCAGTTAAATTTCCGATTATGGCTACGTCGAAAACACGAACCAAATGGTTAGGGTTGTCTCTGCACCCTAAAACCTGTGGAAATTTGGCAAAGGTTCGATGTGGGGCTACTTATAATCGGTAGCCAAATATCCTACCGATGGAAGATTTCAAAAAATTTGAAAAAATGGATTTTAGAAAAAACTTATTTTGGGGCAACCTATAATCGGAAGGTAATGTAACCAGTTAAACTTCCGATTATGGCTACGTCGAAAACACGAACCAAATGGTTAGGGTTGTTTCTGCACCCTAAAACCTGTGGAAATTTGGAAAATATTCGATGTGGGGTTACTTATAATCGGTAGCCAAATATCCTACCGATTATGGAAGATTTCAATATTTTGGAAAAAATGGATTTTAGAAAAAACTCATTTTTGGGCAACCTATAATCGAAAGGTAATGTAACCAGTTAAACTTCCGATTATTGTTACGTCGAAAACACGAACCAAGTGGTTATGGTTGGCTCTGCACCCTGAGCCAAGTGGTCATGCTTGGCTCTGCACCCTCATAACCTATGGTTTGCTACGTATAATCGGTAGGTATTAAAGTTGGATTATCTCCCGAATATAGCATATTCCATAATTCACCAGATGAAGGATTTATGAAAAATCTGTTTTTGGGGCAACCTATAATCGTAAGGTTGTGGAACGTAATTTTCTTCCGATTATTGCTGCATCCAAAACAAAAACCGAGTGGTTATTGTTCTATGGAATTTGATCAAGGTTGAATCTGGGGCTACTTACAATCGGTAGTTTTACAGGTCCAATTAACTACCGATTATAAAAGGGAACATTAGCCGAAATATCCATACATTAATCGGTAGCTAATGATTCATTTTAAACTAACGATTGTTTGTAACCTACCGATTGTGGTTTTGGCTACCGATTATGTAAGGGCATAGTTGTCATTTCGAAAAATCGCAGATGAGGGGTAGCTTAGATTTACGTCTGGGTGATCTTTTTTTATCTTTTAGTGTCGCCCCTAATTGCGTTGGGGTCGCCCCTAAATATGTCAGGCAAAAAAACCTAAAAAATCTCAAAACCAGCTTCTCAAAAACCAAATCAAAGAGAAAGATAGCAGCCAAATGGTAGTAAAGTAAATTATGTATTCGAAACCGAATTACCTATTGTTATGGCATATCCACCCGGTCTAACATCACAAATGAATTTAAAAGCTGAGGGCATTGCAAATTGCATTTCCCATGTGTAGCTAGCTAGCTTTAGGTCCTCCATCCCTGATGAGGTCGGCGCGGTAGTTAGCTAGCTTGTCAGCTGTGAAATTAGTAGCCTCTTGATAGTTATGGTCCATCCTTCAGTGTGTGTGGGGGTTGGTAGGCATCAGCTTCCATGGAATAGGGCCTGGTTGGCTCATGGGATGTGAAGGTGAGAAACGTTATGACTCGGAGCAAATTGGATGGCAGGCCGGCACAAATTAGTACATGACTTGCAAAACCATTGATTTTATGTGGGGGGACTCTGCGTTTCAGAATTATAAATGTCAAAGTGGAAGTCTAAAAGAAACTAGTGCAGAAAATTCCATTTGCATCTTTTAGAGCATTTTTTTTATTTAAAAAACACAAATAAAAATGGACAAATGTCTTTATTGAATCTGAGAACTGAGATGGGTCTGTTTATCCAAACTGTTACGTAAAGTTAGTCCGTACAGTGTGTAACTGTACATGACTACTCAGTGAATCATTCATGACCAAAGCTATTATGAGGATGCAGTGACCACAGCGTTCGATTTAAATGCACCACAGCGATAGACAGACTAAGCAAGTGTAGAGAGACGTTTTTATTGGCTGTAATAGTGGGCTATCTGTCGGTAACTCCAAGAGTCAGGTCAAATTTACAATCAGTGAGATCAACTTTAAATGTTCATTTTGCTAATGTTTTTTTTCTTCTTTTTGTGCAAAAAATTAAATGTTCATTTTGCTAATATTTTTTTTCTTCTTCTTTTTGTACAAAACAAATCGGAAGTGATACGCTCACCGTTGGTTGGATCACGCAGTATATACCGCAAGAGAGAAAGATGGAAAAACCTAGGGACTTGGCGGATTTGCAGGAGGTGAGTTTAGTGTGGGTCCCATCCCCTCTCTCTCACACTCCCACTCTCGGTATGGCCTGCGAAATTCAACCCGCGAGATATTAATCATTTCCGACAAAATAATAATATATGAAACCCACTCTCCCCTCGGAAATGATTAACATCCTGTGGGCCATACCGAGAGTGGGAGTGTGGGAGAGAGAGGGGGTGGGACTCACATTAAACCCACCCCTGCAAATCCGCCGGGTCCTTAGGTTTTTCCATCTTTCTCTTACGGTACACACCGCGGGATCTAGCCAGCGGTGAGTGTATCACTTCCGCTCTCCTCTCCTAATTAGCTATGACGTTCAACCTCATTTAAATCCGATCAATCATGTCGCGTCAACGGGAGCATTACATGTTTCCGGTGAAAAAGTCAATCCGAACAAATGTTCTTATCAAAATCTAGAACAAAAAGACCCGCACAAAAGCAATGCCAATGAGAAATATTAATATTAAGACACCATGGATACTAAACCCCTTTGTAGTAATATTATTCAACTCTATGCATGTATCCATTGGCAGAGCCCGAAGGAACCCGGCAGGGGATGCGTTCCTTAAGACTAATTAGGATACCTCTACTCAGGGGCGGAACTAGAGTAGTGCAAGGGTGTGCACTTGCACCCTCTGCACAGCTGACTCCAAAGTCTTTTTTAGGCCCAATTTAAAATATGATGCTATACACAAGCCTATTTTTTGCTATTTTGCACTCCTAAAAAAGATTTTGTACAACAAAGAAGATTTTTGCACCCCAACTTGTAAATTCCGGCTCCGCCCCTGCCTCTACTTAACTTGTTCATTCTTCTTGCATAAGTGCCAACTGCTAAAGTAAAAGAGGAGTATTAGAAAGGCTTCTCCATGGGATAAAGTAGCATCAATTTTTCGACCCAGAGCCGTACTCACTCGACAACCTTACTTTATATCTTGACTTTAATTCATATGCGTATGCCCTACTACATAGTTGTCTTTATCGAAGAATACAGTCGTTACCAAGTTTTCCCATCCTTTTTTTTTGAAGAATACAGTCGTTACCAAGTTTTCCCATCCTAGCAGATCCATGTTACACAATCTATAGTGTAATATGTTGCCTTTCAAGCTCGATAAATCAAATTAATTAAAGCTATATATATATATATATATCTAAGATACAAAACAAATCTAGGCTAAGTTTGCCTATGTAAGTGATGGTTTAGATTTGTCTAGTGAGAAGATAAATCAAGGGTTGTGGTTCTCCTGACCACCCCCTACAACTCGCACACGCGGCATTAATTCCAAGATTATGAATGAAAAATGAATACTAAAAATTATAACGAGGAGGTTCGAACTCATGACCTATTGTGTCATAAGATTGGCCTCTAATCAGTGTTCCACCTTGGTTGTAATTGATAGAAAAGATAAATCAACAGTGGTGGTTTGTTCAACTTAAATATCATAATTGCTTTATTAATTAGTGTTTCACTAATTGCACATAATAAATAATATATTCATTATAAAGTGTTTTATTAATTAGTGTTTCACTAATTGCTCATAATAGATGACTAATTATTTTTCAATTTTAATTGTTTTCTTAATTTATTATAATATTTATTTCTATTAATAAGTAATTTTGATAAATAATATCAATAGACATTTTCTGCGACAATGAGTAGTAGAAGAGGTGGAGGCCGAAAGATTAGTGGTGGTTAAGGGCGGAGCCAAGCACAATTATATTTATTTTTGTTCTTTTATTGTAAAATGGGATACAAAGTCCATTTTTCACATGTATCCAACTTGCCAAGAATTTTTTCTCCCCCTCTCCTCAAAATCTTGGCTCCGCCCCTGGTTTGCGGTGGAAAAAGTAGTGACGGTGAATGTTGGTGAGTAGTGATGGACAATATTAATTTTATGTTGTCGTTACAACATCCATAACATCATAGTGTGGAAGATGTGGCTGTTTTTTTTTTAACACCTTTGAAAAAGGAATGTACCATATATTTTAGGGATGATATCATACAAGACAATATTTTCATGATCGTAGTTGGATCACCCAAATGGTACCCATGTTATCTTTAGTACTATATCGTATAAATCATGATTTTTTAATATTAAAATAAAATTGATTGCAATACAAAAAAGAATATATACACGGAAAAAAATAATGAAACTAATCAATTAACGAAATTTTGTTCAATCTAAACCTCATACATGACATTTGTGATTGAAAATTAGAATTGTGTCCAACAACCTACATGGGATGGGCAGCAGTGATGGTGGCAGTGGTGGAGTCAAAAATTGACATTGATGAGGCCTATTTTTTTTAAGAGAATTATGTAAACTTTGGTGGACTAAACCATAAATATATATGGACAAAGTACTATTTATAAAATAAACTAAAAAAATTATGTAGTTATTAAAAATTTAAGGAATTAGAGTCAGGTTAGTCAACCCTTGGCTCCGCCACTAGGTGGTGGTGGATAAAAAAAGTGGATTCATATGGTTTTACGGTGGTGGCGGGTATTGGTGAACAAAAACATATTATGTTAATTTTGTAACGCCACAAAATGTGTAACGTTATATTAATAAAGTATAAAACGTGTTTGATCATTCTAATGTTAAAATAAACTCGATAAAACACATGTCCATTTAAAAAAATTGGTGCAATCAATTGCCATGTTATGCAATAACTAAACGAACGACACCAATCAAGATCAGAACATATGAAATTATTTATTATCAATTTGTTTATGTAAAGAGTGGCCAGGATTTGTCCTTGGAAAAGATAAATTTACCGCTGGAGATTGTTCAACTTAACCATTTTTAAACATTTTATTAATTAGGGTCTCATTAATTGTTCATAATGATTAATTAAGTTTCTATTATAAATGTCCCTTTAATAATCTAACATAAATACATAATTTTATTAATAAATAATTTTACTAAAAACTATATTAATTCTAATGGTGGTAGTGGAAATAGGGTTAGTATAAGCGGTGGCGGGTGTTTTTGAATGGTGGAGGCGGTAACATTACTATTGGTGGAAGAAATAGTGGCGGTGGATGGTTTTTTTGGTGGTGGGTGTTGGTAATAGTAGTGTATAATAATAGTTTTTGTTTTTTAGTGAGTTTTATTGACCAAGTAAAAAAATAATCTTCACAAAACATGCAACATTGCATTGTGAAAGAAGTAATTGGTTGTTTTTAGCACGATTGAGAAGGACAAAAACCAAATATTTCGAGGATGATACTGGAACGTATAAGACAATATGATCATGACTATTCGATCACCCGTATTATAGGCAATTGGTGTACCCGCGTAAGAGAACATTATCGCTCTCTCAAGTACTATTACATTCTTTTTCCTGAAAGACCATCAATGTCGAGTTGTTTCGCGAAAACTACCTACAAAGACAACAACTTTCACTCAATTCCCGATATAAAACCTTATTGACCGGGAAAATGTATTTTCATTCTAAAATATTTGTTTGAAAATTATGTTTGTTCATCAAAATCATCATAAAAAACTCTAAATCTTAAATCTAAATTTCGCCTCCGATGTTTATAGAATATTTTTTTATATTTTACATTCTCAAATAATGCGACCTCTTGATGACAAATCAACAATATTAAATAACGGATCAATATGTATAGGTTTCATTCACTGGGTTAGAAGGTAGAGTAGACACAGATGGGTGGATCACATAAAGCAGAACATGACTGAGAATACTTCGATAATTTGGTTAAGAGATAAGGTCAAAAAATTAATATTAATTTTCTATAAGACTAATTAGATCGGCTTCGATAGGAGCTGACTAAAATATGGATTAATAATAATTTTCACGAAAGACAATTTCGAAACATAGTTTGGATAACTCTGCCTATGTAAAGAGTGGTCAAGATTTGTCTTTCCTCAATTGCTATGTTATGTGAGAAGAAGGTGATATATAAGATTGAGGTACAATTCAAATCTATTAGATTCATATTGTTATTATTATTACAGGCAAGGGATACATTGACCACACTTTCGCAAATAACTCACATCGCAAATGATTGGTGTTGCATGTAATGTATGGAATGCAACGAGGAATTTGAGGAAACAAGGCACCAGAAGCAGTGTTCGGAGTATTTTGGAGACAGTAACTTAGACCCGATGTAATACTAATGTTCTTTTTTTTTTTAGTTTTTCCACGATCTATTTATTTAAGAAAAATGAACATTGCAAATACATAACATCAACAGAAATTAGACAGATTGTGTTTGACAATAATGGGTACTAATGGTTCAGACTCGGCAAAAAAAAAGGAATTGTTGTAGAAGAATTGTTGGGATATACAACGGATTACTTGATACGAATGAAAGTGGTATAACTATTTCGATTCTGAAATCACATAAAGTTCATAGTAGAAGATGACATCAAGTTTAAAGTTAGTAACAAACATAATATGGCTAACTAAAATGTTAAAAACAAACAAGATATATAAACTTAGAAAGCCGTAGGACTTGAAGAGGCCAATTTTGAAAACTACAATATTAGAAAGTAACGATCCACAATACCATAATTTTTTTTTATAAATATTCAACGTAGAATATGTCAACTTTTGGTAAAGGATCTATTGACAACCTATTAATTTGAAATAGGATCAGGGAGTAAAATATGTGTTCAAGGTTCTTTATGAGGTAATGTGTCGCCAGATTGTATTTCAAGTGAAGGTAGGAACATATGGAAGTGACAAAATGTCCAAGACTTTTGAAGTTACCAAAGCCTTCGTTAAGACGAATTGTTGGGCACAATACTTTGTTGAAGATTTAATGGCAGAGGTTCGCATATATATACAATCCCTTCGAAAAGGTAATGGGTACACATTTTAAACATTGCCATCTAATGGGTGTTGAAAAATTACGGGAAAATCATGTCACATTGGATAGTTTGTATCATTCGTTCGAGGCAAAAAAATATTATTCTCTGCCTAATTGGAGGATCGACAACATGACCATGATAGATGAGTCAGCTTGAGCGAAATAGGAGTATGTGGATACTTTTATGGACGATATTGATTAGTTGATTTTACTGAGATGAGCACTGCTGACGACATATTTCCAAAAAATATTTAAACTTAAGCGCTGCAGACGACATATTTCCAAAAAAATATTTAAACTTCCATGTTCATGTAGAGGATTATCTCATTATAAGCAATGAACCTAAATAAAAAAATGTCTGGAAGTTAAGATTATATTTCTTTCTTTTGAGCAAACCTCCAGCGGAAAAAACAAAGAAAAAAAAAGAGGAAAATCCGAACTATTTTTATGACAAACCCATATTAAATCATAAGAGTTGATAAGTATTCGGGACACAAATTATAAGATATATTAAAAATGAACCAACATCATGGCCTGTACCGTTACGGCACGGGTTAAAGGCTAGTATATATATATATATAGTTTACATGCATATCATGGCTCACGTTTGAATCGGATGGCCAACAAAAAATCTACATGAGAATGCAACCCTGTGGGGGTTCACATCACATTTCTTCTCTAGCTATCTACCAAAATAGAATAGTGATTTTTTACCAAAGAAGAAAAAGAGCTGTAGAGATGATGATTCTAAAATAATATTTTAGTATGTTTCTTACATTCTTTCGGTGAATGAGACAGTGAGAAGTCTCACAAGGGGAGGGGCCATGCCTGCATGTGGTAGAAAGAAAAATGCATTATTTCGTCATCATCACCTTATTATTATTTATTTCAACATTTAACCGAAAAACTGATCAGACACGGATAGCTAGCTAGATAGAGAGAAAGAGATGTCTTGTAGGGTTGTGTGCAGTAAAAACAGCATCTCATCTCTCCCTCTCATATCTGATCTTTCTGTCTCCCCTCTCCTCCTCTCTCTTTCCATTATCAACATGATCATGAGAATGATTTAGATGAAAACGCAAAAGAGCAAAAGAGAAGAAAAGAAAAGCAAAAGAATGGTATCTGAAACTCACATTGAATGCTATCATCAGGGACGAAACAGTGTTGTCTATTGATGCAGCAATTGCATTTTGGTACACTGCTTCCATTTCCAACCCCACCCCACCTTTCTATCTCTCTCTAAATTTCATTCTGTATCTCACTAAGATCTCTCATTCTATTTGTCTCGATCTCTCTTTCATTTGTCTCTCTCTGGATTGTCTTATTGCTCTCATACATGTCCTATATATCTCAATAAGTCTTCTTTGTCTCTTTAACTCTTTCTCCATGCTCATCTCCTTTCTGTAGCTCTTTCTCTATATATAGAAGACTTTGGAGATCAATTATTGATACATATCTGTAACCTTTTAGCAAATTTAGAGAATATGTCACCAGCAACAACACCTGCATCAACAAGGTGGTGTCCAACCACTGAGCAACTCATGATTCTTGAAGAAATGTATAAAAGTGGTGTAAGAACTCCGAATGCAACTCAAATTCAACATATAACAGCTCATCTTGCTTATTATGGTAAGATTGAAGGTAAGAATGTTTTCTATTGGTTTCAAAATCATAAAGCAAGAGATAGGCAAAAACTTAGAAGAAAACTCATCAATAGACAACAACAACACCTTCTTCGCCATCACCAACAACATATTCATGAACAACCTTCTACAACTATTGGTATCGGGCCAGGCCTTCATCAGTTTCCCCAACACGAGGTAATCATTCTCTCATCATTATATTGGTTTGTTTGTTTTTGTTTTACTGTTTTTGAGCTATCAAATCATGATGTCTACTGTGCATGACAATACTAGTCTTAGATGATGGTTTTCATGTTTCAATGGTGTTTGCATATATATATATATATAGGAAGCGGGTGGTGGTGAAATAATGCTGCATCATGTAGAAAAACAAGCAAGTCAAGTAATGAAGAAATACAGGTGGACATATGATGATAATATTCCTGAAAGGCTAGTGTTAGTTAACAACCATCAAATGATGGAGAAATCATCACAATCACCATCACCGTCCTCAACAACAACAACACTGAATATGTATGACCGTGATTGGTTGATGATGATGGATGTCATGAATCCACCAACAACTTTCCAGTATCCTTGCTGCAACAGCGTTAACAGTAACACCTACTTCAACAACAGCAATGACAATAACAGACCTATTCTCAAAACCCTAGAACTTTTTCCCGTTAAAAGCACCAATCTCAAAGATGAATGCTGTGCTACTACTACTACCACCTCATCTAAGCAGCAGCATCTCCATTTCTTATCTTCTGCAACCTGTTCATCCACAACAACAAGCTAACTAGAAAACTATCTCTCTAGGTGTTTTTCTATCTTTCCCCATGTAGTTTATTCGTGATTTATCTTGGGGTTTTCTTACTTTTGTCATCTTGGGTTTAAAATTTCTAAGTTCATTTTAGTTTGTATAAGAAACAAAGACTCTCTTTGTATGTCTAACTAGCTACCGATACAGCTAGCCTATCTATATATTACTTTTATTTTATCATTGAGAATGTCTATCACTACGTATATGATTTTTAAATGAAACTAGCTAGTTGTTGACAATTTAACTCCGGCCTTTTGTTCTTTGTTTTGGTTTTATTTTGATAGTGTCTTTTTGTGTAATTCGTTTAAAGCTGCAAATTATGTTCAAACACAAGCAAGTAGCTTTAAGACTTAAAGGTAGGGGTGCCAACGGGTCCGGGTAGCGTATACCCGGAACCGGTAATTTTAATCGGTTCCGGGTCCGGTTCCTAAATTGATGAACCCGGAACCGGACCCGATAAAAACACTAATTACTCGTCGGGTCTGGGTATTTATTGGGTCCTTAAAAATCAATTAAACTTTTTGATATTTTATTTTTATATTTGCTATATTAACTTGAATCTAATAATTTTTCATATAAAATTATTATTATATCTATGTAAAATTTTTAATTAGGATTAAAAAAAAGAATATGAAGGATAATTGAAAAAAAATTGAACGAAATTATACTAAATCTTTCTATTTTATGTAAAATTAACAAGTAAAACATAAATATTCGGGTACCCGATACCCGTCGGGTATAACCCGTTAGGACCCGAAACATATCGGTTCCTAACGGATCTTACCCGCCGGGTAGTGATTTTGCTAACGGTTCCAATCTTGGGACTCGGAACCGGACACGATACACCCGGTTCCGGTTCCGGGTAATCGGGTACCTGTTTTTTTTTTTTTTTTTTATATACGAAAGAAGGAATTAAAATTAAAATCAGGGGATAGATGCAAGTAAAATTGCATCAGAGTCTAACACTTCTTGGATCCAGTTTGGCATACATTGTTGCCAATCCTGTTTACTGTTAAGAGATAAAGTCTTTTTCGCAATTTTATCTGCGACATTATTTCCTCCACGATGGATAAAACTACTTTTCCAAGTGGGTAAACTATTAAGTAAAAAGATTATGTCTTGAATGATGCTGGCATTAGTCCATTTGATTCCTCCTTGCTTTCCATTGATAACATTCACCACCGTTGGCAGCCCTAAATTTAGGACTTGTTAAAATCAAACTAGCTTTATTTATTTTTATGAACTGTAATTTGTGAGTTACAGACAACTGATAAACTCATCAAAGACTAGGGTAGTAGTCTGTGCAGAATTCTTGATAGCTAAATATGAATAACTTCACATAGCTGAGTAGGGCATGCATGCATGATTGCCGTATATATGAAACTCATTATCTCTGAAAATGTAGCCTAGAGACAAGACATTATTATCACTGATGGGGGCAGTAGCCCTGAAAATGAAACTCATATGTAGCTATAGAGCTAAGTCCTTTTGGATACCTTAGCTAGCTAGTCGGACATCATCTCTTTTAGCAATATTGCAATTTATATTATCAATTAGCAGGAGTCCTAGACTACTAGTACTGTACAACATATATATAAATTACTTGCAACCCTACAATTCTATTAAGGATAATGTTGGGTCATATCCTCTATTTGTAGAATCTATGAAGTTACAGGCTATTTAACATACCAGATTACCAAACTGGTTTAGGAACTCGAAAGTTGGTCCGAATTTGTTTGGGATAATTAGTTCCCTGCTGTTTAACTGACGAAATGGTCTAGAGACTTCGTGTAAAAACATAAACAAACACCTTTAGGAGTCAATTGGCAAATTGACCCCATTTTTCAAACTTGGCTCCGCCCTAACGCGCGGTACATCCAATATCATCCGGCAATGAGAATACTAGAGTGGGATATATTACCGCCGTTTTTAATACCATTACCTAAGCTAGAAAACCCAATAACATCCACAGTTAAAAAAAGCTCGGTTATACTGAACTTTAAGCTTGAACCCTATTTTGGGGCAGACCCAATAATTTTGGGGCATACATATAGGACAAAATCCCGGGTGCCAATAGTATTTCAAGGTGGCCCTTATCCTCAAACTTTCAAAAATGCTAAAATACCCCTCATTTGGTTAGTGTTTGATTAGTGATAATTAAAATTAATTAATTGTTAATGATTAAAATTAGTTTAGTGTTAATTTATGATAATAATTAGTTTAGTGTTAATTTGATTAGTGAATAATTTTAGAAAAAGAAGGAGGAGGAAAGAAGAAGGAGAGGAGGAAAAAAAAAAATCTTTTTCTTTTTTTGTGATCTTTGTGATTATTAAGAGATGTGTGATACAAATTCGAGTGAGGAAGGTGAATCTTCATCACGTAAAGCTAAGAAAATACATATCAATTACGATGGAGATCCGGAAATGGCTGATTTGTTGGATTATGAAAATGATTTTACCCAAACTCAACTTTTTTCTCAAGCTCAAGATGATTCCTTTATGGAGCAAAAACCAGAAGATGAGTACATAGATGAGGAACCCAATGCTAATAATACACAGGTATGGTTGTATAAGTTGTTTAATGTCCGTTTTGTAGCTTGATTTCACCAAAAGTTATGATTTTTGCAACTGGTTCGGCGCAACAGAGCAAGGTTCGGCAGATAATAGGTGTGCCGAACCATGGAAAATAAGAACAGTTCGGCTTATTCGATTGAGAAATATGTATGCCGAACTGTCATTCAATTATTTTCGCGCCACATAATTTTCATGGTTCGGCTCGAATTTGAGGTGAAATTTTTAGCCGAACCATATCTAAAAAAATATACGAGTTACAGTGTAATGTTCGGCTTACACGTTCTACAGCCGAACAATAATTTTTGTTTTTAGAAATTTTTAGAAAATTCAAGTGTTAAGGTTCGGCTTATAATATTAGTCCCAAATAGGCCGAATCCATGTTTGACATGTAGTTCGGCTTTATAAGTCAAACACGAATCAGCCGAACCCATAATTCGGCTCCCATATAGTTGTGCGTATTAGCCGAACCTTACCCAAAACCTGTGCGATATTGTTGTAGATTGTTGCTGAAATGGAAACTATGGAGGATCAACCACCGCATGTTGATGTCATTCATGAAGATACTAGAGATCACTTCCAAACTGACTTGGTAGGTAACTAACGTAGTTTATGTTTTTATTAATTTTCAAGTATGCAAAATCATTAATAAAACTAAAGTTTTGTACTTGTGGATATGTAAACTCATTCAAATAAATGTTATATTATCGTCATCTTCAAGATAATGAAAAGGCCAAAACAACGCAAAAAGAATGAGGCCATTCCGACATCGGACAAAGAAGTTATGGCCAAAATAAAATCTAAAAACTTGAGAGTACAGAGATAAGTTCGGCTGATAACTCATCATCACGAGTTAGCCAAACCTGGAGCATACAAAGCAAGATTTTCAAAGTGTTTAGAGAGATAAGTTCGGCTTAAAAGTAATCTAATCGAGTCAGCCAAACCTGACAACCACCTGGGGTAAATTTCATTTGTCAGGTTCGGCCGGGAAAGGTTGCAAGGTATTAGCCGAACACGAAGGTTCGGCGCAATCGATTTTCAAAACATAAGCCGAACTGTTCTTCGTCTGTAAAAAAATAAGAAGTTCGGCTGATAAATTTCAGCCGAACACTACTCTGGAACTTCCAAAATCCAGAGGAATCATCGATTACATGTCACAAATCAACGAAATACGAAAAACCAAGCAATGGGTTTGTGGGAAATAGCTTTTTATGTGCAATTTTAAAGAATCAGACTCTATTTCTCGCTCTCCAACACCAATCAATCCATTATCCTCTTCATCACCATCTTTTCCAAAAACCCTAGATTGAGATGCTACAGAAGCAATACCAGGATTCAACACCATATTTCTAGGGCATTGCTTAACACGAGGTGCCACTAATGTGTTTAATCAAGAACTTAATCGAACAAAGAAATTTTCAGAATTTTGTTTGTGTTTTTGGAGAAGAAGAGTGAGAGAGAAGAGTTAATTAGTAATGGTTAGTGGGTGGTTGGTTAATTAGTGAGATTGTTTTAGTATTAGAATTTAATTAAGTGGAAGGGTAGTAATATAATTTAAACTGGGAAGGGGTATTATAGTAACTTAACAATCATTAGGATAAGGGCCACCCTTGAAATACTATAGGCACCCACGTTTTTGTCCTATATGTATGCCCCAAAATTATTAGGTCTGCCCCAAAATAGGGTTCTTGAGATTTAGGTTTTTAGCGTACATATAGCAAAGTACGGTTAAGAATGAGCCCTAACATTATATTTTAAGTTTGGTCCAAAAAAATTATTATTTAGTCCTATTATTAACATTACCCACATGGATGACGTCATCAATTTTGAAACAATGTCAGAAATACCTTTTTATTTCGCTTTTCTCTCTCTCATCATAAAAATAAATAAATAAATTTTAAAACTTAAATATCTTTTGAATCATGTCAAAAAATAATAAATTTTACATATTCAAAAATTTCTTAACGAGACATTTCCAGTGAGTACTATATATTGTTGCTATATTTCGAGGTTTTTAATTTTTACGTTATTCTATGACTACCATACGAGTTCATTTTGTAGAATGAACTACTTGAATAAACTACCATACTAATTAATTCATTCTACAGAGTGAACTACCATATGAGTTCATTCTACAAAATTAATGAACCGCTATTACGAGTTTATTCTACCATATACATGAAGTTTCATTAAAAGTTCATCGCACAATATAAACACATATCACGAGTTCGTTTTACAATATGAACTACCATTTATGAGTTCAATTTACAATATGAACTACCATTGTGAGTTCATTCTACAATATGAACACCTATCACAAGTTCACTCTACAATAATAAACTATGAATACAACTTCATTCTTTAAAATGGACTACTATTATGAGTTCATTCTACAAAATGAACTACTAGAACTAGAATGAACTACCATGCTCTAAAATATTGTTCATTCTTAAATATGAACTACCATTATTTTGAAGAAAAAAAAAATCGAGACGTAGTATAGTGGCACTCGTTTCGTAAATCTTGTCGAGACCTTTTCCGAATATATAAAATTTATTAATATTCAACTTATATTTTGAGAGATATTTAATTTTAAGTTTGATGGTTATTGTTAATGTTAAGATATGAGTAAACTATTAAAGAGAAATAAAGGAAACACCTAGCAAAAGATAAGGCTACACGAAAAGTAGCCTTATCAGACGAGTATACCTCAATAACCGATGCATTGGACAATGCATCGGATTAGATTGTGTTAAAGCATTGCTCGGTCGAACTCGTATGCGTTGCTATCTCAAGCATGTTTGTCAATGTTAGTGATCAAAACTATAAAGTCTTGATTTCTAGTCTACTATAGCTAAGGTCTCGGACTAGGATAGAAAGTGTAGTTGAGCTCAAGAACTCCATGGAAATCATCATACAAGACGAAGGACTACTCAAGGAACCAGTGGATCTTCATCGACTAAAAGGTATATGGAGACTTTAACTTATCTATCACTCAAAATTCTATTTATTTTATTTCCTATCTTGAGACAAAAGTTGTATTACTATATAGACTAAGAATATACACATGTGTTATTTCGAGCTGAGTATATCTCTCTTATTTATTTCTCTAAATATGTGTTGGTAAAGCTTTCACTTTAGCCAAGTTCATCTTTACCTAGTGACGAAAGTCATGTTATGTTTCAATCACTTTGGAAATCGCTCTGACGAAAAATAGTTTGTGAATAACAACTATATGACGTCCTCTGAGAATGTTTCAATGGTTGAAATGAGAGTTTAGACAATATAACCACTGGGGGATATAAACATTGTTGTGGTAACACATATATGTATAAGTCCTTAGCACTTGAACCGAAGTTTGTGAACTTTGTTGATCAAGTGAAATCGGAACTTGAGCAGTCAACCCAGTTCGCGAACTCAGTCCGCAAACGTGCGTAGTTCTTGAAACCGAGAATTTCTGCTGGAGTTGTAGCTCGGTTTTAGTCCGCGAACTTACGGAAGTTCTCGAACCCAAGAATTTATGCTGGAGTTTGTGAACTCCAACCGGTTAACTTGAGTTTGCGAACCAAGTCCGCGAACTTGAGTGGTTATGTCTAAAAATGATGTTCGTGAACTTATCTAAATTATCTAATGAATGTTATTGAAAACCATGGCTTTATAGTTCATGAATCGATTCGATTGAATCACATCGTTTTTTATTAAATTGTGTCTTTTGTAGTACATGAGATCTCATAGCAATTGAAAAACTCTCTAACTAGTTTATTTGAGTCATTTGGACTAGTTATGGTGAAGAAGAATATGGTTGATATGAAAGTTATCATTTGGATAACCATTTGGTTGACTAATATTGAACCAACTATTGTACATGTTTGGGAACAGTTACACAAACTCAAATCGTCAAGTACATGTGTGTATGGCAAGCTTAGTTTTCGATCTAACGATTGAGAGATATTAGCTTGTATCTAACCAGGTTTTCATCTAACAGTGAATATTGAATGCTTTGTTACTAAGCTAACATTGATTGCAAACCCTAATTTGAAATACTATATAAGGGAGAAATCTAGCAACTGGGAAACCTAATCCCCACACATTCTGTGATACTAGTTTGCTAAGCTAGAGTCGGTTCTCCTTTAACATTTGGTTTTCTTCTTCTAAAACCAGGTTAAAGACTTAAAGACTTCATTGGGATTGTGAAGCCAGACCGATACTACTTTTCTTGTAGTTGTGTGATCTGATCTTGCTATTTCTATCGTACGAGTATAATTGTAATAATTGGCTTGATATTTATATCTCCGATAGGCAAGATATAAAAGTAATCACAAACATCTTCGTCTCATCATTTGTGATTCTACAATATCTTTTTTCGCTGCGTCGATTAAGACTATTGTGAGGTGATTAATAAAACTGAGCTGTTCTTCGGGAATATAAGTATGGTTTTATTGATTGGTTCTTGTTCACCTTGATTTATCAAAAGATATAACAAAACTCATAGGTTTATTCGTGGGAGACGAATTTATCTATCTTGTAGACTTTTCTGTGTGATACTGATTTGTTTATTAAAGTCTTCGACTTTGGGTCGTAGCAACTCTTGGTTGTGGGTGAGATCATCTAAGGAAATCAAGTGTGCAGTATCCTGTTGGGATCAGAGGCGTAGGAGAATAAATGTACCTTGGATCAGTGTGAGATTGATTGGGGTTCAACTACAGTCCAGACCGAAGTTAATTTGGAGTAGGCTAGTGTCTGTATCGGGTTAATACAATGTATGTTTAATCTGGACTAGGTCCCGGGGTTTTTCTGCATTTGCGGTTTCCTCGGTAACAAAATTCTTGTTTCTGTGTTATTTCTTTTCCACATTATATTTTTATATAATTGAAATAATACAGGTTGTGCATTGTTCAATCAATTAGAATATCCGACCTTATTGGTTGATTGACACTTAGATATTGTTCATTGGTACCATCCAAGTTATCTCTCTTTGATTAGACTCGCGAATCATATTTGCTTGAGTAAATCAAATTGAGAGATTGAGATAATAACTTCTTGAGTATTTTCTATTGATTGAGTCTAGTTGATTCCCTATAAAACAACTCGGAGTTGTCCATACAGATTGCTAATCGAAATATTGGGTGTGGTTGTTAGACCCCCACTTTTTTAGATTGCTTCAATCCTATGAGTACATTTCAAACAGGGAAAACCTATATCACATTTTCGTTTCATTGCTTCAATGCTTGGTGTAGAAGGTTCAAGGGTGGATGACTAACTTCCTTACTCAAGCAGGAAGGTTGATACTCATTAAAACCTCTTTAATACCTACCTCAAACCACCTTAGGCAAACACAACTATTCCACCTCCATTTACACAATCAAATAGATTAGATTGCCGAGAATTTTTTCTGGGGTCATGACTCATCAATTAAAATACTACACCCATTAGAATGGAGCAAGGTAAACAAACAAATACCAAAAGAGGGTCTTAGCATAAGGAAAAGCAGTCATCACAATAAAGCCTTACTCATGAAAAGACTCTGGAACATACACGACCAACCTAATTTCATTTGAACCACATTATACAATGAGAAATATCTATAAAATCAACCGATTTTCCAAGAAAACACACCCATCCCTTCCTCCTCCAACCCATAATGGAAACAAATTGCCTCTCTCATACCTAACTTCATCGGAAACAGTTCAAACATACCTATCCAAACAAATTGGATACCTTAATCTCAAAACCTCGAACTTTTCCAATGCTACCCTATCCAATCTTTAGTTGATCTCATTGACCCTCTTCCCATAATTGGAATAATGAATAACTAAATAACCTCCCACCCATGGTTGTCCAAAACATCATAAATATTCACCTTCCCTAGATTAACCTAGATCCGGATATAATCCTATGTCCGTATTCAAAAGCCGTAAAATACACCACCCCCACCGTTTACAATTATACACAAAAAGATAAGCACTACCACCTAAACCCTCTCCCACACACCAAATTCTTGTTGAAATTTCCATGTCCACCAAAAATTCAGCTTTTTTGTGGAAAGCTATAAATGAAGATCTACCGACCTTTTCTATTTAACACCGTATCAACCTCACCGAATCCAACCAATGCCCACGGTGCAACGTCGAACCTGAAACAGCTGAGCACATGCTTATTCCCTATCCAATAACAGTGTTTGTTTGGAACAACCTGTTATGTAGACTATCAACTAACTAAATCACCACCCACAACTCCCATATCACTATAACTACTCAAACAAACATTTAACAAATTCTACAAGGTTCTAGCCATATCCCGTCTATATCAGTCTTCTGTTTCCTATTTTGGAACCTCTGGATGTCCAAAAATAAACTCGTTTTCAAGCAACACCATACACCTCCAGACAACATCTTAGCACAAACCTTGAAACATCAATAGTAATTTGATTGGGAAAAATGGTATTTCCCCCAATTATCCCTGGGTAACCACCAGCCATAGTTGAAAAAGCGAGGGTATAACAACCTCACCTAATATTTCTCTTAGCAATCTGTATGGACTAACTCCAATATACTTTCAAGAGAATCAACTAGACAATCAGACTCAATCTTAATAAAAAGTATATCATAGAGTTATATCTTAATTTCTCGATTCAATCCGTAATCAAACAAATAGGAATTTGCGAGCCTGATTGAATACAAGAGAAATAACTTGAACGTTACCAAAGACCAATATTCAAGGATCAATCAATTTCAAACAACAACCAAAGCACTACACCAAATCAGGAATTTTGTCACAGGCTATACCTGTTACTTATTAAATTTGTAATGGTTATAGCATGTAGCAAATAGGCCGTTATTAATAATTGTGATGGCATTTTGTAATGTTTATATCCGTGACAATCACCAGATACAATCACATTTAGAAAGCGTTACAATAATTAATAGTCACAATTGAACTAATTTTAAGATTGCGACACGTGTCATATTTGTCACATTTATTTTAATGGTTTTAACTGTTATAGTATATTTACCACAAATAAGAATGTGACACATGTCTTATATAGCCACATATACATCAACCATTATAATTGTTACTGAACCCTTGCAACAATTGTCTAGGCAACACGTGCTATTTTTTGTCACTACTAAAGTAACATATATTAGTGTTGCTATTGTACTTTTATGGTTCTTTTGTCATGACTTTTGTAACGTTTAAATTTTTACTCTCATTTATAACAACAGTAAGATGATGACACGTGTTTTTTATAATTACATTTGTTGTTACATTTAAACCCGTGACAATTCTGTAAATAACAATTAAAAAAAGAAGATAGCCCATATCACTTTCATCGACCCGGGTTTCCATTTTACAAGCCTGCAATACATGTCATCATCATGAACCTTGATTTGCAGTTTGTTCCTTCTTAATCTGCAATTCATGCATACGGTATGAGCTCTTTGGGAATTCCAGCACCCTATGAAAAACCATCACCGACAAACTTCATACCTTGGACAAAAGGGCATTTACACACTTTTCCTCGGAAAGTATCCTACATGAAACACCACATATAGTTCGATATAAGTGAAAAAGAGGGGTCTAACAACCACACCCAATATTTTAATTAGCAATCTGTATGGACAACTTCGAGTTGTTTTCTAGAGAATCAACTAGACAATTAGACTCAATCAACAGAAAATACTCAAGGAGTTATTATCTCAATCTCTCAATTTGATTTACTCAAGCAAATACAATTCACGAGTCTTAATCAAAGAGAGATAACTTGGATGGTACCAAAGACCAATATCCAAGTGTCAATCAATTTAGATCAACAACCAATAAGGTCGGATATTCTAATTGATTGAACAACGCACAACCTGTATTATTTCAATTATATAACAAAATATAATATGGAAAAGAAATAACACAGACACCAGAATTTTGTTAACGAGGAAACCACAAATGCAGAAAAACCCCGAGACCTAGTATAGATTAAATATACACTGTATTAAGCCGCTACAGACACTAGCTTGCTCCAAATTAACTTCGGTCTGGACTGTAGTTGAACCCCAATCAATCTCACACTGATCCAAGGTATAGTTATGCTCCTACACCTCTGATCCCAGCAGGATACTACGCACTTGATTCCCTTAGCTAATCTCACCCACAACTAAGAGTTTCTATGACCCAAAGTCGAAGACTTTAATAAACAAATATCTCTCACACAGAAAAGTCTACAAGATAGATAAATTTGTCTCCCACGAATAAACCTATGAGTTTTATTCCGTCTTTTGATAAATCAAGGTGAACATGAACCAATCAATATAACCAGACTTATATTCCCGAAGAACAACTCAGTTTTATCAATCACGCCACAATAAACGTAATCGACGCAGCGAAGAAGATTATTGAGGAATCACAAACGATGAGACGAAGATGTTTATGATTAATTTTATATCTTGCCTATTGGATATAGAAATCTCAAGCCAATTATTAAAATTGTACTCGTATGATAGAAACAGCAAGATCAGATCACACAACTACAAGAAAAGTAGTGCTTCACAATCCCAATGAAGTCTTTAAGTCGTTAACCTGGTTTTTGAAGAAGAAAACCAAAGGTTAAAGGAGAATCGACTCTATCTTAGCAAACTAGTATCACACAGAATGTGTGGGGATTAGGTTTCCCAGATGCTAGAGTTCTCCCTTATATATTCTTTCAAATCAGGGTTTGCAATCAATGTTAGCTTGGTAACAAAGAATTAAATATTCAACGTTAGATGAAAACCTGATTAGATACAAGCTAATATTTCTCAACCGTTATATCAAAAACTTAGCTTGTCATACACACATGTACTTGACGATTTTGGGTTTGTGTAACCGTACCCAAACGTGTACAATAGTTGGTTCAATACTATTAAACCAAATGGTTTTCCAAATGATGACTTTCATATCAACCATATTCTTCTTCACCATAACTAGTACAAATTACTCAAATAAACTAGTTAGAGAGTTTTTCAATTGCTCTAAGATCTCATGTACTACATAAGACACAATTGAAGAAAAAATCGATGTGATTCACTCGAATCGATTCATGAACTATAAAACCACGGTTTGTAATAGCATTCCATAGTTTATTAAGATAAGTTCACAAACATCGTTTTTTGACATAACCACTCAAGTTCGTAGACTGGGTTCACGGACTCAAGTTAACCAGTTGGAGTTCACAAACTCCAGCAGAAATTATTGGGTCGAGAATTCCGTTAGTTCGCGGACTGAATCCGAGCTACAACTCCAGCAGAAATTATCGGGTTCAAGAACTACGCATGTTCACGGATTGAGTTCGCGGACTAAGTTGGCTGCTCAAGTTCCGGTTTCACTTGATCAACAAAGTTCTCAAACTTCGGTTCAACTACTAAGGACTCATACATATATGTGTTACCATAACAATGTTTATATCCCCCAATGGTTATATTGTCTAAACTCTCATTTCAATTATTGAAACATTCTCATAGGGTGTTATATAGTTGTTATTCACAAACTATTTTTCGTCAGAGCGATTTATAAAATGATTGAAACATAACATGACTTTCATCACTAGGTAAAGATGAACTTGGCTAAAGCGAAAGCTTTACCAACACATATTTCGATAAATAGATAAGCAAGATATACTCAGCTCGAAATATCACATGTGTATATTCTTAGTCTATATAGTAATTTTGTCTCAAGATAGGAGATAGAGTAGATAGACTTTTGGGTGATAGATAAGTTCAATTCTCCACATACCTTTTAGTCGATGAAGATCCACAGGTTCCTTGAGAAGTCCTTCGTCTTGTATGATGATTCCTATGGAGTTCTTGATCTCAACTACACTTTTTATCCTAGTCCGAGACCTTATCTATAGTAGACTATAAATCAAGACTTTATAGTTTTGATCACTAACATTGACAAACATGCTTGAGATAGCCACACATGCGAATTCGACCGAGCAATGCTCTAAGAATCTCCCCCTTTGTCAATTTTAGTGGAAAAATTATTAATACATATGGAATACATAAAATATACAAATAAACTTTGTAGATACTATTCCACATGTCTAATCTTCAACAATACTCGAAATCTTCGTCACTTCGAAGTAGTCCAATGATCCCCAAAAGTTGTAAGTTTAGCATCATCGTTGTTGAAAATCCGTAGCTATAACAATGAGAAAAGCATCGGTTCTCAATCATTGTTATACATAGTGTCATATTATTATTACACAACGTCAAATTCCAATTGCATCACAACTTCAACAATAATACTATGGTGATACTTCACTCCCTATTAGTCAATACTCCATCTCACATGGAAACCACTCCCCCTTATATAATTTAGGATCAGAAAATCGCAGCAAGAACATTCTTGCAAAGTTTTCATTAAAGACACTGGCGAGCATCGCTAGAAAGATTAAAAGAATGACGCAACAAATAACGATGGAAAAAACATGAAGAAAACTTAAAGATCCTGTGAAGATTAGAGTGTTTGCGAGATTAACATTATTGCACTCGAGAAGATATCGCAAGATCAAATCCGAAATTAAGGGATAGTTTAGCTGTCTATGAGCTGTCATCCACTATGGAATACCTTATATATAGGGGATGAGTAAACTTGAGAGGGTAGGATAATTTTTAGAGTGTTGAGAAAGTATTGAGGAGAGAGAAAATTCTTGTGAGCGATTGTATTCTTGATTTCTTTTATTTCTTGTAACATTTCTCAGAATTAATCAATAAAAGTGTTGTTCTTAATCTACAAATATGTGCTGATAATTGTGGATTCTTGTGTGGGGTGTAGTGTAGGAATTCCTGCAACTACATTTTTGTCACCCGAAACAGGGATGAATGGTTGATTATTTGAAGAAAAAGGTAAAATTTGATATTGTGATTGGAAGGAATTTGGAATAATTAGTGCAGGATTTTACGCAATTTTCCATAGTTCACTAAGATTAATGGCTAGAAGAAGAAGAAATACATCAGAACCACCAACAACCGTAAGGAGGAGTAAAAGACTTGTAGGTGGAGAAACAAGTGAAATGGGAGAATCTTTAAGAGTGAGAAAAAGAAGAAATAGAACAAGGAATGATGGATAAAATCAGGTTCGACAGCTAAATCAGCAAACACCAATGCAAGATAGAGATGTGGATTATGATAGAGTAAGCGTGCATACTTGGCGATCAGATTCAATAGAAGAACCAGAAGATCGACAATTAAGAGATGAAAGACGAGAGGGAAGAAACCAAGAAGTAAATGGAGGATTAATACATGGAGATGATGAAAATGAAACAATAGAGGTTTTAAGACAAAGAATACAAGAGGAAAGGAGATTAGAGGCGGAAGAACGTGCAAATTTGGCAAGACAAAACCATGAATTGAGAATGGAAAACATTAGGTTACAAAATAGAAGATCAAGAAGTACAACGAGATCAAGTTCGAGAACAATCAGAAGCGAGATAAGAAGAATATCACCTATAGCAAATATTGAAGAAGAAAATCATGATCCAAATGGGGAACGTCGCGAAAGGAGAGAAATACGGGACGATCGTTATATACCACAAGGTGAAATTCGACAAAACGAACAAAACAATAGAAGGCAAGAGAATGAACAATGTCAGGCACAAAATAACCAAGATGGTGAAGAAAATCAAGAGGAAGGGAGGAGGATATTGCATGGAATAGAAACTCTTAGAAATCAGCAGATAATTGAAAGAGAAATCAAGAGACATTATGCTGAATAAGCACGCTTAGCTTGCGAAAGGGAAAGATTGAGAACAGAAATGTAAGAGCAAGAATTCCAAGAGGCAATTCACCAGAATAATCATGACAATCGAGAAATAAGACGCGAACAAAACCGCAGTAATGGTAATATTAACGAAGAATACGATAGGGTGCAAATAAGAGCAGAAGAAACTCGCAAAAGAGAAAATGAGAGATATAATGGTATGCGCATTCATGAAAGAAATGTAAGAGAAGATAACGGAGAAAGACAAGAAGAAAATAATGGAGACGGAAATCAAAATCTCACAACACAAGATAGGCAAGAACGCAGTAGAAGGGAAGCTGTGCTGAAAAGACCAATAGAGCAAAACTCAGCTGGGAATGAACAAATCTTAAGAGAGATAGCAGAAATAAGGGGAATGTTAAATAATAGAATAGAATGAGGCAGAAGGAAACTTGATGAAGCCATTGAAGAAGCTGCGGGAACTCCATTCACTCAAGAAGTACAATTAGAAGGAATACCACCAAAATGAAATTTACCAGCATTAACCAGTATCTTCGATGGGACTACCTGTGTTGTTCAACATGTCAAGGCTTATGTTAGGTGTATGCTACAGTGGGAAAACCATGATGTTGGATTATGCAAATACTTTGCATCTAGCTGAACTGTCGAGGCGTTAAAATGGTTCGAAGGTTTACCTAAAAACACTATAACTTCTTTCAACCATCTGCAAGCTACATTTTTGGGAGCATATATAAGCAACAATTCTTCGCAACCCGGTATTGAAGATGTATTTGGGTTAAAACAGAGGATTGGCGAAAGTTTTAAACTCCTAACCATAAGATGGAAGACAATGTGCAGTTAGATGGCGAGAAGAGTAGATGAGAGATACCTCATTTTGTCCTTCATTAATGCTGTGTTCGCAACCAACCTTTTATATATACAAATTTTTAGAATCAAAAATACGATCACTATGACAGAGCTACGATAATTGCAGGAAGAATATATTGCGTTGGTGGAAAAACAAAATGAGATGGAGTCGTATCCTATTGCGAAAACTAGTTCAGTTGCAGCGAGTGCAAGTTTACTTCCCAAGATGATAAATACAGTAGCGAGAACCTCACAGGTAAAACAAGAAAAGAATGTGGATGATGGTCAACAATAATTAGTAGCTATGGGAAGTCGAGATCAAGAAGAGTTTGAAAGAGAGAGAAACTTTTATCGCGGGGGAAATAATAAAATTCAGATACTTGATCAACCATAGGAGACTTATGGTGGACAGAGACAAAGTTATCAAAGATGGCAGGGAAATCAGAAGATGATACGGGAAGAAATCAAAATGCCACCTTTGAATGCAAGTGTATAAAAAATTTGGGAAGCCATAATCTTAATGGAAAATATACAAGCACCCTGGAACATGGGAGAAGAACCACACCCAAATAACCGAAGTCAATAATTTTGCTCTTATCATCATTTTCATGGTCATTAAACAAATGAATGCAGGAATATATAGAAGATCATTTTAAGTATGATAAATCAGGGAAGATTAAACCATTTTCTAATAGGGAACCCGCAATCTCAGCCATTACCACCTCCACCAGAAATTCGCAGAGTAAATACAACAAAAGGAGCAGAAACATTTGTGATAGAGGTTGGAGCCAAGGCGAAAAATTTGTTCTGTAATTCCATTATACATTCATACAAGACTATTGAGGATTTCCACAACAACGTCCTAAGAAGAGTCTTCGCGACAGACGCGGATGGAAGAGAGATAATGAATATTGCGCGAGTCTCGCCATTAGAGGAGTGGCAAAAACAAACTATTTCTTTCACTGCACAAGAAGTACCAGAGCCTGGTGAGATGCATGAAAACCCACTAGTGGTAAGATTAGAAATAAATCCAAAACAAATAGAAGAAGAAGATGAAGAAAATGATGACGGTGAAACTGAAGATTCTTGGGACATTAATAGAGTTCTAATATATACTGGAAGCTCAGTTGATATCTTATTTTATCATAATTACAAAACCATGGGTGGAAGAGATGAGGATCTGATACCGTTAACCTATAAGATCTATAGTTTCAATGGTACCGCCAATAAACCAAAGGGAGAGATCACAATGAGAATACCATTAAAAGGAATAACATCTAAAGTCTTATTCTGTGTAGTGGATGTGGAGTCACCCTAAAATGCCATACCTTGGTTGCATGGGATTCTAGGTGTGGCATCCACTTACCATCAGTGCATTAAGTTTCCACATCCAAATGGTGTTGGAGTCAGTCATAAAAGGAGATTGGAGTGAAAGAAGAAAGTATTATGAGATTGATATAAAATATTGTGAAGAGAAAGCTGCGAAGCATAGAAATTGGAAGCACAACATCAAGCAAAGATAAATATGTGATAGATTAATGGTGGATGCCATAGAGCTTCGAGTAGAAGAAAATCTGAGAAAGAATGAATACAATATCTAGTGAATGACTCGCAAGGGAAACATGGCAAAGCGTAACAAAATCCCAAGGGAAGAATAAAGTAAAGGTAAAAGATTTCAAAATATGATACTGAAATGATATTGAAAGATATGTATGAACGATGTGACTCATAGATTGTTGCTTAATGAAAAATATGAGATTGTGAAATTACACCAGAATTGAAGCAAGAATATGTGAAAATATCACAAGAAATGCGAAGAAAAATTCGCAAAATGGGACGAACCTTTATGGCGTACACCTTAGTTCGCGAATAAAATTTCGCAAGAGGCAAATGTAAGACCTAAAGTACGTCATTTAAGGGGGTATCTGATTGCATGGCTCAAAGATAAGGTTATACCCAAGGTAGTCAATTTCGGCCGATACAGCCGAAATATCGGGGAAATTTCGGATATCGGTCCCAAAGGATACGATAAACACATTATCGGCGAAACGGTATTCGAAGGATAATATCGGCCGATACGATATTTTGACGAAAAACCGGCACCGATAATTTCCTACAGTTTTCAAACACGGGTATTCGACAAATCCCTAAAATTCATTTTCATTTCAGCCGAAACAGAAGGGAAAGGAGAAGAGAGCTTAAGTGGAAGAAACAGATCGTCAATTTCACAATCTTCAGAGATTTTTGGCCAACAAAAGGTTAGGGTTTTGAATCTTGTGATAATTACTCTCACTTTTTTGCTTTGATTGTGATTTTTGATTCAGATTTTTGTTTTGAATCTTGTGATATTTTGATAGGGGGTTAAGATTGATTCTTCCAGGAATTATGAATCTGTATAGGGGTTACAATCTGGGTTTATTGATAAAGTTGGGTATGAATCGTATGAATGGATTCATTCTACAGGGAAGAATGAAATATTGAAAGTTTACATCTTATCTTCTTTAATCATAGTTTTCTAACTTACCTCTTATCTTCTTTAATTTTTTAGTTCTGATAGTGGGTTTATCATTAGGATTAAGAAGTAATCTAATTAAAAAAAAAGTAATCTAATTGGGTCCTTTCTCTTTTTAAGGGAAGAAATATAACATGTTCCCATGACCTTTGTCTGTGAGTGTGACTGTGTGAGTATCTAATTGACCCTGCATCTCTATATTTACATCTTTAAATAGGATCAAATTAGTATTACCATTTAGTTATTGTTTAGCTTCATATGACATGTAGTTACCTGATTTAAATTCCAAAGAAAGAGCATTTTGTGAATACCCAAAGTTATTGATATAAATTGTCTTATTTCTGTTTTAGGTTGTGCTTATGGATTCTTCTAGTGCATCCAATGCAATCATCACAAACTCTACATGTGGTTCATTTCCTTCTTCTACACGAACTAGAGATCCATCATGGGAATGGGGTGAACGGAAAGACCCAGAAAATCGTAATATGATTACTTGTTTGTTATGTAATAAAGAAATTGGTGGCGGTGGAATCACAAGGCTTAAGCATCATCTCATAGGGAAGTCAGGGAATACTACATCATGTCCGAAAGCAACAGTTGAGATTATCAACAAAATTAATCAGGTTTTTTCTTTGAAGAGGATCAAAAAAGCTCATAGGTCTACCATTGAATTAGCATATCAGCAGCGCGCAAGCAATTCAGATGAAGGCTCTGATGGTGATACAGATGCTGAGGAGCAAGATGTTGATGGAAATATGGGCAGCGGTAGTGCTAGTCAACTTCTTGTTCAGAATTCGACGAAGATAAAGAGAATAAGCCAAAGTAATACAAGAGGCCCTATTGATTTATATTTGAAGACAGACCACCAGAAAACTCAGAAAGCCACTACTGAAAGAAACTGTGCGGCGAAAGAGAAGTTAATGAAGACGGCATGGAAAGGCATATCAGCTTGGATGACTGAGAATTCGATAGCATTTAATACCGTTCGTTGCCCAAGTTTTCAAAAGATGATCTTTGCAATTGGTGATTATGGGAAAGCTATGCCTGCCCCATCTTACCATCAGATTCGTACCAATCTTTTCAAGGAACAATTAGAAGAAATGAAGAAGTTTGTTGATACATTTAGGGAACACTGGACAAGGTTTGGATGTTCTATCATGTCAGATGGTTGGACGGATGGCAAAAAACGACATCTTATTAACTTTTTGGTGAATTGTCATAAAGGTTCAGTTTTTTTGAAGTCTTTGGATGCCTCAAATAGAACCAATGATGCTGATTTCATTCGCAAGCTTGTAAAGGAGGTAATTGCTGATTTCAGAGGCAATGAGAATAGCAAGGGATCAACTTGAGAAGAATTTCAGTGAAGATAGTGATACTTGGGATATAGTTAAGGCTGTTTTTGATAAAAGATGGAAGAATACCTTTAATCATCCACTACATTGTGCTGCTTATTACTTAAATCCTTCGATATTCTATAAGATTCCAGCTCATGTGATGGATAATGATCCAAAGTACATAGAAATCAAAAGGGGACTTCATGCAGCTATGGAAAGGCTTATAACCAATGAAGATGAACTTGAGCGAGCAGCAACTAAATTGAGACGATATAGTGATGCTTTTGGGATCCTAGGAAGTGTTGTATGCAAAAAAAGAAGAGAGAAAGATCAACCTCGTAAGTTTTCCTGTTTTGTAAGTTTAATGTTTGATTAAGTTTGTGTTAGATATGTTTGTATTGATTAACTACTTTGTCCGTGTTTATGACAGATGATTGGTGGATTACATATGGAAGAATTGATGTTCCAAACCTACAAAAATTTGCAATCAGGGTATTGAGTCTTACTTCTTCTGCTTCACCATGTGAGCGAAACTGGATCACATTTCAAAATGTGAGTCTTACTTGTTCTGTTTTCACAGTTGCATAATGTTCTTTTCAAAGTCATGAATTTCAGTAACAAACACTAGATTGTATTGCTAAGTCAATGTATATTGTTGTCTTCTTATCACAACAAACATCAATGCATGAAATAATTAGTTTACATATTTATTTTTCGTATTTCAGTTGCACTCTAAGAAGCGGAATCGCATAAAACAACATAAACTGAATGATAGTATCTTTATCCAATATAACAAGAAATTGCAGCGTCGTTATAAATAAATTTCAGAATATAACAATGATGAGACAGCTCATGATCCTATTTTTCTTGATGAGCCTGATGAAAATGATGAATGGTTAGATCCACAGAACTTGGAAGACTTGGATGTAGAAGGTGATAATGTAACTTTGGATGATTTGCAAGATATTCTTGGTAAAGAAAGTCGGCCAGTTGGTAGTATAGGTGCATCTAGCTCTCGAAGTAAGTCTACTTTCCTAACTGACTCTGAGATTGATGGATATGATACTGATCAATTGATGTTAGACACTAATTATGGACTACTAGATGAAGCTGATGGAGTTACTGAAGATGATGATATCTATAATGACTCGTATAATTTTGAATAAGGTTGTAATATCCTTGTTTAATTACCGTTTTAGGCAGTAAACTTTAAAATTGTTGAAGTTAATCTCCTGTTTCTAGTTTGAAGTTTTAACCTCTATTTCTAGTTTGAACTTGTTTATTTATCATAATAGGCAGTAAACCTTAAAGTTATTGAAATTACTCTTGTGTTTTTGATAAAATTGATGGTATCTATAAAATTATAGTCTCTAAATTTGGAACCGATATTATAACGATATTTGAACGATAATATCCCCGATATAAAGTCGTACCAGTGTATCCTTCCTGGCCGATACAAACCGATATCCGATATTAACTACATTGGTTATACCGCTACTGGAACTTGAGTCATGGAGATGTGGGGCTCAAGAAATCCTATTCGGGAGAGATACCTTGGATTTTCAACTATATATAAGGTTATACCCTGGTTGGACGACCAAGGGTCTCTTCTAAGGAGTGTAGAATATGATCAAGGCGCCGCGGTACACGCTTGAGCCAAGAGTGCCTGGGGTGGATGAACCTACCCTAGCCATTCTTGGAAAGTCTTGACTATGATGCACTCGGCCTGAAGAAAACCCCACTTAGGGTGAAGTCTCATAACTATAAGCCATATAGGCAAAAAGGATAAGAGGCTACGAAAAACAACTGGTTGTTGGTAAATCCGGATGGGAGGAGCTAGTCTTGTATGGCCGATGTACGCCTCCTTAAAGGGGAAACCAGGGGGAGATAAGGGCGGCACCCTCCATTAGGAAGCTGATAAGTGTCTTAAGATGAAAATGTCATGAGACTTCTTGCTCGCAAGAGTATTAAGGCTTGTCATATTTGTGCAGCAAAGATATACAGAGGCAAAAAGACAAGAGATGAGATAAGATGAGATCAATGGGTCATTGCATGAAAGTGTAAAGACATCCTGCGATTTCATCGCAAGATGACAACGTCATGGGTCTTTATTTTCGCAAGAAAATTTAGGCCTATCATATTGTCGCAGCAAAAGAATACAAAAAGATAAGGCAAGATCAATGGGTTTTTGCATGAAAATGCAAAAATGTCCTGCGATTTTGTCGCAAAAGAAAGAGTGGCTAAATAAGACCTTTACTTAGGAAGGAAAAATAAGACCAGATAAGTATATAAGAACGAATATACAAGTTTTACAAGTTTTATATTCAGCAAAGCATAATTACTTCTTGGTTGATTCATTTTCTTCTTCATCAAATTTTTCTACATTATCAGATCCTTCATCTTCTTCATCTTCATCAGCTTCACTATCAAAAATCACTAAAGAAGGAACATTCTCCGGAACCTTTTCTTCAATACAAGGGTAATTAGAGAGAGGAATGTCGTGATTATTGCAGATTGACTTGATAGTATTATTGCGATAAGAAAGATCATCATTGTTAAAGTTGGAAATAGTTATCTTCAGTTGATTCTTCAATCTTAAGCACTTATCATTACGAGAATAAAGGGAGTTCGTGAGAGTTCCTTTTTCATTTTCTAATTCTTCAATTCTTTGACGGAGCCTCTTTTCAGAATCTACGAATGTATAATAATGAATCAGTAATTTGATGAAAATTTGTGAAAGACAAAGAGAAAGTAGGAAAGAATAGTTGACAACCTTCTCTTTCAGAAAGAAAACCTTTAATCAAGGTTGTTTGGTCAGCGTGAAGACTAACATTTACACCTAGATTACTTCTAGCATCATCTAATACTTTCGTAGCCCAAGCGAATTCATCATTATCATTTATAAGAAGATGGGAGCGAACTTGGGTTTCCCTCTCAACAAGAATTGAATTCTCACAGATAAGCCGATCTCTCTCAATTTGAGTTTCAAGAAGAGTCTTGTGGAATTCCGATAAAGATTTAACACCTTGTTTAGTAATACGATCCTTTTCATCAATAAGCTTACTGTATTTGGATCTAGATTTACCAATCTCCTCTTTGGCATCAACATAAAAACGCTTATACTTATTGGCTAGCCATATACTTGATATGTGTACAATCTCTAAAAGGCGAAATTTTGATCTAAGTTCATCTATGGAGAGGGAAGTAATTCAGTCATTAGAGAAACTATTCAAATATTTATTCAGACGTTCAAGAAGGGTATCATCATCTATAGAATTGGGAAAAGAACGAAGGGTCGCAGCTTCATCAGATAAACCATAAATGTCTGCAAGAGTGGTTGATCAAATAAGATGAAGTAAAAGGATAAGATGACAAAAGAAAGAGGGAAAAATTTCATACCATAAAGTTGATCGTTCGCATCTTGAAGGTAAGCAATTTTATCTTGCGAAGAGGAGAGTTCAATCCCCAATCGCTTGTTTTCCTCGCAAAGATTGGCAGATTCAGATTTTAGCTTTTCGTTCTCCCTGCGAAGGTCAAAATTTTTCTTTACAAGAGTTGATCGTCTCTTATCCAAATCTGAAGAAACTACGAAAGTAGCTCTACCAACCTAAAAAAAACAAAAAAAAAGGAATTACAAGGACATATATAAATAGTTGAAGTTTTTAAAAACAAATCAAAAAGAATCAAAGAGATAAGAACATACCAGAGCATCAAGGGAGTTTAAAAGGCTGGGAGATACTAATTTAGAAACTCCGCGAAGTGAATCATTATTGGTCAGCAGGGGAGCATCGCAGATATTTACGAGAGCTTGGCAAGGATTAGTAACAGCCTCACTATAATCTCTAATGCCATGCAATGAATCTGATAATATGTTGGATAGTAGAGCCATAAAAGACTCAGGTTGAGAAGTTTCATTCGTAGAAGAAATGTCATCATTACCATCATCATCACTATCATCAACATTATCCTTAGTATAACTTTCGGCAGATTGAGAATTTGAAGGGGAGGGAGAACAAGTTTTTCTTTTCTTTGAAGGAGGAGCAGTAGATTTCTTCTTGCGAGTAACATATTTAATATGGATTTATATTTGCGAAGAGAACCTTTGCCTTTTCCTTTACCTTTATTAGTGGTCTTCGCAATTTCAACAGGTTCTATCTCAGTGATAACCTATACCAAAAATAAATATAAGAAACAGAGAGAATGGAGGCAACAATATATTATTAAAAATTCTGAAAGAGAATTTCTTAACTCATCCGTGATAGAACGAAGAGCAGATAAAATATTGGGTTTCCCAATATTGCTATAATTCTTCTTTAATCTCTCAATCTGACAATTTTGTAAACATATGAAGATATAAAAGTAATCAGCAAAAAGAGATAAACAATACAGAAGATAATAATTCAAGAGGAGTTCAGAAATATACCTCCAAATCTCTATCAGGCCAATAGAATTCCCAAGGATTATACTCTGCGAGGTTCGCAGGTAAAGCAAGAGTGCCAGAAATATATGGACCTTCTAGGATTAAGGGTAAAATATGCCATCTATCATCATTAGAGTGACGTGGGCATGAATTATTACCAGGATGCCAGTCAATGTCTTGCATCAAGATCTTGTCAGCAGCAACATTACTTTTTTTGTTTAAACGAACACCCCAACAAGTGTTATCTCTCTTCATGGAAATTATTTCATAATTCGCAAAAACGTTTTCTACGGTATACTTCGCAGGAACAATCGAAATGTATTTGAATTTAGGGTTTTTGGCGTCATTAGAGTAAATAGATTTTTTACCTGCACCGCGAGTGGCAAACTCATGCATCCGACGAATGCAATCACCACTTAGTTGATATATCGCTCGCGAGAATTTCTTATGAGAAAGTATCTCGTAAAACAAGGGAAGTTCAGGATCATATAAAGGAATAGGAAGTCCGGCGAGAAGTTGACCCAGCGATATTATGATCTTACTCTGATGGGATTGATGATCAGAAAATAACTTTACAGTGAGTTCAGATAGGGCCTTGACCCGGGATAGTGGATAAAGTAAAACCCTTACTTTAAAGTTTCTTCCAAACTTTTTCAAAATCAATTTCGTTTCTGCGACCAGCGGGAGCCATATTTAAAGAACGAGGATGAAGTTTGGAAGAAGGAAAGGAATGAAGAGTTACAGTAGCAGAAGCGCAAATTACGGAGGAATAGTAAAATTGCAGAGAGATTGGGAAGAAGATAAAAAAGAGGAAAAAAGGAGAATGAAATGGATATTTATAGAGAGGGAAAGTTCTCGAAAAGATAAATGCAATTAATGCGAGGATACACGTGAATGGTTGAAAAATTGCGATTGAAAAAGACGTGTCAAGAATTGGATGGAAGAGAAGATACATGTGATATATTCTGCGAAAATTATAAAAATATATGTCAGAAGTATTATTTGTAGTCTCGCAAATATGTCAGAATTTCGTAGAAATCTTATTAAAGTTTTTTGAGAAACATTATTTCGCAGAAATAGCTACAACCTCGCAGAATATGTAAGAGATTTGTAGAGTATGGTATTACCTTGAGGAAGAGACAAGATAAGGGTGAAGAAATCACTAACTCACTTTCTCAAAGATTCTACTCTTTTGAGATAAAGAATAGAGGCTAGTGTGGATTATTAAGAAAACATCATATATTCTTTATCTTCTCGACAAGAATCATTTCCAAAGTGGACAAGTTAAAGTGATAATTTCGAAAGAGTAGAAGCAATATTCTAGAACTTCGCAAAAGAATAGAGGCAAGTACGTACTTTTCAAGTCCAAATATTCTTTCACTCGTACCTTCAACAGCTACATCAAGGAAGATTTTTCCTTAAAATCGCTCTTCAAGCAATATTCAAGGAAAAAGAGGCAAGATGTAGGATCATAATATCGCAGCAAGAACATTCTTGCGAAGTATTCATTAAAGACACTGGCGAGCATCGCAAAAAAGATTAAAAGAACGACGCAACAAATAACGATGGAAAAAACATGAAGAAAACTTAAAGATCCTGCGAAGATTAGAGTGTTTGCGAGATTAACATTATTGCACTCGCGAAGATATCGCAAGATCAAATACGAAATTAAGGGATTGCTTAACTGTCTATGAGCTGTCATCCATTATGTAATACCCTATATATAGGGGATGAGTAAACTTGAGAGGGGGGATAATTTTTATAGTGTTGAGAAAGTCTTGAGGAGAGAGAAAATTCTTGTGAGCGATTGTATTCTTGATTTCTTCCATTTCTTGTAACATTTCTGATAATTAATCAATAAAAGTGTTGTTCTTAATCTACAAATATGTGTTGATAATTGTGGATTCTTGTGTGGGGTGTAGTGTAGGAATTCCTGCAACTACACATAATGATCCAAAACCATATGTATTTGTAGTGTTAACTACATATTAATTCTCCCCCTTTTTGTCAATAAAATTGGCAAAGGTACAAGAACATGATCCTAATGAAATTTCCGTAAGAGACATTTCATGACCAAAGGTAAATGTATATCATCTTATTTAGATGAAATCATAAATCCGAAGCTAAATGCATTCATCAAGGAGTTTATAAATACGCAATATAACCCCTATATTATTCCATAGCCGCACTCCCCACAAAGATTTGGCAATTAAGCACAAGTTCAAAAGAACTCTCCCCTATAATATGTCATTCCCAAGGGAATGACAAGAGCGACCTTAATTTCAAGAGAAAAGAAGGATTACTTTATACTCAACAAATTACATACAAGTATGAATTTGGAATCCAATAAAAAAAAATCAATCATATTAACCAAAGCGAACCAAGATTAATTTGACTAAATATGCTCGACACAAGAAAACTTATGGAGACTTAATAAGAACGCGCAATTGGGGGATACATTTATTAATTGGGGGATATGAATTACTTCCCCAAACCCATGATTTCCGCTAAGGGGTGATCATTTGGTATGAAAGTACTAAAATATCCTTCCTTCAAAATAAAAATTAAAAAACTTAAAATCATAAAAAAAAAACAAAATCATATCCCCATTTCCATCTCCACCTCTTATTAATCTCTTTCAAATTATAAACTATCCTCACACCCAAATATACCCCATTCCCTTTCAAATTCTAAACTTTCCCCACTCCCTATCAAATTCTCGCCGGCTCCTCACTTTGGAAACGATTTTTTTTCTTCTTAATTCGGAAGTAATGAAGATCATGATGAAAGTGGTGAATACCATGCCGGAATTGATGAAGACCATGCCGATAGGCAAGTGTCGGCATGATCGAGAACTTCCTATCAATGCCGGTAATCAAGTGAAAAAAACCAGAAAAAATTCATAACGGAATTGATGAAGACCATGTCGGTAGTCAAGTGACGGCATGCTCGAGAGCTTCCTATCAATGCCGGTAGTCAAGTGAAAAAAATCATAAAAAACCAGGAAAAAAACCAGAAAAAATTCATAACGGAAGTGATGAATACCATGCCGGAATTGATGAAGACCATGTCGGTAGTCAAGTGCCGGCATGCTCGAGAACTCCCTATCAATGCCGGTAGTCAAGTGAAAAAAAAAAACTTTCTGGATACTTTTCATCCTGTGCCGGCATAGAAATTTGGGTTGAATACCATTCCGGAAGTAGTACCATCATGCTCGAAAATTTACAGACTATGCTGGCAGTGGACTGATTAAAACAAACCCCCCCCGGATAGTGGAAAACAATTTTTGAAAATTTCCGACAAATGCCGGCATGGTTTTTTGGTTGAATACCATGCCGGCACCGAGCTTTTTCAGCTGCAACATGGTGGATTCAAAGAAAAAAAATCAAATTTTCAACCTCTTAGCAGCAATTCTCTCATCACAATCAACTTCCATTTTCAAAAAAAAAATTCCACTCAATTTTTTTATTCCCTCCTTCTTCTACTCACTCACACAAATTAAAATAAAAAATCAAACTAATTTATCCCCCAAATACTTAAGAATTTATTAATTAAAATTAATCACTAATTAAGATTAGTGAGGGCTAGATTAGGAATTAAAAAAATAATTACATAGGGGGTCACCAAAAATTGCTATTGGGACACCGTTTTTGTCCTGTAGCTATATCCCCCAATTAGTTTTGATATCCCCCAATTGCGCGTTCCTTAATAACTTGATTAGATTATTCACAAGAGAACTCATAATTAATCTAACCGGGATACACAATTATAAACTAATCACAAAAGTAATCAATTCAATCGTTTATACTCACATAAGAAATTCTATGGAGCGATGACTAAGTTAACCATAAAAATAGCCATCCCAATCAATCATGCTCAACATGAGAAAATCCTTACAGAGTCATAACTAAATAATCACACATGATGATTGATTTAGTTCAAAATACTCGACGTAAAGTACCTTACGGAACACAACTAAGCTAATCACAAAAATAATCAACTGTGGTTGTCTAATGCTCAACATAAGCCACAATACGGAGTCTCACAGTAATACACACATGATAGATCAGGGAAGCTCAATTATTGCGGAATTCACAAGGATTCATTCTATGTTTCCATCACCATTTGCACAATGACACACAATAGACATAATCCTTGAATCAAAAAAGATTTTAACCTATCTTACATCAATAATTGACAATATAGGCTTAACTTTTGTGTTTGTCAAAAGTCTATTCATCCTTTTATCAATATTTGCATATCAATTCACGAACGACTTTACTTTTGACAAAATATGGGACAATCAAGTTCACGCACATATCCCATCAAAATATTGCAATATATGAAATCAAAACATTAATACTGCAACCATCATCTTCCAAATAAGTTTAGACTTTAAACCAATAAATCTAAAAACAAGAAGTTGAAAACATTGGATATAGCTATGTGTAATCACAATAATGGCTATTCCAAAATACTAGTTGTTCTTCTAACAAAATATAAAAAAAATAAAAGATTTACTAGGCAATAAGAAATCAAACATACTAAATTGAAAAACACTTCCATGCCACGACGAACTAGGGTCAAATAGACAGTTCGGGACCTTATTGAGTATTAAGGTCTTGGAGCTTGTGAATAGCAGCATCCTCTGCACCTTTGAAGAGGATATCCTTATTGGAAGTTCTTTAACATGGGTTTTCATGAGAACAAGGTCAGACTTAACCTTTTTCAACTCAGTTCTTACCACATCAAGACACTTCATTGTATCAACAAGTTGCTGCTTAGACTTTGAAAATTCGGTTAGGAAGTCGAGAACTACATCCGATGAAATCTATTCAATATCTTATATACCCGAAAGTGAATCATAGGACTGAGGATTGAGGAAGGGAACCTTCAATTTCAACAAGTGTTTCCTTCTTTTTATCGAGTTTGCAATATACCGCCTTATCAATGACATCTTTAGGAAAATCCAATGAGCAAGAGGAAGAAGAAGCCATTGATAATATGAAACCTAGAGTAATAAGAATAACTCAATAGGATAGGTATATTAAGGAAAAACTCGAGAGATTTAGGGTTTACTGGATAGGTTTAAAGGATAACTTGAAACCGTACGTGTACCCGTAAGATGGATTTCACAAAACTCTGCACAGAAAAAAAAATTACTTTTCAAAGATCAGTTTAGACAAGGAGCATCCAAAAATAAAAATACTCACGAACCTGTGTTTGACCAATTATCCTTCTAAAAACGATAAGCGATTAGCTAGATAATTAGATTCCATTAGTTATGGAGTATACCTATTCAATTCTCTCACAACTAGGCTTTATGTATGTGAGATATTCAACCTTGTGATTACTTTACACAAGTATGAGCCTTTAGCTCATCAAATGAATATTCTTCGTTTTTATCCTTCTGTCTTTGATAAGTATTCTTTCCAGAGAAGTGAGACACTGCTTGATTGATAAAATTTTCAGAAGGACTAAGTCTAGGACCTCTTTCAATTGATTCTCGCGGATTAGAGTAGTTAGGAATCCACTTTCTAGACTTAGATATACCAGAACCATTCTCATAAGTACATGGACTGCTTTCTTTAGCAACATAATAATTTATGCCAGAATGCACTTGAGCCCTGTAATGATTTCTGAAATAGAGATCATTTTTATAAGATTTCTGATTTCTTGTGGGCATACGATTCACTGCTTTAGTCGACCTACTATTTGTTCCATTGACAGTAAGGAGAAGCAAATTATGAATATCAAAAATTTGTTTCCTTCTAGCAAGATAATGGATAGCATAGTGATTCTTTTTCCCACAAAAGGTACAGGTTCGAGGAGGAGAAGCAATGACAGGCACTTGTTTAAACTCCATAGTCATATGAGAAGATTGCAAGTTATGTAAACTTTTCTTGACACAATCTTCTTCTGGACAATGCTATGTCTTGTACAGAACATCACGAGAGTTAGTTTCTATAGAGGATTTTCTCCTTAAGACATAGTTTTCCTTTTCCAAGGATTTACACTGTTCATGGGCTAGAGTAAGAGATGCACATAGTTTCTCTTTTTCAGCACGAAGTTTGTTGAGATCTGATGAATGAGTCTCGAGCAAACGTTTTTCTTTAATTGAGTCCTTTTCAATAATATCCTCAAAAGTACTAATCTTTTCACGTTGAAGAGTAGTTTCTTGAAGAAGTTTATCAATATTCTTAGAGAAGGACTTTATGATATTATAGAGATCGCGTTCTCGATCATGAGACTTTTCAAATTCATCAATGAGGTGATCATGAGCATTAAAATAATATCTTCAGCTGTATGTTTTGAAATTCTGGTGAGCTCCTTTTCAGCATCTGCCAAAGTGTCACATGCCTCATGAGAGGAAGAAATGTCATTATCTTATTGAACAATTTTTCTACATCGGGATTCAGAAAAATCAATGAAGGAATAATCCTTTGAGGTGTTTGCAAGACACTTGACATAATCAAAAGCTTTAGGAGACATTTTGGTATGCGCAACAGAGATTTCTTCCACAGACTCAGATTGCCACAAACACAGACTTGTAAGGTCTTAAATGTGTTTGCCTGCTCTGATACCAATTGAAAAAGCAGGGGTCTAACAACCACACCAAATATTTCAATTAGCAATCTGTATGGAAAACTCCGAGTTGTTTTCTAGATAATCAACTAGACAGTTAGACTCAATCAATAGAAAATACTCAAGGAGTTATTATCTCAATATCTCAATTTGATTTACTCAAGAAAATACAATTCGCGAGTCTTAATCAAAGAGAGATAACTTGGATGGTACCAAAGACCAATATCCAAGTGTCAATCAATTTAAATCAACAACCAATAAAGTCGGATATTCTAATTGATTGAATAACGCACAACCTGTGTTATTTCAATTATATAACAAAATATAATACGGAACAGAAATAACACAGACACCAAAATTTTGTTAACGAGGAAACCGCAAATGCAGAAAAACCCTGGGACCTAGTCTAGATTAAACATACATTGTATTAAGCCGCTACAGACACTAGACTACTCCATATTAACTTCAGTATGGACTGTAGTTTAACCCCAATCAATCTCACACTGATCCAAGGTACAGTTATGCTCCTACGCCTCGGATCACATCAGGATAATGCGCACTTGATTCCCTTAGCTGATCTCACCAACAACCAAGAGTTGCTACGACCCAAAGTCGAAGACTTTAATAAACAAATCTGTCTCACACAGAAAAGTCTACAAGATAGATAAATTCGTCTCCCACGAATAAACTTATGATTTTTTTTCTGTCTTTTGATAAATCAAGGTGAACAGGAACCAATCAATAAAACTAGACTTATATTCCCGAAAAACAGCTCAGTTTTATCAATCTCCTCACAATAAACTTAATCGACGCAGCGAAGAAGATTATTGAGGAATCACAAACGATGAGACGAAGATGTTTGTGATTACTTTTATATCTTGCCTATTGGAGATATGAATATAAAGCCAATTATTACAATTGTACTCGTATGATAGAAACAACAAGATCAGATCATACAACTACAAGGAAAGTAGTGCTTCACAATCCCAATGAAGTCTTCAAGTCGTTAACCTGGTTTTAGAAGAAGAAAACCAAAGGTTAAAGGAGAATATACTCTAGCTTAGCAAACTAGTATCATACAGAATGTGTGGGGATTAGGTTTCCCAGTTGCTAGAGTTCTCCCTTATATAGTCTTTCAAATCAGGGTTTGCAATCAATGTTAGCTTGGTAACAAAACATTCAATATTCACCGTTAGATGAAAACCTGATTAGATACAAGCTAATATTTCTCAACCGTTAGATCAAAAACTTAGCTTGTCATACACACATGTACTTGACGATTTTGGGTTTGTATAACCGTACCCAAACATGTACAATAGTTGGTTCAATACTAGTTAACCAAATGGTTAGCCAAATGATAACTTTCATATCAACCATATTCTTCTTCACCATAACTAGTCCAAATGACTCAAATGAACTAGTTAGAGAATTGTTCAATGATAGGTGTCTAAAACACCTAATTTTATATCTAGTATTTATGCTTTCTTTGCTATTATCCTCGTGAATTCCATATCTTATGGTTTATTTTGAGTTATTAGATGTTTTGGAGCCATTTGGAGCGAAAGAAGAAGAATTCGTGTGTTTTGAGCAGAAAAGGCAAAAGAGTCATTTGACAAGATATTGGGAGCTCGTCCGCGGATAAGGGCGACCAGTTGGAGTCTAAGAAGAATCGCTAAAACCACCCATGGGTGTTGATAGCTGTCCCATTTTTAATACCCTAAAACAACTCAAAGAGAAGATATCATTTTCTCCTCTTTCATGTTGTTCATCCTCAAATTTCATTTGTGAGCTGCTGCTGTTTTTTCCATGAGAAATTGAGAGAGTTGAGAGAAAAATTGATGATATATAGTGGTCATTGATGTTATAGAAGCAGAGATGGTGATGAAGCTCAAAGATAATGAACAATTGATTGTGAATTAATGGAGGTTCTGGAAAGAAGGGTTTAATTTGATTTAGAAATTGGCAGTGGTGTTGAGAAGATGCAGAGATGGGTTTGCTGAGAGAAATTGAATCAAAATGGGTTTGGTAGTGTTATTGACTGAAGATGTGAACATATGGGGTATTGAATCTGAGACTGTCATTGAAACTGTTGAATCGAGAAATGGAAATACGGGGATCTGTGGGTTTTACTTGAAATCAAAAGCCGATGAAAGAAATTGGTGTTATTGCCACCAAAATATGAAGAAGAAGTTGTTGTCGTTTGAATTGAGAATGAATGGTTGTAATCAAGAGAGAGTCTGGGGTTTGATAATGGATTGAAATAGTGATGTCCAAGGGTCTAGTGAGTTGTTGAACTGAGACTGGTTTGATGGTTTAGAAGATGATATTCCAGGCTGGCATTGCAGTTGTAGGTGCTATTGTAACGAGTCTCTGTTGCAGCTCAACAGATGTGTGATGGTGGTGTAGAGATATTGGAAGTTGTAGTTGTGATGATGCAGTTGTTGTGCCATAGCTAAGACGATGCAGTGTAAATTACAGGTATTGATGGTTCTGCAGCTGGTCAGATGAATGGGTTGAGCTTATGCTCTCAGTTATTACAAGCAGCTACTCGCATGAATTGGCACTGGTGGAGTTAAAAGGCAACAATGAGGATTTTGGTTTATTGGCTGGTGAAACAGAACAGAAAGAGCTGAAATTGCAGGTGAATGAGGAGGACAATGGTGATGTGGCCAATTAAGTATGCAGAATGGTTGTAGCACAGTTCTGTTGAAATGGAAGGTGCGGTTCTGGTAGCGTTATCAAGCAATTAAGCTAATGTGTATAATCATATGTATGCCAATGGGACCGTAGCTGAGATGGAGAAGCAATGATGAAGATGATGTGAAGATTGCAGGATTGAGAAGTTGTATGAAAAGTGAGATGAATGGTGCAGGGTTGGTTTCGAATTGAACAAGAAAACAGGCAAGCAAGATGGATCTGTTGCATGATTGCAGTGACTCGTATGAGAATGTGGTGCTGCCAAAGGAGAGATGGGTGGTATCAAACTGAAATGATATGAACTGAAAATTAGTGGTGCTGTTGTGTGCTCTGAGATTTATATGAAGTGATGTGTGTGTTGGTTGGCTAAGATGGAGGAGATGAACAATTCAGGTAGTGTTGGTGTTAGAAGCTACAAAGAATGTGGTAGATGTATCATTGGTATTGCCGATATAGTGGATTGGAGCAGGTACAGTGATGAGCATTTGTAGCTGAGCTCATATTGCAGGTAGGTTATGAACTTAATGGTACTTGTGGTTAAGAAGAAAGGGAAGTTACAGCTACAGTGAATGGAAAGAATCAGATGCAGTTGTGTTGCCGTGGCTTGATATTTGTGGCACTGGAAATGATGGAATTGACATTGTTGTTGGTGCTGTGTGGTGGTGCAGTTGTTGAGATGAACTGGTGGTGATGCTGTTATGTTATGGATAATGGCAGGATATGGCTATGGAGGTGCACTTATTGATTGCAGAGAGGTTGGCCTGAGGAAATGACGGCGTATGTGAAGCTACAAAACATGGGTGCTAGCAGGGTGTTGGCTGAGTTGCGGAAAAGAGTATTTCAGGTGATTTTGTTGAGAAGGGATGGCTCGATTCTCTGGAGCTGATACAGTTGAGTACCTGAGATAAAATGAAGCTGTGGCATTGGTGTTTGAATGGTTGGAAGTGTTATGCAGTCGATGCCGACGTATTGAGATTTGAACAAGAGAAGCTGCATGCATGATTGTCATTGATTTTGTGTGAACTGATGTTGCAGACGGGCAGATATCGGTGGTGATAAGAAGTTCAGAGTTGCTGGAAGTTTCAGTAGACGGAGACAAGCTCAGGCGGCCAGATATAATTATCCGGTGACCGGATTCCGGAAACGGTGGCCGGATTTCGGTGATGACGTCAGCAACCGACGACCAACTTTGGACCCATAATTTCCAGAGAAGAGATGTTTTAACACATGGGCTTGGTGGACCAATGGGGAATGGGTTTTGAGAAGAGAGTATCTTTTTGGAATGGGAGAAGCATATAAATAGAAAGTCTTTCTCTAGACCTTTATATCTCCATTAGGGAGAATTCCTACTTGTTGTCTAGGGTTTCACATGATAGTTCTTCTTTGCTTTCTATGGTGATTTCCAAAAACACAAGTACTTGATTTTATTATTGGTTAAAGATGTAGTTGGATTTTGAAAACAAGTTATGGATTTTATGGATTAGTTTTGTCTCAATATTATCGTTTGATTTCTACTGCGTATAATAATTGCATGATTGATGTATTGCAATATGATTGAATGTTTGTTTGGTTGAGTCTAGAATTGATTGAACATACATCTATATATATAGATAATTTAGGGTTCAACATCGAGCGATAACCTTGAATACGAGTAGCATGATATGATTATAGTTTGTAGTAATACATCCTTGTAATCATATGTAGAAATTGGCCTTTGTTCGAATTGTTTGCGCAACGTATTTCAATTGCATTGATTAGCCTATTTCACAAAACTTAATGCTCCTAGGAATTGAACTTAATTAGCGCAAGGTGTTAGGTTATTCTTTAGGTAGAATTCACATATGCATCTCTAATGTGTTTGTTGATGAATTAGGAAATTTACAGAGTATTCTTGCAATAAGGTATTCTAGGGCTTTTTATGATAGCGAGATTAAATACGAATTCTATTCATACTTTCAAAAACTTGTTTACAATTGAAGATGAAACCTTTATCCAATATTTAACATCCTTGATTTGCGTGCTTTATTTATTTGTTTTTCTTTTATTTTATTTTTAGATACATATCAGAAAATCCCCCCTTGTTATTTATAGGAAACCTAAACAACTTGACAACCTTAGTCCTCTCTGTGGGAACGATCCTTTCTTGCCCTTGCTATATTATATATTTTGAGTAGTGAGAAAGTGTAATTTATTTTTGACGCCTACGACAACGATCATTCAATTGATTTGAGATCTCATGTACTACACAAGACACAATTAAAGAAAAAACGATGTGATTCACTCGAATTGATTCATGAACTATAAATCCACGATTTACAATAGCATTCCTTAGTTTATTAAGATAAGTTCACAAACATCGTTTTTAGACATAACCACTCAAGTTCGCGGACTCGGTTCGCGGACTCAAGTTAACCGGTTGGAATTCACAAACTCCCACAGAAATTCTCTGGTCGAGAACTTCTATCAGTTCGCGGACTGAAACCAAGCTACAAATCCAACAGAAATTCTCGGGTTCGAGAACTACGCACGTTCGCAGACTGAGTTCGCGGACTGAGTTGGCTGCTCAAGTTCCGGTTTCACTTGATCAACAAAGTTCGCAAAATTCGGTTCAAGTGCTAAGGACTTATACATATATGTGTTACCATAACAATGTTTATATCCCCCAATGGTTATATTGTCTAAACTCTCATTTCAATCATTGAAACATTCTCATAAGGCGTTATATAGTTGTTATTCACAAACTATTTTTCTTCAGAGCGATTTCCAAAATGACTGAAACATAACATGACTTTCGTCAATACATAAATATGAACTTGGCTAAAGCGAAAGCTTTACCAACACATATTTCGAGAAATAGATAAGCGATATATACTCAGCTCGAAATATCACATGTGTATATTCTTAGTCTATATAGTAATACGACTTTTTTCTCAATATAGGAGATATAGTAGATATATTTTTGAGTGATAGATAAGTTCAAGTCTCCACATACCTTTTAGTCGATGAAGATCCACTGGTTCCTTGAGTAGTAATTCGTCTTGTATGATGATTTCCATGGAGTTCTTGAGCTCAACTACACTTTCTATCCTAGTCCAAGACCTTAGCTATAGTAGACTAGAAATAAAGACTTTATAGTTTTTATCACTAACATTGACAAACATGCTTGAGATAGCAACGCATGCGAGTTCGACCGAGCAATGCTCTAACAATAAGATTCATATATTATCAACTAGAGCTGGAGGTTTCTCTTTCGATAAAATGCAGTTGCATCACCTGGCCTACATAAGAAAATGAACGTTGTAGATAGTAATTTTTGTTTGCATAAAATTGCTAATTTATACACCATTCTTACACAGGATAACTAATGGACAACGGACGAGTTTACCATTTGGCCAACTTTGCCGAAAATTGCTGGTACATGTTAGCCTAGTATCAAAGAGACTGGTGCAGTAACACAGTTTATTTCTTTGTATAGTCAAAATTAAATTCAAAACTAAACCGACCCAAATATGAATTTCTAAATCATATAAGCACTGAATTCAGATATGAATCAAAATTCAAAATTTTTACCTTCTCAAAACCTTGTAGTCCACCATAATAAGGATCTGGTACTTCTTTCTCATTATTCTTATTGCAATATAAGAACATTAACTTAACTTGAAACACCAACAACATGAACGAATACACATTTTTATAGTCAGTGACATTCAAGCCAAGCCTAATACAAAAAACTGAATTCAAATACAATATTTATAGGAGTTACAAAATTTATGGAAAAATGGTTGCAGAGTTGAGATAAGGACAAATTTGAGATGTTATATTACCTCCCCGCTCGTCTCAAAAGTAGTAATCTGCTGCCATTAGCTACAAGACCTTTAAACCGCAACAAAATAACCTCAGAAATGGCTAACAAGTGTAACTAGTTTCTATACCACATTGAGAATATGAAAAACATTGTACTTACATGGCACCACCACAAGATGGACCGAATAATTTGAATAAATACATTGCGGTTGATGAAATTCCATTCACAACTCCTCTTTGGCACTGAGACTGTTATCAAAATATCTTAGTTATAAACCCATCTAATGTAACTGTTAAAAGCCAAGATAAAACGAAAACAAGGGTGAGCAAGAGACTTACTACTATGGTGTTTCCTAAGATGACAAACCCAGTGAAAATAGCTGTCTGGTAGTCATTTAGAACCCACATACTCAAACTCCATGCCAATAACAGCTGATATTAGTCATTCATTTTTTTATAATAGACCCATCATCAAGACAATCACAACATTTTCAAATAACATCTTGTTTAAAACAGAAATCTTAATAACTCTATAAATTAATTTTCCAAAACCCTTACGAAATTAATGGGTTTTTCCAAATCATCCATGCTAGTAAGTCAAATGATGGGAGAAAGCAGAGTACTTTCCTGCATCTGCAGGTGCCATAACCATCTGTAGTAGCAGGATTTCCCACACTACACCCCTATTAAGATCTTATAAAAATCTAAGTGAAACTAGTTGAAGATTAAAGAATTAAACGACACTTTTATTATTTAGATCTCAGAAATGTTTACAGAAAATATTCAAACTAAGAATTACAACTTTCTTTTCTGGAGTTTCTCTCTCCTAAAGATTTTCTCAACTCTAAAAAATACCTCTCTCTCCTCTGGACTTACTAGAACCCTTTATATAGGAAAATACATAATGGGTGACAGCTAAGTTTTCCACTTCTCTCGGATATATTCTGCGATCTCATCGTGGTATTTGTAATATTAATCTTCGCCAACTTTTGTAATCCTCGTGAAACAACACTCTCATAACATGTCTCTTCAATCGTCAGCTATTATGAAGCTTACTTGTGACGCTCGCCAAATGTTGCTGAAGAATCCTTACGACACTCTCGTGAACAATGTCATTTATACTTATAGGAATATTTGACCTTCTCGTGAAAGCGTTGTTCTTACTATGAGAATATCGTTGTGGCGATATTCTGGTACTACATCTTGCCTCTTCTCATGTCTTTTCTGCGAAGAAGAGAAGATCGTGAGAATAAATTGCTGTAATCTCCTATCTTTTCACCTCCACCTTTATTCTGACACGTTTCTAAACCTTTCACCAGCTGTCTTCATATAATTTTATCACCCATATATTTTTCGACACGTCATCTTAAACCGCTGCTATTTGACCATTCACGTCCTTTCATTGTATTTAACTATTTTATTTTCTCGAGAAACTTCTTCTACTATAAATACCTTCTCTCATTCTTTCTTCTCATTCTCTTTCCTTCTTCTTCTCTGCAAATTTCATTGCTTTCCCGCAAATCGCGCATCTAATATCTTTCGCCATTTTTTCAATCTCCTTTCATTCCCATTCTCTTAAAATGGTTGCTGCTGGTGCTAAAAATCTTATTGCTTTCAATTTGATGCAAGAAAAACTTAAAAATCAAGGATTTGACTTATCTTTAATTCCAGATCAAAGTCCCAAATCTGTTCTTTCTCTTGAATTATTTTCTAACTTCCATTGTTCTCGTGAAAAAATTATAGTTTCATTAGGTCAACTTGAAGTTGGTCTTCCACTTCCTCTCTACAACCCTGAACTTCCACTCTTTTACTAAATAATTTCTGATAAGAGATTTTTACGAGCGGTGTATCAACTTGGCGGGGATTATATTAGATTATTACTAGAATATGCCTCTCGTGGTGCTGGCAAAGGATCCCAATATTCCGAAGAACATAAAAGTCTTAAATATAAACATATTCTGATTATCCCTGCAAAGTATACTGTAGATAATTTATTCCGAAATTACCAATTACTCCCCATGGTAAGGGATAGTACCTGTTTGGGTGTTCGTTTGCATAAAAGGAAGGTCGCTGCTGAAAATGCTCTTATGCAAGACATTGATTTTCATACCAATACAAATGATGGCCCTCGTCATTCTAATGACGATAAGTGGTTTATTTTTCCCTTATGCCTTAAAGGTCCTTATATATCCGGTTCTCTCCAACTTCCTGAGAATCTCTCTCACTATGAACCATGGACTTTCAACTGTCCTGATAGGTCTTCCGATGTATATTCTCTCATCTTCTTATGCTATTATTATTTATTCCTTCATACTCTCGCTAACTTTTCCATTATCTTGAAGGTTTCCAAAATGAAGCTTAATTACCATAAATATAGGAAACCCAACACTCTTATAGCTCTTAGATCTTTCACATATGAAGTAAGAAATATTCCTTTATTAATTAACAATATATTGTTGCCCCTATTTCTTATCTTTATCTGTGTTTGTAGGTAATTGAAGAATTACCACCTTTAGAGCCAAAACTTAAGGAGAAACCTTCAACTAATCGTAAAGGGAAATCTACTGCTTCAAGTGAAGGAAGACGCTCTGCCCCTCGTGATAAAGAACCCAGCGAGCCTCCTTTGAAGAAAAATAAAACTCAGCATTCTTCTTATCAACATACCCAATTGGATTCAATCGTTAATAATAAATCTAATGATGAATTTATCGAAGAATTTGACGATATTAGAGAAGTTCCTTCTGTGAAAAATTCTTTTTCCTCTGATTCTTCCATGACCCAACTGTCCATGCTTTTTGGCGATTCTTCTCGTGGAACTGCGAATGAGTATGGCGATGAGACTCTTAATGGACTATATCAAGAACTCGTCAAAGTGTGCGATGCTCCAATCTTATCTGATAATAATTCTCTTCGTGGAATTTCTGGAACTCTAACTCCAAGCTTCTTAAATGCACTTGGTATTCTGGTATGTTTTCTTAGTTGTTTCTTAAATCGCCAGATTTCTCTCACAAATTTTTTGTACTTATAAAACTATGTTGCAGGTTGGGAGAGCTTCTTTTGCTGTTGCTGCTGATTTAGATAATAAATGTGCTTCATTTAAGAAAAAGGTTGTTAACCTTCGCCAAGATAAAGAGAAACTAGAGGCTGAAATTGCTGTGCTTCGTGAGAAAAATAAACTGTTGGAAACTGAAGCTTCAGTTGATAAACAGAAGATTTTGGATCTTAACAATGCCAACAAACAACTTTATGGTATGATTTACTTTTTCTTTCTTTTAGATTTTTTATTTTTCTTTTATATAGCTTATCCAAGCAATCATTTTTGCAGATGTTTATGGTCTAACTGACGAAGCTACGTTCCTTCAAACCTTTCCCGAACCTGTAGATGATAATACTCTTCTTGCTCGCCTTAATAATTCCTTAAGTAATTTTGCTGATGAACAAATTAAATCCTTCTCTATAGAGGAACTTAAATTTAAGTTTAATCTCCTGACCGTTGAACACGGACACAATTTAGGATTATCTAATAAATTTAGGCGTCTTTATCATGAATCAAAAGAAGTGATCAATGGATTAAGAAGTAGAATTAGTGATCTTGTTGACGAGAAAGATCAAGCAATTAAAAATGGCAAAGAAACTCTAGCAGATTTCCATAAAATTCTTTTCGAAGTTCAAAAGGAAAGAGATAAACTCTTCTGCGAAAATAAAGATCTTCTTGCAAGAGAAACTCAAGTTCGTTCTCGCCTTCTTATTACTAGCGATGATGAGTATTCTTGGGAAGCACAGGTTCTTGATAATGCTAGGAATAATTTAGGTATAAATGCTAGTCTTCATGCTGATCAATCATCCTTAATTAGGGACTTGATTTCTGAAAAATAAGGTTGTTAACCACTCTACTCTATTAACCTTTTGTTTTTTTATTATTCTTTCTTATAACTTCTATCTTATCGATGCCTTATTCTCGCAGATTCTGAAGACAGATGCCGTGTAAGGATGAGAGAACTAGAAGATATTAATCATCAACTCGCGAACGATCTTACTGCTCGCAACAATAAAATACTCACGATTAAAATCTCAATTTGGGATTACTTCTGCAAATTTTAACAGATCCCTCCCCATTACTCGTAATAATACTACTAGGCAGGTTTGTGATGATCATGGAATTCCTCATTATTTGTATCCTGATCTTGCAAATGCAATACCATTAATGGTTCAAGATCTTGATATCTCTGATACTGATGAAGATTTTGACGAAGGTGAAGAAGAGAATAATGACGAAGAAACAAATTCTGGCGATGATGAAGAACCCAACAAAAATAATGAAGAAGAGAAATCTGGTGAAGAAAAAGAATCTGATAAAGATAACAATGTTGATAAGTGAAACAATGTATCTGTCTAACTTCTTTCTTTGATGTAATTAATCGCGAGTTTCTTCAATTTTCTGCAACTTTCTTCAATTTAATGTGTAAATTTCTTTGCCCCCTTATCTGTATGAATGAAAGAACAACCTCTTTTTTGCAATATAACTTGGTCAATATAGTTTGCATCTGCTAATTATCTGTGCCTTAATATCCATATAAATTTCTCATATGGTGATGAATAATAATCTTTATCATTCTATTCATTCCCATACTTGCCTCTATTATTTATCTGCAATATGAGAAAGTTAATAAACGAATATTTTGACGAATTTCAAAATTTCCGCGATATTGTCGCAAACCCTGATATTTTTGCGATTTTATGGTCTTATCATGCCTTCCTACTTAAAGGTCTTACTTTTCCATAGTATTCTCTCTGCGACAAGATCGCAGGACGTCTTTACATTTTCATGTATTAACCCATTGATCTTGTCTTATCTGCATTTCTTTATTGTATTGCGACAATATGACGAGCCTAAGTTTTCTCGAGAAAACAAAACCTCGTGACATTTCCGTCTTGCGATGAAATCGCAGGACGTCTTTACATTTTCATGTAAAAACCCCTTGACCTCATCTTAACTTTTTTCTCTTATGGCTTTTTGCCTCTGTATAATTTACGCGACAATATGACAGGCCTAAATGATCTTGCGATCTTAGAGCCCCATGACATTGCCGTCTTAAGACACTTATCAGCTCCCTAATGGAGGGTGCCGCCCTTATCTTCCCCCTGGTTTCCACTTCAAGGAGGGCACATCGGCCATAAAAAACTAGCTCTTCCCATCCATATTTACCAACAACCAGTTGTTTTCGCAGCCCCTTGTCCTTTATGCCTATATGGCTTATAGTTACAAGACTGCACCCTAGGTGGGGTTTTCTTCAGGCCAAGTGCATTGTAGCCAAGACTTACCAAAGATGGCCAGGGTAGGTTCGTCCGTCCCGGGCACCCTTGGCTGAACTGTGTACCTCGGCGCCTTGGTCATACTCTGCACTTCTTGGAAGAGACTCTCGCGTCCAACCAGGTATAACCTTATAAAGTTGGAAATCCAAGATCTCTCTCCGGATAGGTTTTCTTTAACCCCTACATCTGTATGACTCAGGTTCCAGTAGCGGTATAACCTTATCCCTGAATCATATAAAGAGATACCCCCTTTATGACGTGCTTGTAGGTCTTACATTTGCTTCTTACGAAATTGTACTCGCGAACTAAGTTGCACGCCATAAAGGTTTGTCCCATTCTCTTAATCTCTGCGAAATTTCATTCGCGTTTCTTAAAATTTCTTGCGAGCTTCAAATCTCAATAATTTATTTATTTTTTTGAACTTTTCAATTTCATTTTCTTCACTCAAACAGAAAAAACAACTTTACCTTTCTACTTCTAGCAATCTGCTCGTCATATTTCATCTTTCTATCACTTTATTCTTCTCATCTTCCTTATAATCTGTTCTTTTACTTAGTGTTTTCCCGCAAGTTGCTTGTCATTTCCTCCTTTTATGCTTTTTATACATGTACCTCTGCTGCGTTTTATTTTTTGCTTGATTTATGCGAGGGACTCGTTAGTTATTTCTTCATGCTTTTCTATTGAATCAACCATTAATTTGTCACTTCTCTGTTGTTGCTTAATTCTGTATTTCCAATTGTTGTTCTTCCCTGCTCTTTCCTCACAAGACTTGATATCTATCTCATAACATTTATTACTTTCTCCCCAATCTCCTTTAATTACTCCAACACCATTTGGATGAGGGAATTTAATGCACTGATGAAAGGTAGATGCAACACCCAATATCCTGTGTAGACAAGGTCGACCAATTAAGGCGTTATATGGTGATTCAATATCGACAACACAGAATAAAATCTTGGAAGTCATTCCTCTTAACGGAATTCTCATTGTGATCTCCCCTTTAGGCTTGTTGGCAGTTCCATTAAAACCATAGATTATGTATGTCAATGGTATCAAATCTTCATCTTTCCCACCCATGGTTCTATAGGTGTGGTAGAACAGGATATCTACGGAACTGCCAGTATCAATTAGGATTCTATCAATAGCCCAAGACTCCTCCATTTCGTTATTGTTTTCTTTACCTCCTTCTTCTTCTTATTCTTCTGCTTGTTCTGGTTTTATTTCCAACCTTACCACCAATGGGTTATCATGCAACTCGCCAGGCTCTGGTATTTCTTGTGATGTAAAAGAAAGGATTTGTTTCTGCCACTCTTCTAATGGCGAGATTCTCGCTATATTCATTATTTCTTTTCCATCCATATCACTGGCAAAGACTCTACTTAAGACATTATCGTGGAAATCTTCGATGGTTCTGAAAGAATGCACAATAGAATTACAAAATAAATTCTTTGCTTTAGTTCCAACCTATATAACAAAAGTTTCTGCTCCTTTTACATTAGTCATTCTGCGATCGTCTGGTGGTGGTGGCAATTGTTGCGATTGTTGATGCCCTTTTAGAAAATGATTTAGCTTCCCCTGATCGATCATTCTTAAGATTATTCTTTTTACATTTCTGCAATTATTTATCGAATGCCCATGAAAATGATGATAAGGACATAATTCTTGATTACGAGTGTTAGGATGTGGTTCCTTCCCCATGTTCCATGGCGAGGGTATATTTTCCATTAAAATGATAGCTTCCCAGATTTTTTCTACACTAGCATTCAATGGTGGCATCTTAATCTCCTCCCATATGGTTCTCATGTTCCCCTGATTTCTGAAATTATTTTGCTTTTGTCCACCATAAGTTTCTTGAGGTTGGTCAAGCCTTTGGATTTGACTATTTCCTCCACGATTGTAATAATTCTTCTCTCTTTCAAATTCTTCTTGATCACGACTTCCCATAGCCACTAGTTTTTGTTTGTCATTATTCGCCACTTTCTCTGCTTGAACTTGCGAGGTGCTCGCCACGTTATTAATCATTTTGGGAAGCAAACTTCCATTAGCCATTCTGAACTGGTGTTTGCAATTGGGTATGACTCCATTTCGTTTTGTTTTTCTTCCAAAGCAATGTACTCTTCTTGTAGTTCTCTTAGTTCAGTCATTGTGATGGTGTTTTTGATTCTGAAAATTTGTATGTAGAGCAAATTGGTCGCAAAAATTGCATTAATAAAGGATAAAATAAGATATCTCTCATCTACTCTTCCCGCCATCTCACTACACATTGTCTTCCATCTTATGGTTAGATGTTTTAGACTCTCTCCAATTCTCTGTTTTAATCCAAACACATCTTCGATACCTGGTCGTGAAGAGTTATTGCTTATGTATGCACCCAAAAATGTAGCTTGTAAGTGATCAAAAGAAGTAATAGTATTTTTCGCAATCCTCAAACCATTTTAGCGCCTCGCTTGAGTCAAACTGGATGCAAAGTACTTGCATAAAACAACATCATGATTCTCCCACTGCAAAGATACACCTAACATAAGCTTTAACATGTTGAATAGCACAAGTAGTCCCATCGAAAATACTGTTTAGTGCTGGCAAATTGCATTTTGGAGGAATTCCTCTTAGTTGTACTTCCTGTGTGAAGAGAGTTCTAGATGCTTCTTCGATTTGCTTCATCAAGTTGCCTTCTTCCTCCTTCTCTTCTATTATTTATCATCCCTCTCATTTCTGCTAATTCCCTCAAAATTTGCTCACTTGCAGTTGGGCTTTGTTCTATTGGTCTTTTTAACGCACTTTCTCTTCTCCTGCGATTTTCCTCTTCATTTCTATCCGAAATTCGCAATTGATTTTGTCTCCTAATTTCTTCTCCACCAATTTCTTCATTTCTCGCCAATTCTCTTTGTTTTCTTTCTATCCTTCTCTGTATTCTATCATATTCTTCCCGAATATTGCCATTTTCGCGATTTTGTGTACGTCTTCTTTCTCGATTATCATGATTGTTTTTCCTTATTGCTTCTTGAAACTCCCCGTTCTTCCATTTCTGCCCTCAGTCTTTCTCTCTCTGAGCTAGGCGTGTGTCTGTTCAAAATAATGTCTCTCTATTTCATTCTCAATAATTCTTTGATTTCTGACGTGCTCTCGGCCATGTAATACTCTTCTACCTTCTTCGTGATTTTCTTCACCATCTTGATTACCTTAATTTCTTTGATTTTCAATATTTCGTCTTCCATTTAAAGTTTCTCCTTGTGGATCGTTACAATCATTATTTACTCTCTCTTCTCCCTGACATTGTCCTCTATTTGGATTTTCAGTTTCTTCTTGTACATTTTCTCCATTATTTCTTATGGGAGAATTTCTCCTTGGTATTTATCTAAATGATCTTGAACTTGATCTAGTAGTACTTCTTGATCTTCTTCTTTGTAACCTTAAATTCTCCATTCTCAACTCATGATTTTGTCTTGTTAAATTTGCACGTTCCACCGCCTCTAACCTTCTTTCTTCATGTATTCTTTGCCCTGATTCCTCTGCTATTTCATCTTCATCTTGATGAATCGACCCTTCTTCTACCTCCTGATTTCTTCCTACTCCATTTTCTTCTCTTAATTGTCGACTTGTTTCTTCTCTCATTGAATCTGATCTCCATGTATGCACGCTTACTCTATCATAATCCACTCTTCCATTTTGTACCGATGTTGATTGGTTTGGTTGTTGAATTAAATTTTCCCCTTCATTCCTTGTTCTATTCGTCCTAATTCTCATCCTTGAAGATTCTCCTAATACACTTGTTTCTTCACCTGCAAGTCTTTTACTTCTTCTCACTGTTGTTGGTGGTTCTGATGTATTTCTTCTCCTTCTTCCAGCCATTTCTTCAATTTCTCCAAATCTTCAAATTGTAATTAGAGATTTTGGATCTTGATGTCCCCTTAGTCGGCGCCAAAATGTAGTAGCAGGATTTCCCACACTACACCCCTATTAAGATCTTATAAAAATCTAAGTAAAACTAGTTGAAGATTAAAGAATTAAACGACACTTTTATTATTTAGATCTCAGAAATGTTTACAGAAAATATTCAAACTCAGAATTACAACTTTCTTTTCTGGAGTTTCTCTCTCCTCAAGATTTTCTCAACTCTAAAAAATACCTCTCTCTCCTCTGGACTTACTAGAACCCTTTATATAGGAAAATACATAATGGGTGACAACTAAGTTTTCCCCTTCTTTCGGATATATTCTGCGATCTCATCGTGGTATTTGTAATATTAATCTTCGCCAACTTTTGTAATCCTCGTGAAACAACACTCTCATAACATGTCTCTTCAATCGTCAGCTATTATGAAGCTTACTTGTGATGCTCGCCAAATGTTGCTGAAGAATCCTTACGACATTCTCGTGAACAATGTCATTTATACTTATAGGAATATTTGACCTTCTCGTGAAAGCGTTGTTCTTACTACGAGAATATCGTTGTGGCGATATTCTGGTACACACCATCAATAATTTTGACCAAATATTCTTACAAAGATGTATATGAGATAATCTACTGTAGTGGCATATATAACTACAGTAGATGCTAAGTTTGTATGTAACACTGAATGCTAACTAAATAATACTAGCCTGACGTACAAGATCTTAAGCTACTAGTCTTACTAATACCACTAGTACTTCTCGATATAGTATCTAAAGACGGCAGTACACCAATTAAAAACAAAAGTAGTGGTTATGAGTAAATAACAATAACAGTAGGAAAATCAAGTGAGAAATAATCTCATAACTTTCAAGTTCGCAATTAATCTAGCAAGATTATCAAGAACACAACACATTCAACCCTTTTTTGCTAGCAAGAATTGATAGACTTTGGCAGTAACCTTTATTAACCATTTTCCAGTTTTTTATCAAAATTACCACTTAACTAGCGAGTATAAGAATCCAGTACCAATTGAGAAATTTTCTAAAAATGCCATTGTGTCCAAGGAACTAAAGCACCTTCAGTATATAAGTCTAAACTAAACTCAGTCTTACTAACCAAGAACTCTAAAACAGGAAATAAGACTACGAGACTCCAACCATTACCAAGAAATAGATAATAGAATTCATACTCTGTGGATGTATTCTAATTCATTTTCCGATCTCACTATTCCACTTAGTATATATAACACTAACTAAAATGACGTTTCTTCCATTTATGCATCACAAAGAGAGTTGAAGGAAAGAAGAGGCATTACTAATAAGTTTACAAGAATCCCCGGTTCTCAAGCTCATTATTAAACGACAAGAAGCTATCTTGAGCTAAACTAAAGCTCACACAAACAACAATAGTACTTAAGGCCTCCTCATATCTTGTTACCGAGTTATAAATAAAGTATTTACTGAAAACTAAAATAGGGAACTAGACATCCTCTGGCCACGACAACTCTGTCTTCGCTAACATAAACATTTTACCAAAACCTGTCTATGGAATTCTGGAAAGAGCAATTGAGTGATGCCCCTCACATTTAATACTACTAAATAATTTGTTACACCTTACTTACACCTCCAACTTGACGCATTAATGCAGAATTAGAAATCAGAACACTAAACTAGGGAAAATAGAACAAAGATAATTGAATAGAACATAGGATTGATAACAATAGAACGCTAGATAATTGAGTCTAGGTTAAAAACCATTACTCTTCTATAATCCGCAGATTAAAGTTTAATTAAAATATCATAATAAAGTCTCCCCCTAAAGAAAACCTAATAAACTATTTATTTATACTATAAAGATAACCCCTTCGAAAAGAAACCTAAACAAAATACGGAAACAACTAAAAACGTCCCTAAAATCACAAGACATTCCCAATTAGACAATATCCCTAAAGGAGGACAATATTCCCCTACATCAACCACCCCCGGTTGAAAGATTTCTCGACTCCGACGAGAACGTCTTAATAACTTCTAGCATATATTGCCTCGTTCTTATTTTCATGTACCCTTGTATGACATCCAGCTAACTTTCCACAATCAAAGACAAAACTCGTAGCCTTAGAGATCCTAAGACGCAATAAGCAAGAAATATTGTTCAACTTAATTGCACCATATGATACCCTCATAGCTTTCCTTCGATCAAATACGAAACCACAATCATCATTGCTGATCCCAGCAGTAGGCTCTAACCCCATCACCACATCATGATATTCAAAACATGTTAATCTCTGATCCACGCTAGTCATCGTACCACAGAAAACAAACGAAGAGTTTCTCCTTAGTTTTCCTTGTGATACTTTATGCCATCGATTAGCATATGCTGCCATTGTATACATCCCAATAATCTTACTAGGGGTTTCTTCCAAAACTGTTACGAGACCTAGCTTGACATCTTTGTTGTCACTAGCACTTCCTCCATACAGCAAGCTCTTTCAATGAGTTCTGGAGATTCACTACTTAGGATAGCAATATATTCCTCAAGGTTAGGCTGATCATATTTTGTTGACGTGACACCAGTGAGCATTATCTTATGTTTTGTTGGTAAATTCTCTTTATGAGTAGCATTCATTAACTTAAGCTCTTTCTGAACAACATCCATAGTTAGGGATAATGTCAGAACCATAAGCCAAAAGGTCACCATACTCTCTAGGATACTAAGCAGTAACCCGGACCACCGTTCGAGGTTCTCGAGATACGCTCTTGCATTGTATGTACAAGGCTGTAGATTCCTTCGATACTGGTCCACAAATCTGTCTCAATATCATATGTTTCTAAGCTTGTCTAGTCCTCCCTTACTAATGTCATACGAATAATCTTCATCTTTCGTCCTGCGGACATGTTCTTTCCTAGGACATCAACTTTCGCTGATGTGGTTGAAAATTGTAGCACAATAGTCTCATGGAAAACCAATTATTTTGGATCATCCTTCTTAAACTTCTGTAGAGTGTCTGGACCATCTTTATTTTAGATTGACAAGAGATTAGTAATTGCTGCCTCTGTGTATTTCCCTTGATCAATGACAAGAACCATAACTTTATCTGCACGTAGCCATTCTGTACACCTTTGATTAACATTAGATGTATCTACGTACTGCCCATTCTTGTTGACTTTTTCATTTAAAACAGATAAATGATGCATCTTGTAAGTCCCGCTACTCAGTAAACATTCGTTCGCATCTACTATCCTAAGAATAATATCGACCAATGAATTCCTTAAGGCTGGAAAATATTCTAGCCAAAGAGTAAGCATAATCACCAAGAAAATAGAGATTACCCATAACCTGTGCTGACAGTAGATCAAGTCAGTCGAGGTACTCTCTAACTTTTGTTGTTGCTGAAGGTTGTATACAAAAATTATTCGCAATGAACAACATGGACCAGGAGCAAGTCTTGCAGCAAGAACAGTAGTCTTCATTGTTGTCTCTTTCTCCACTGACATAATTATCAACATATCCAAACATGTAAACATCTTATAGCAGTTCTGCTTGTAAACAGATTCATCTGAAAAAGAGTCATTCTTTAATGCTTCTAGTACCTCAATGTTCAGATTTATGCCAACAATTAAAAACACTCCCTCCGTCACAGAGTAAACACTTCCTTCTAGTACCAAAAGTCTCACCTTATAGTACTAACTGGCCACACGTCTTTTAATGATCGACAAAGTAGCACGTGTCCATTTCAAGGTTTTCTTCTTATTGGTGATGGCACACACCTTGTGGTGGATAAGTCTTATTCCATCAGCATACACTTCTCTGTCCTCAACAATTTTCCGGTCCAAAGAGAGTGCTACTAGATTAACGCCATGTTGCTGATGATATTCATGCGCAATCTCGCATAATTCAGTTGTAATAGTCCAACTGAAAATCTCACCTTGCACCACCATCATATCATAGGTCGTCACACACTCTCGTGAGTAATGCATGTCCATTGCAAGGGAAATTTCGTCCACAGCATATCTCCCACTGTTAGAGAGAATTCGACCTCGAATTGTACTTTTAGAGTTTTCTTCCCAAGTTTCCTTATGACCGAACTTCTTCACATACAAGCCAGAACTCGTAGTTTTTGCCACACATGGAACTTGAACTTCATTATCATAACATAGTATTGGAATACTTATTATGTTTGGAACTTCTTCCACCATCATACTCCTCCCTTTGCTAGAGAAAATGTGCCCATGAATTTTACTGCGATAATTTTCTCTACAAACTTCATTGCGACTAACCTCTCCCTTATAAGTGTCTGATCTCAAATTAAGATTTTCAATAGTACATAAAGTTTGTACTGTATATAGGGCTTGAGACTTCAAACTGAGATCATCTACCACATATGAATCTTGATTCTTGTAAACTAAATGAGCTTGGTTTACAAGATTACCTACAATACTCGTCTCCACTCGCATTAGAGAATTAGTATGATCTGGTTGAAAGAAAAATTCGTCTTCATCTTCCGAGAAAGTATCGTAAACTGGAGTTGAGCCCCAATCAACAGCGACTTCGTCTTCACCCTCAGACTCGTTATATTTCGGCTCCTCGCTGACAACTTCATCATATTTCAGCTGTTCACCAACAAATTCTGTTAGATCATTGCTTGGTTGAACTCGCATGCATTGCTATCTCAAGCATGTTTGTCAATATTAGTGATCAAAACTATAAAGTATTTGATTTCTAGTCTACTATAGCTAAGGTCTCATACTAGGATATAAAGTGTAGTTGAGCTCAAGAACTCCATGGAGATCATCATACAAGACGAAGGACTACTCAAGGAACTAGTGGATCTTCATCGACTAAAAGTTATGTGGAAACTTGAACTTATCTATCACTCAAAAGTCTATCTATTCTATCTCTTATCTTGAGACAAAAGTCATATTCCTATATAGACTAAGAATATACACATACGATATTTCGAGCTGAGTATATCTCGCTTATCTATTTCACGAAATATATGTTGGCAAAGCTTTCGCTTTAGCCAAGTTCATCTTTACCTAGTGACGAAAGTCATGTTATGTTTCAATCATTTTGGAAATTGCTCTGACAAAAAATAGTTTGTGAATAACAACTATATAACGCCCTCTGAGAATGTTTCAATAATTGAAATAAGAGTTTAGACAATATAACCATTGGAGGATATAAGAATTGTTGTGGAAAGAAATATATGTATAAGTCCTTAGTGCTTGAAATGAAGTTTGCGAACTTTGTTGATCAAGTGAGACCGAAGAAGTACGTGAGCTTCATCCGCATGAATCATGGAAGTTCTCGATGAGAATTTCTTCTGGAGTTTGTGAACTCCATCCGAGAACTTAAGTCTGCGAACCCAGTCCGCGAACTTGAGTAGGTTATGTCTAAAAACGATGTTTGTGAACTTATCTTAATAAACTAAGGAATGCCATTGCAAACCGTGGCTTTATAGTTCATGAATCGATTCGATTGAATCACATCATTTTTGCTTCAATTGTGTCTTGTGTAGTACATAAAGATCTAACCAATTGAACAACTCTCTAACTAGTTCATTTTAGTCATTTGGACTACTTATGGTAAAGAAGAATATGGCAGATATGAAAGTTATCATTTGGTTAACTAGTGTTGAGCCAATGAATGTACAAGTTTGGGTATAGGTTTCACAAGCCTACAAATGTACAGTACATGTGTGTATAACAAGCTATGTTTTCGATCTAACGGTTGATAAATATTATCTTGTATCTAATCAGGTTTTCATCTAATGGTGAATATTGAATGCTTTGTTGCTAAGCTAACATTTATTGCAAACCCTGATTTGGAAGACTATGTAAGGGAGAACTCTAGCAACTGGGAAACCTAATCCCCACACATTCTGTGTGATACTAGTTTGCTAAGCTAGAGTCGATTCTCTTTTAACCTTTGGTTTTCTTCTTCTAAAACCAGGTTAACGACTTAAAGACTTCATTGGGATTGTGAAGCCAGACAGATACTACTTTTATCATAGTTGTGTGATATGATCTTGCATCTTTTATCATACGAGTACAATTGTAATAATTGGCTTGAGATTTTTATCTCCGATAGGCAAGATATAAAAGTAGTCACAAACACTTCGTCGCATTGTTTGTGATTCCTTAATAATCTTCTTCGCTGCATCGATTAAGTTTATTGTGAGGTGATTGATAAAGCTGAGATGTTCTTCGGGAATATAAGTATGGTTTTATCAATTGGTTCCTATTCACCTTGATTTATCAAAAGACGGAACAAAACTCATAGATTTATTCGTGGGAGACGAATTTATATATCCTTCTAGACTTTTCTGTGTGAGATAGATTTGCTTATTAAAGTCTTCGACTTTGGGTCGTAGCAACTCTTGGTTGTGGGTGAGATCAACTAAGGGAATCAAGTGCACAGTATCCTGCTGGGATCAGAGGAGTGGGAGCATAATTGTACCTTGGATCAGTGTGAGATTGGTTGGGGTTCAACAACAGTCCAGACCGAAGTTAACTTGGAGTAGACTAGTGTCTATAGCGGTTTAATACATTGTATGTTTAATCTGGACTAGGTCCCGGGGTTTTTCTGTATTTGAGGTTTCCTCGTTAACAAAATTCTGGTGTATGTGTTATTTCTTTTCCGCATTATATTTTGTTATATAATGAAATAATACAGGTTGTGCGTTGTTCAATCAATTATAATATCCGACCTTATTGGTTGTTGATTGTTGATGGTGGATTTCTATTTAAAGGCTAAAATTGTAAAAATACGAGTTGTGCGCTGTTCAATCAATTAGAATATCCGACCATATTGGTTGTTGATTTAAATTGATTGACACTTGGATATTGGTCTTTGGTACTATCCAAGTTATCTCTCTTTGATTGAGACTCGCATATTATATTTGCTTGAGTAAATCAAATTAAGGGATTGAGATAATAACTCCTTGAAATATTTTTATTGATTGAGTCTTGTCTAGTTGATTCTCTAGAAAGTAACTCGGAGTTGTCCATACAGATTGCTAATCGAAATATTGGGTGTGGTTGTTAGACCCCGTTTTTCAATTGGTATCGATAGTGAGCAAACACGTTCAAGACCTTACAAGTACATGTTTGTAGCAATCTAACTCTATGGACAGAGGTGATATCTCAAATTGACGATACCTCCAGTCTTTGATGGTTCATAATTACTTATGGTGGAAAATTTTATGTGAGATTTTCTTCAAGCACGTGATTTCCAATCATGGGTATATGTTGTTAATGGCTATGATGCTCCGTTGAGGCGGATTGGAGGTGTAAAGTTCCTAAGAATATTGGTGAATATACTCCTGCGAGATTCTTCTGCTGCAAATAAAAACTAAAGCTGGTTTGAATGCCAGTCATTATATGCCATTACCCCAAATCTTGAGCACCATGTGTATAATTGCACTAAATCGTGAAGAAGCTTGGGATATCTTAGCAACTAGTGTTGAAGGTAATTCCAATGAAAAGGAATCTAGACTTAAAATCTTAATTAGATTGGGAAAACCTTCATGACGAGATGAAGAAACATTTGATGAGTTTAATCACAAAGTGATAAAATTGTTAATGCATCTTTTTCATTGGGTAAGACTATTCATGAAAGGACATTGTGATGAAAATTCTCGGATCGTTGCCATCTAGATACGATTCTAAGAAGCATGCCATCGTTGAGAATAACCTTGATACACTCTCCAAAATTCTCTATTGTGAAAGTTTAAAATTTTCAATCTTGAAGCTTGGAACAAAGAGAGAAATGTCATCAGACTAGCAACCATGTTACTTCACATATGATTGTAAGTCTCAACGTCCCAAATTGATTGACAAAGGGGTGGAATTGCTTTAATTCAACTCTGTCAATGTTTATACAACAACTTAAAATCTCTTAGATGATTAAAGAAAGTCTCAAAAGAAAGGCGATTGATCAATAAAAGGTTTGAAAAAACTATGTTAATAATTCTACTGTCAAGTGTTATGAAGTGTTCATGATACTTTAATATCCAAACATGGAAGTGGTGAGTTAACTAAAGCATGGATGGATACTCTTGACTTTTGTCACGAGGATGATATATATGAGGGTTCACTCAATCTGTTTTGTTGATAATCATGAATGCCCTCCAAACAGTCTTGATTATTCCATGATAAATAATCCTACTTCTCGAGAAATTCATCTACTGAGATAAGGAAGTTGTATTTAAAAGGATTGAAAATTATGGAAAGTGAAGCTGTCCGATTTGAAAATGGAGATGACTTGTAATCATGATTTTCAAAACTTTTCAATTTTTCGATAAAAAGTTGTCAACAAAACTCCCCATGAGTCTATACCTTTCTTAAGTCACTCGGACAATAAGGATAGTATAGAGAATCACAAAACGTATCTAACCTTGTAGATTCTACTTGTGATTATCAAGGACCATATAAAAATTTGGAGCATTAGAAACATAAAAAACTCTCTTCTACAAAAGATTGTTGCATAGAAGAAGAAGAAATCTCATACAAAACCCTCGCCCTTGTAATGAGATTTCAAATAGAATGCATAGTTTAGAAAATCAACAATCAAGGTGTTCAAATCTATGCTAAAGGAAAGAAAGGATGATGTTCATAATTCTTCCTTCTTAAAAACAAGACTGAAACAAAGTATAACTCCATCAACTCAAAAGAAGTTACACAGATCCTGAAATGGATTGGAACATGTACGATTTATAACTTATAGTTGAGAATTTTTGTCTATCCCTTCTAGACAAAAAATCATAATCTTCAAGAGAGTTGTGATGAATCATTATGTTTAGTATTTAAGGTCTTTTTGAGGATAATCAAAATACTGTAGGGTTTTGGTAAAAGGTTATTTTGAATATTTATCTTCTCAGCTTCCTTTAAAATAAAGTTTTTCAATAAATATTTCATCTATCTCTTCTATCTATGTCCTCTTCAAGATCTTTCAAGCAAAGAAAGTGATGTTTGGATTATTCTCTTTCCATCAAAGAATATTATTTGATTCTTCTTGGATAATTATTGTGAACTCTGATTTTCATGGTTCCTCTAGGATGGGAACATCTTGTTTCTCATTTTGAAAAGATCTCTTTGACCATAAATATAGTCTTGGAACAAGTTAGTGTACTTGAAAAGTGATTTAGAAACTTCTTCCAAGAAACTTGAAGAAAATATGAAAATATGGAATCTAGAATTGATCGATCAAGATGAGCTTGAAGAATACGAGAGAATATGAGAAGAGTATCAAGACATAAGTGAAATGTTCTATGAAATCTTATTACCTAGTAAATCTTCTATTTTTCTTGTTTTATTTAGAAGAATAACTAGTGTTTTGGAATAGCCATTATTGTGATTACACATAGCTATATCCAAAGTTTTCATCTTCTTGTTTTTAGATTTATTGGTTTAAATTCTAAACTTGTTTGGAAGATGATGTTTGCAGTATTAATCTTTATGATTTTATATATTGCAATATTTTATGGGATATGTGTGTTTACGTCAGTGAACTTGATTGTCCCATATTTTGTCAAAAGTAAAGTCGTTCGTGAATTGATATGCAAATATTGATAAAAGAATGAATAGACTTTTGACAAAACACAAAAGTTAAGCCTATATTGTCAATTATTGATGTAAGATAGGTTAAAATCTTTTGTGATTCAAGGATTATGTCTATTGTGTGTCATTGTGCAAATAGTGATGGAAACATAGAATGAATCCTTGCTTATTCCATGGTATAAGGTCGATTCTCCGATCCATAATTTTGTGTAAATACTGTGTTGTTCCATGAAGTGTCTTATGTTGAGCACTAAAACAACAAAAGTTGATTGCTTTTGTGATTAGCTTAGTTGTTGTTCCATAAGGTACTTTATGTTGAACATGATTGAACTAAATTAATCATCTTGTGTGATTATTTAGTTAGCACTCCATAAGTTTTCTTATGTTTGAGCATTTCTTTGACTAGGTTGGTTATTCATGATTAACTTAGTCATTGCTCCATAGATCTTCTTATGTCGAGTGTGAAATTGATTACTTTTGTAATTAGTTTGGTTGAGTATGACAATTAGATTATTTATGAGTTTTCTTGTGATTAATCTAATTGATTTATTAAGTCTCCATAAGTTTACTTGTGTTGAGCATATTTAGTCAAATTAATATTGGTTCGCTTTGGTTAATATGATTGAATATTACTTTTTGGATTCCAAATTCATACTTGTATGTAATTTTTTGTGTCTAAAGACATCCTTCTTTTCTCTTTTGAAATTATGGTCGCTCTTGTTATTCCCTAGGGAATGGCATTTTATAGGGGAGAGTTCTTTTAAACTTGTGCTTAATTTCCAAATCTTTGTAGGGAGTAGGGTTGTGGAATATTATAGGGGTTATCTTGTATCTTTACGAACTCCTTAGTGAATGCATTTAGCGTCGGCTTTATGATTGCATCTAAACAAGATGATATACATTTACCTTTGGTCATGAAATGTCTCTTACGAAATTTCATTAGGATCCCGTTCTTGTACCTTTGCCAATTTTATTTACAAAAAGTGGGAGAATTAATATGTAGTTCACACTACAAATACATATGGTTTTCGGATCATTATGTAAGGGGGAGTGGTTTCCATGTGAGATGGAGTGTTGACTAAGGGGGGAGTGAAGTATCACCATAGTATTGTTGTTGAAGTTGTGATGCAATTGGACTTTGACGTTGTGTAATAATACTATGACATTGTATAACAATGATTGAGAACCATTGCTTTTCTCATTGTTATAGCTACGGATTTTCAACAACGATGATGCTAAACTTACAACCTTTGGGATCATTGGACTACTTGGAAGTGACGAAGATTTCGAGTATTGTTGAAGATTAGACATGTGGAATAGGAGCTACAAAGTTTATTTATATATTTTTGTATTCCATATGTATTAATAGTTTTGCCACTAAAATTGACAAAGGGGAGATTGTTAGAGCATTGCTCGGTCGAACTCGCATGCGTTGCTATCTCAAGCATGTTTGTCAATGTTAGTGATCAAAACTACAAAGTCTTGATTTCTAGTGTACTATAGCTAAGGTCTCGGACTAGGATAGAAAGTGTAGTTGAGCTCAAGAACTCCATGGCGATCATCATACAAGACGAAGGACTACTCAAGGAACCAGTGGATCTTCATCGACTAAAAGGTATGTGGAGACTTGAACTTATCTATCACTCAAAAGTCTATCTACTCTATCTCCTATCTTGAGACAAAAGTCGTTTTACTATATAGACTAAGAATATACACATGTGATATTTCGAGCTGAGTATATCTCGCTTATCTATTTCTCAAAATATGTGTTGGTAAAGCTTTCGCTTTAGCCAAGTTCATCTTTACCTAGTAACGAAAGTCATGTTATGTTTCAATCATTTTGGAAATTGCTCTGACGAAAAATAGTTTGTGAATAACAACTATATAACGTCCTCTGAGAATGTTTCAATGATTGAAATGAGAGTTTAGACAATATAACCATTGGAGGATATAAGCATTGTTGTGGTAACACATATATGTATAAGTCCTTATTGCTTGAACCGAAGTTTGCGAACTTTGTTGATCAAGTGAAACCGGAGAAGTGCGTGAGCTTCGAGTCCATGAACTCGGTCCATGTAGCGGAAGTTCTCGAACCGAGAATTTCTGTTGGAGTTTGTGAACTCCATCCAGGAACTTAAGTCCGAACCAGTCCGCGAACTTGAGTAGGTTATGTCTAAAAACGATGTTTGTGAACTTATCTTAATAAACTAAGGAATGCTATTGCAAACCGTGGCTTTATAGTTCATGAATCGATTCGAGTGAATCACATCATTTTTGCTTTAATTGTGTCTTGTGTAGTACATAAGATCTAAGCAATTGAACAACTCTCTAACTAGTTCATTTGAGTCATTTGGACTAGTTATGGTGAAGAAGAATATGGTTGATATGAAAGTTATCATTTGGCTAACCATTTGGTTGAATAATATTGAACCAACTAATGTACAAGTTTGGGTACGGTTACACAACCTAAAAGCGTCAAGTACATGTGTGTATAACAAGATATGTTTTCGATTTAACGGTTGATATATATTAGCTTGAATCTAATCAGGTTTTCATCTAACGGTGAATATTGAATGCTTTGTTACTAAGCTAACATTGATTGCAAATCCTGATTTGAAAGACTATATAAGGGAGAACTCTAGCAACTGGAAACCTAATCCCCACACATTCTGTGTGATACTAGTTTGCTAAGCTAGAGTCGATTCTCCTTTAACCTTTGGTTTTCTTCTTCTAAAACCAGGTTAACGACTTAAAGACTTCATTGGGATTGTGAAGCCAGACCGATACTACTTTTCTTGTAGTTGTGTGATCTGATCTTGCATCTTCTATCGTACGAGTACAATTGTAATAATTGGCTTGAGATTTCTATCTCCGATAGGCAAGATATAAAAGTAGTCACAAACATCTTCGTCTCATCGTTTGTGATTCCTCAATAATCTTCTTCGCTGCGTCGATTAAGTTTATTGTGAGGTGATTGATAAAGCTGAGTTGTTCTTCGGGAATATAAGTCTGGTTTTATCAATTGGTTCATGTTCACCTTGATTTATCAAAAGACGGAACAAAACTCATAGGTTTATTCGTGGGAGACGAATTTATCTATCTTGTAGACTTTTCTGTGTGAGACAGATTTGTTTATTAAAGTCTTCGACTTTGGGTCGTAGCAACTCTTGGTTGTGGGTGAGATCAGCTAAGGGAATCAAGTGCGTAGTATCCTGCTGGGATCAGAGGCGTAGGAGCATAATTGTACCTTGGATCAGTGTGAGATTGATTGGGGTTCAACTACAGTCCAGACCGAAGTTAATTTGGAGTAGGCTAGTGTCTGTAGCGGCTTAATACAATGTATGTTTAATCTGGACTAGGTCTCTAGGTTTTTTTGCATTTGCGGTTTCCTCGTTAACAAAATTCTGGTGTCTGTGTTATTTCTTTTCCGCATTATATTTTGTTATATAATTGAAATAATACAGGTTGTGCGTTGTTCAATCAATTAGAATATCCGACCTTATTGGTTGTTGATTTAAATTGATTGACACTTGGATATTGGTCTTTGGTACCATCCAAGTTATCTCTCTTTGATTAAGACTCGCATATTGTATTTGCTTGAGTAAATCAAATTGAGAGATTGAGATAATAACTCCTTGAGATATTTTCTATTGATTGAGTCTAACTGTCTAGTTGATTCTCTAGAAAGTAACTCGGAGTTGTCCATAC